>CAEMYA010000213.1:66062-88005 GCA_903131615.1 Diplodus sargus
AGTGTTTGGAATCTAATCTGATGCAATTTAATCTCATTAAAGTTATGACTTTAATAACGTTTATAAATTATTGCTTTGTCATTGTATTTTCTTGTTCAGTTTCTCAATTAAAAGATAATGAAAGATAATCAAAAATTAAAATTCTTGGTCATTGATGATTGTTTTTCCTTATTTTTTATATTTTTTTAACGTCTTAAACCAATTTTTCCACCTTTTTATCCCTAATTTGCAACTTTACAGTCTAAATATTATTTGTTTATTTGTTCCTGCTCTTAAAAACTGAGTTATTTGGTTCTGGAGAAGAAATTAAAACTCAGAATTTTAATGTTTAGAATGTAATACAAATATCTATTTTCCTATAAGTGAACCAACAAGCTGGCTGAACAGCTCTGAAGTGAAAAATGACATGTTGTCATTTTAGACACAACATGAAGTGTTGTTATATGAAAAATGACTGAAACGTTTAAAAAATATTTGCCAACTAACTGGAAGTTAATATTTCGAGCTGCAATCACAGAAACTGTTCGGTACCTTCATTTAAAATGAAACTTGCATGAAAATTTAATTTGCATTTGTGTGTCGCAACCAAGGCCCTGTTTCCATGACAACGGTGTTGCCTAAAACAGGAAAATGTTCTTTTCTTCCACATTTTGACTGAACTTGATGGAGTTGTGAAAACGCTCCTCGTGCACGCGGATCAGCAGACGAGCTGGAGGTGCAATGGAAGCAGAAAAGCTCATAAAACAGATAATTGTGTTTGTATTTTGGTTTTGTTGAGTTGTTACTGAGTGTGAAACTGGAATATAAAGCATCTAAATCTCAAGAAAATGTTGACTGGAACAGAAATTACACAGAAACCTTGAAGGCTTTTCACCTGCAACTTTAGGCTCGACATCACAGTTTACATAAAGATGGAACCTGGTTTTAGAAGTAAAAGTTTTCAGGCCCCTAAAGCACCAAAATGAACAAAACAACACTGTCTTGTAAACAGCCTCTGGTACAATATTTCCCCCTGACATGGACTGAAGTGGAGGGATGAAGTAACATGAATAAAATATTCAGTTTCAACATTTGTAAATGTGCTTTCTATTTATTTTCTCTTAAATCTGGAACCTTCACAAACATCCAGAGCTGACGGAGAATAAACTGACCTTTATGTTGAACCACAGCTCATGTCAGGTGTCATGTGTGATGTGTGGAGGGGTTTCCCCTCGCAGCGAATCAGAGGACGGGACTTTACTCTGTCAGAGAAAAAAAGTGACGTCACCTGAAGAAAAAGGTCCGGATTGCTCCAGTGTTTGGAAAATCTGAATCACGCTTGTGACAGACGAACATGGACAGACTGACATGTTTGAGTTCCTCCTTTCAGTCAGCACAGACATCAACACATCCCAAACTGTTCACACTCAAATAAACTGTGACATAGATATAAAATGTTGAAGATATTATGTGAAAGATTTATGCATTAATGTCTAAAACAACTGGGTCTTTGTTCTACATGTTGTTGAGTTGTGTTCTTTACATTTTTTCAAAACAGAAAAATCCACAAGTTTACTCCAGATAACGTTGTGATCCGGTCGGTGGGACGTCAGAGAACGAGACGTTTATAGATCTTTGGATCTCTGAGCTACTGCAGATGCCTTTTGTTTTGTTTTGATTGAGAGATCTCAAAGTGGCATAAAAGTGGCAGGGCTGCCCTTTCTCACCGGTTAGGTTCATTATTTTTATGGACAGAATTTCTAGGCGCAGCCATGGGCCGGAGGGGATCTGGTTCGGGAGCCACTGGATTTCGCGGATGATGTGGTCTTGTTGGCTCCTTTGAGCCGGGACCTCCAGCATGTCCTGGGGCGGTTTGCAGCCGAGTGTGAAGCGGCTGGGATGAGAATCAGCACCTCCAAATCCGAGGCCATGGTTCTCGACCGGAAAAAGGTGGCTTGCTCCCTCCAGGTTGCGGGAGAGTTCCTGCCTCAAGTGGAGGAGTTTAAGTATCTTGGGGTCTTGTTCACGAGTGAGGGAAGGATGGAGCGTGAGATTGACAGGCGGATCAGTGCAGCGGCCGCAGTAATGCGGTCGTTGTATCGGTCTGTCGTGGTGAAGAGAGAGCTGAGCCGAAAGGTGAAGCTCTGGATTTACCGGTCAATCTACGTTCCTACCCTCACCTATGGCCATGAACTTTGAGAAGAAAAAAAAATATTTTAAAAAATATTAAAAAGTATGCCCCCTGGACACCTTCCTTGATAGGTGTTCCTGGCATGTCCCGCCGGGAGGAGACCCCGAGGAAGACCCAGGACACGCTGGAGTGACTATGTCTCCCAGCTGGCCTGGGAACGCCTTGGGATCCTCCCAGAAGAGCTGGAGGAAGTGTCCGGGGAGAGGGAAGTCTGGGTGTCCCTGCTCAGGCAGCTGCCCCCGCGACCCGGCCCCGGATAAGTGGAAGAAAATGGATGGATGGATGGAGATCACAAAATCCTAGAAGTTAATGCTAACCACCTCTTGTAATAACTAATATCTGGCACCATGATTCCCCCAGAAGGCCTTTGGACATTCAGCCTGTCGCCAAGAGACACTCGGTTCTGGAGGAGTTTGATCCAAGTAGAGCAGCAGCCAGCTGGTCAGAAGGAACTGCGACTGTGGAAGAGGGCAGTGTGTTTACTGGGGAAACAACACATCAAGATCCCGAATGTTTTGATTGTATGTGGCACAAATACTGCAGATGCTTTTTATAATCCGTCAGCTCTCCTCCCGTCGGGTCCGGGTCAGAGCAGAATCTGATGAGACTCCAGGTGTTTATTCCTCCAGGAGCTCCGGCTCTACCCGACTCTCTCCTCAAGAGCTGCCTCACAAACTTCCTTTGTTTTGTTTTGATTGAGAGATCTCAAAGTGGCATAAATTACATATCATGAGCTCAACACACCAACTCAGAAACTGTTGTCCGTCAGAAATGATACTTCAGCTTCAGTTTCCTGTCAGAGTTGGTTGTTTGACTGTGAAAGTATTCTATATATTCAGCAAATACTTAAACTGATATTGGCATGTTTTTTCTTTGGTGGGCCTTTTGCAGAGTTGGCTGATATACACTGACTATAGATGAGAACCTCTAACAAAACCTTAACGATCAAATAATGTTAAAGAAACATAGTTTTAGACGGTTAAAGGATGAATTGTGTTTGCACTGAAAAACGTTTTAAGAGGTCAAAAAATCCCAAAAGTTAATGCGAACCACCTCCTGTAATAACTGACATCTGCCACCATGGTGACAGCTCATTATCAGAAAGGGAACTTTTTAAGTGAAGGTGTTGTTCCACCCTGAGGACTTTCACACATTTTGTAAGACTTCGGCAGAAATTCAGAAGAACATCGTTCAGGTTGATATTGTAGAGAAATGTCTGTGAATTCCTCCAAACGGAGACGAACTTCAGAGGTGAAACCTCTTCCTGTGTTTGTGTGAGTAGGGGATACCCATGTGCTCTGCTCTTTAACACCTGAACGTCAACACCAAAATCTACCTGTCTGCTTCCTGTTTGTCTTCCTGTTTCCTGAATGTCTACTTCCTGCTGAGCTCAACACGAACTTCAGTTTCACTTTTAAAGCTGCAGCCAAAATGAGGAGGTCAAAGGTCAGAGGACGGCTTGTCTGCTGTCTGTCCATCGATCTATCTGAAGTTAATCTAAAGGGAGGATTAGATAATAATAATAAACATGTTACACAAAATAATGGAGTTTGGAGGTTTTTTTAAAGTGAAATGGTTGAACTGAGCCTTTAATCGCTGCCTGCTGAACTCATCCTCATGTCTTAACAGATTAAAAGGTTGATTGCTGGCGACCTTCAACATATCTATCCCCGTTCCCAAAACAACGAGCCTGCTGCAAGAAAATATCATGGTTTGTTCAAAACGACGTCTCCAGGTGGTTTTATTGTTGGTGTTTCTGCCGGAAGTACAACAGGATCACTTTCTGTTTTCTTCAGAGTAACAACTTCCAACAACACAGGACCAAACATACGTTCAGTCTCTGATGGAGACGTGGAAGCAGACTGAAATTCATATTCCAAGAAGACTTCGCGCCAACACCTCAGTGAAAGTGACGTTTACAGGGAACCAAAATCAACACCGACGTCATTATGATACGTTGAAGCAAAAACAGTCACGGGTTTCTGACCTCGTCTTCCTCTCTGCACACAGCCACTAGATTATTAATTAATCATGAATATGGGCCTTAATAAGCTGCTTTTACAGCGTACCTATATGGTTGTTTCTGTGATGAGGTCGGGCTGGCCTTCATATAAACACTGAAGGATGCTAGCTGGTAAGCTAGCAGCTTATATGCTAGCTTGCTGGTAACATGCTAGTGCGTGTCAGTCACAATAGGTCTCTTCCTGTGTATGACACCTTTTAATCTCCTTTTCTTGCATTTTGTTTCTTGGGATTGTACATAAATATTCAGTTATTAAGAATATAAAACAAAGTTGTTGCTTTGGTTGAAAGGCAGAGACGTTTCACTGTAAGGTGACATTTGTACCTTCAGCTGTCTGTGTAGAGGAGGTTCAATACATCTTGATGGTGCAGCACTGCTAATAAGTTGTTAGCTTAACGTCGAAATCCACTGATTGAAATCTGTTGGTTTTGCCACAAGTTTTTTCATTCAAATGCAGTTTTGATGTGTGACCAGACACCAGAGACCAGCACACATCAGACAGACTGACGACGCCACACTGAGTTAAAAACTGTTGGCAGTGAGATTGAATGATGTCAGAAGTCCAGAAGGAGCCCCTGGTGAACTGGTCACGTCACTGCAGCCTCTTCTCATTTACAATAAAACACTTTTATTGCCCGTTTCACTTTCTTTCTTCTTGTTTCCTTGCAGCTTGCAGCAGGTTTTCCCCCACAGGTAGGCAACGCTGCGCTGATGTGTTCAGTGTCGCTGCTGCCCAGGAGTTCGTCTGTTTCCGGACAATTATCACGCTCTCTGCGTTTATATAAATAGGTGTGAGCAGCTGACAAGAAAAGCTTCAGGGTGTTTCCTCTAAGCCAGACGAGGGATTGCTCAAGGTGTTTTATTCACTAGAAACACTTGCATGACGTTACTTCCTGTTCTCGTCGGGCCTGTTAGGTCACCACTCATTCACCATTATCTGCAATATTATAGGTTTAAAATGTGCAACAAGCTCATGTACCAAATATGCACGTTAACACTGAATTAACTACGAGCTGACACTGTTACAGAATTTTTTTTTCATATTACCAACAACCTTTGACACATTTGGCTAAACTAATGTCACTATTACAAATCATCTATATGTAGCTATTTCATCAGTTTATTAAAACTGTTTATGTATAAGCCTAATCTGCAACTGGTTATCCATAACTTTAGTAAGATTTAAGTATGCTTCAGCACTTTAAAGTGAGTATTATTTAGTATTTTAAGTGTTTTCTTTAGCTAACTGTTGATTATCCATAACAATCAGCCCACATTCAGCTAATTTCTTTGCTAAACATTTGCTTCACCTGCTCTATCTGTTTAATTAGTTTACTTTTTGCCTACTATAACAACTGTTTATCCAACTCATCTGGCTCTTTATTTCAACTGTTGAACATTAATCTGCTTTAGGCTGATGTTCAACAAACCATTTGTTTCATCTGTGTATTTATATTAGCATACTTGTGTTTATATATTAGCATACTTTTAGCTATTGTTTACCACCTATTAGAGCTGTTTGTTTTACTCAACTAACTGTTAAACTCTGCTAATCATCTATCAGCTATTTGAGTTATTCATTATTTTAATTTGAACTGTTTTAACTGTTTAATCTGTTTACTTCATTTTGATATTTGTTTTATTAAAATCACAATTTCCTCCTTCTTAGTTAAGATGGTTAATTGGAGCCCATGAATACATCATAATAAAAAATTAAAAAGATAGTTAATTGGATGATCAGTCTGTGAACCCCCGTCTGGTGCCTGCTGTGGAACCAGCACCACATGGAAATAACTGTGACAGAACACTGAATACCACATTTAAATGTGTAGACCAAAGTCGTGTCAGCTGTTAGCGGGCTTACCACAGCAACAAGCATCATTATGAAGACGTCATCAGCGCGCTGGCTAACCAAAGTCGTGCCCCACTTCTGGGCTAACGTGCGCCCCGTTAGCATTAATGATTTACGTCACAGTTTCGAACAGCCTCCAGCATGGTGGGCAGATTAGAGTTGATGATAAAGTATTCTGATTCTGATTCTAATGTATGAAAAAGTCTGAAGTTACTGCAGTTTCAACATTCAAACAGATGTTTTATCAGCAACTGCTAACAGAACAAACCGAAGTATGAAACCCAGACTGAAACACTGAAACAGAACCATCATTCCACACTAAAAAAGTGACATATTTAATCTAAATATAAACGTATTAATGCAGAATAAACCCAGTCAGTGTTCTTTGGATCATTATCACCGATGTGTTGGTGTAAAACTATGAATGCATCAGTGCTGCGGAGTGGAAGCTCCGTCCTGTCGGATAAACCTGAACCTGCTTTATTTGTCCAGTCAGGTTATGAGAGCTTGTTTGGAAACAGTGAGATTAAAGAATAACTGTTAATGTGCCTTTGAAACCAAAAAGAAGGAGCTAAAAGAGGCTTAAAAGTGCAACAGATGGCACAAGTAACCTTTTCACATGTATTTTATTTTCTTCTTTTACAGCTGTTTGATGTTTCTTTGGTTGTTTCTCTGTTTTAAATCAAGTGAAGGTGGAGACGGGTCTCCGTACAGATGTTCTGGATGTTGCATCCTTTAAACCACGGGGAGGTTTAAAGGGGTTAATAGTTGTGCCAACATGGAGGCCGTGAAGAAATGTTCATGAGAATAAAAAACATCTTCACTGGCTGAAAATGATCAAACTGATCTTAAAGGACAAAACAATTAATATACTTTGTTTATTCACTTTCACTCATTCACTTCTCCAAAACTACACAGTTCTCCTTCAGAGTGAGTTTTAATTCTTCTGCTTTTTAAAGTTATTCACATTGAAAAATTGACAAAGAGGAACAACGGAATTTTTTTTTTGCAAATTGGGTATATTCTTGGTGACGAGTGCGTCGGAGGCCTCTGTAACACTCCCACTGATGAGGGCGAGGAAGTAATGAATGAATTTGTTATTCATTTCGTTTGTTGTCATGTTGAAACACAATATTTCATTACACATAAATCAGCATCAGAAACCCTCCGGAGTTCCAAATAAAACCACAGGAGCGACGGATGCGTAATGGTTTCCACCCGGTTTTCTGCAGGATCTGATGATTTCCAGCGCCGGCTGCAGAACTCTTTCCAGTGACATCTGCTGCAGGTGAACACTCTGCTGGGCTGCATGCAGCCCCGGCCTCCATCCCACCGTCCCCTGTATGACCAGTACGACCAGTGAGAACAGTAAAACCAGTGGTGACGTTGAGTGTTTGCTGTGAGCTAATGGTTTGTGTTTGAGATGCATGAGTGGGAGACCCCTCACCCACTTCTATGAACTTTGGTGATTTAAAGGAAACTGCACAACCACAGTTTTCACACCTAGATCATCGCTGCGTTACGCTCTCTCTCCCCTGTGTGCGTCTCTGTCTCTCTGCCCCTTTGCCTCGCTCTCTCACCGACTTATAAATGTAGGCTTCATTGACGAGTCAAACAGTTCAGGACCAACTTCAGGGCAGAAGACACACAACTGCTGTCACAGCATCCATCTCCTGCCTCCGACCTCCGGAATCGAATCCGACTGACAGGACAGGCCCGGACAGACTCGGGAATCAAACCAGCGACTCTTACAAGTTTATTACAATCAGGGACATGATGGTTTCTGCAGTACGGTCAGCGGTCTGCCTGACTCTCATGGTGGCTCTGTGCCAGGTCAGAGGTGCATACATCCGACCCAAGATGAACCAGACCATCCAGAGCCTCCTGCGGCACTACGTGAGTACTACTGCTCGTACTTCTGCTTGATACTGCGAGTACCGACGCCGCTGCTGCTGCTGCTGCGTAGTATCAGTGTTCGTACTTCAAACACGGACTGTGTGTTTCCTCCTGCTTCTTTCACACACTGATGCTCTCACCACAGACACAACCACACATGCACACACACTCACACACTCGCAAACAGACACACAACTTTTTTCCATTTGATATTCTCATGACGTTCCTTTAAAGGACTATTCTGCTGTTTTGTTAGACAACATTTTTCTAAGTTGATCAACAGTCATGAGGTGACGCAGTGCACGGCTTGATGTTTGATGTTGCATTCAAGGACACTGACACTTCTGAGATTTCAGACACAGAAGCTGAAAGCAACATTTTTATTCCAAGGAACCAAGTTCACCTTGTTTTTAGGGTTGATAACAATATAACATGTCAATGAAATGTTTTTGCAACTGTAAACTTAAAAACTTTAATCTCAAATGTATTGTTGTCCTTGAACGCACCAAGATGAGAGCTTTTAGGTAAAAGTCTCACAATTTAAGAAAATGATCAACTTCACATGATTTTTTTCCACAACTGGTTTGCATATTATTATTATTATCATTATTATTTTTTGTCTTTTTTTGATTATCTGACAACAGAACTTATTGACAATAATGTCACGAATTTCAGGTGTCAGAGCGTCTTTGAATGCACCATTAAGGACAGTCACTAAAACTATATATGCAGGAGATTATCAAATTCACGTTATCTTTTTCGCAACATGTTCTTCTTTTCATTACGATATCAGAGCAAACAGCAAAGTCTGAAATTGCTGGTGTCCTCGAATGCACCATTACAAACAGATACTTTTCCTGTTTGTATTTGATTGACTGAACTTGGATTAAACTTGTGGAAAAGGTTTTTTTTTAAAATATAATATTTTAACTGCTTTCCAGCTGACAGCTCTGAAATCTCCAATGTCTGACTGTCCCTGAATGCACCACTGATTTCAGTTTTCAAAGCGCACTCAGAGAGTTAACGTGATTTATATTTTTTGGGGGCTTGTACATTATAAAAACACTGATCTGCTTCCTTGAGGATAGAACGACACATCGTCTGCATCAAACTTAACCTAAAAAAATGTTTTCTTTGTGTTTCTTTGCAGAAAATTGACGATGAGAAACGATTTGACGGGAACAGCGTCTTCCCTAAAGAACCACCAGCAGGCAAGATGGAGGTAAATATGAACTTTTGTGTATCTAAGATTATGAATATTAAGTTTCTGTGAAGTCACTGTCGGGGTTTATTTACACGATTCATTCACAAATCCAAACTCCAGCTGTTCGGCGTGTTGTACACGTGTCCACTCTTGTGTGTTTCAAGGATGGAGTAAGAAGTTAGCCTAGCTTAGCATAAAAGACTGGTTGCGGGAGGAAACAGCGGGCCTGGTTCTGGTCAGTCCATCACACACATTCACTGCTGTGTGTTTCTGAGCTTTGGAGAGAGCCAGGCTAACTGTTTCCCTCTGCTTCCAGTGTTTATGCTACGCTAGGCTAATTACCTCGTGGCTCCAATGACAGATCACGGAAAAACTTCATGTTTCACAAGGCCTGGCCCACGGGGATTATTGATTGATTGAGGGTTTGACAGTGAAGGACTGTTAGTGAACTTCCAAGTCTTGTAATCCCTGAGTCAGCAGCCGGCTGGTGTTTTCCTCAGGTTTCTCTTTCGAAGCTCCGTCTGACACCGTCAACAGTTTATGTGTTGAGGTTTTTTTGGTTTGTATCCTGCTGGCTCTGCATTGTGCAACCTTGTCTGCAACTTCACTCAACTCCAAGTCTAACTTTCACTTTTCACCAACAAAAACGCAAAGCCACTCATGGCTGGTTTCGAGTGCCGCGCGCCAAAACTGAGTTGACTCACATCAGCCTTAGAATCTTTACACGTCATCGTCTGCAGGGCTTCAGTCCATCGTTTGCTGCTTTTTGTGTGTTGTGTGGATAACAAGATAACATCTTAGATAAGATCTTTAGACTGCACTGCATGCTAGCTGTAATGCTGTGGTGTCTAGCATTGGTTCAGACTATGATGAATAAATAAGATGGACATAAGTTCAGGTTTTTTTTCAGGCTGGAGACTTTAAACGTGGGTGCTAATGTGAGCGAGTTTTGGATTAATCTCCCTGTTCCATCACAGCCGAACAGAAAACTAGATAACAGTTTAGACAGTTTAGAGTGTATGTTGATTTCTTAAAGAAATATTTGCGGTCTCTCAGATTCGTGTACAGGATAATATTGTTAGTCATGATGTAAAAGCCTCTCTTTGAGAGTTGGGTTGGTTTTGTGTGTCTACATAATCGGCTGTGGCACCGGAGACCGGAACACGATCCAGCTCTGGCCATCTAAGAACATTTTGACTTCTTAGGCAATTTTCAGCACTATGATCGGCTTTGGCTCATTATTTGAACTGATATCAGGGATGTGATGTCGTCTCTGAATCCTGCACATGTGGTCTTTGCTTTGCTCTCAGTGCAGAAACAGGTTTCGACATCCAGTCATCAGGGTGTTGCCAACAGAATATCCTCACCATATTCATGCATTCAAGGTGGCACACTGGAAGCATGCTGTCAAACAGAAAGTTGATTTTGCATAAGCTTAAAGGCCACAAACGACCACATTCCCCTCTGGGTTTTCCCATTTTGTATTTCACTCACCACAACAACACAGGTGTTACATTTCAGCATCTTTCAGTTGTTCCAGTGTGATGTCGTCCTGTGACTCATCTGAGGTGAAACATTGTTTTAGGCAATAATAAACATGTTAACTGAATACCTCATATTGCCTCCATATGGATTAAATAAGCTTTTACCACTGAACCTTAAACCAGCTCAGCAATTGTGTCTTCACTTATTCAAAAACTGTCAGACTTTGTTGAGTCTCCACATCCAAACTTACTAATGTTGGATTATGTCATTCATTTTCATTGAGTGGCTTTCCCCTTTAAGGCCTACACAAAACTTAATTTAACTTCTGTGTGGGAGACCTGACATTTCCATTGTGTAAAGGTTTCAGCACCTTCAGGGTGGTACAAATCTGCCAAGCAAGGAACAGGACGACGACACATGTGTACGCTTTCCAAAGATAGATTGAATTCCCTTTTTTTTAATTTTTTTTTAGCAGGCTTCAGTTTCAGTTGATTTTTCCAATAAGAAACTTACTGAGACTTGAAATTAGCTGCAAAAGCTACATTTGTGTTATGATAAACATACATAAACCATCAGTGCTGTTTGGTTAAATGCAGTTTAAATGAAAATGTATTTGATCTCATCTGTTTCTGTCTTCCAGACAAAGCTGTTGTTCATGGGCGGCATTTTGGACACATACGAGAAGCTGCTTGGCCACATGTTGAGGCAGCAGCCCACAGCGAGTCCCCAGACCGCCTCCATCGACAGCACCGCTGGTGATGATGAAGCTGGAGAAAGCGGAGACGTCAGGAAGGACCTGAGATACATCCTGACAAAGGTCCAGGAGCTGAAGAAGAAATCTTTCCACGAGCAGGAGCTGATTCTGCATGGACTGCAGGATCTGAAACATGTCCAGGTACAGTAGACTCACACTAAAGACAAAAAGAGAGAGCCCAGAATATATTTTCATGCACTAGATCTAAGGATGGTCTGATGTTGGTTTAAAGTAAGGATTAGAAAGTTTTATGTAGGGTTCAAAGTAAGGCTTTAAACCCTAAAGTAAGGCTTTCAGGCTTAAAGGGCTTGAATTAAGGCATTAAAGGTTCATGTAGGACCTTAAGGAGGACTTACAGCGGGACTATTTGACAGATTTTGGAGGACATATGGAGAGCTCGTGTAGGACTTGAGGTGAAGCTGCTGTTTACGGCATATGCGAGGCTAAAAGTAAAACGCAGGGCTTTTTGGTGACTATGTAGGGTGTAAACAAAGTCTCAAAGTGAGGCGTTTAAAATCTTTCTGTAGTGTCTCAAGGACGAAAAGTAAGTGGAGTAAAGCTGCTGTATGGTTTATATCAGAGGGTATGGAAGGCTTAAAATAAGACTTGCAGAAGGTTTATTTAGGGTTTTTGTGGTGCCTATGTAGACCTTAAACTGAGTCTTAAAGTGAAGTGATTTAAAGGTTTATGTTGGAGTTAAAGGAGGACTTACGTAGGGGTTTGGAGTAAAGCTGCTGTCAGTCGATTTTAACTAAAGGTTTAATGTGTTACAATGCAACAAGGTAATAATATATTTCTCTCCCTCTCTCTCTCCTCTAGATGGACAACCTTGTCGTCCAGAGCAAAGCATTGTGGGAGCTGCCGTGGCTGTATGAAGAGGCAAGCTCACTGTCTGACAACAGCGAGAGGCAGCGACGGCGGCGGCGGCGCCAAGCGAGGAAAAATCAGCTGAGAGGCTGAACAGCAAACGGGCACAACAGAGACGGCGACACTGACGGCAACAAAACTGAAATGGAAAAAAGCAAAAACTGTCACCGAATAAGACCAAAAAATATTTAAATTTCAAACAATGTGCCAACTGTAGAGATTTTATCTGTTTTTAGAGATTTCATATATATTTATAACAATCAGAGTGAACCAGCAGTCTCAGTCTAACAGATTTGATTTTGTACATTTTGATACTTTATGATACTTCCTGTGAAACGCTCGTCGCTGCAGGATCCAGAGATGATTTATCGTTTTCAAGTTTTAGTTGCGTAATTATTCACAGTGTCAATCAAAACTGCCTGGAAATACTTGATCTCTTCATTTTTACTTATTTAAAAACTGCAGATGATTTAATGTTTAGAAAAGATAAAATCATAGTTTAAGCTCTCTGATTAGATGTTTTTAATTTTGTGTTAACGGTAAAATAGAACTGTCTGATGATGTTTACAGTACAAAGTACACTTTAATGCTGACGTACTTAAACGTGCTCTGAGTCCTCTGAACGATCAGGTACTTTACTGCAGCACAGCTACGCTGCCTCTAGTAGTACATAACTCTTCAGGGATTTTTGTATTTTTCTAACATGTTATAATAATCATATTTATTATATATTTAACGTAATTTATTGTTAAACATACTCCTGTGAATGATTGTTGATTATTTATGTGTATTTATTGATTGGCACATGTAGACAAATAGCAACTGAATAAAAAAGATTAACTTCATTTTCTGATTCTTGATTTTTTTTTAATGATGAGACTTTGTAATGATGGTGTGAGACAAGTCTTCGTTCTCACAGCAAATAAGGAAGCTCAGGCACAACCAATCATACACTTGACAAATCATATATCATCTCAACAAACCTCAAGACCAAATCACGTGATCTTGAGGTTGTGACATTGTTGTGTGCAAATCAAAAAAAATTTCGAAGGAACTCGAATGCTCAAAGTCAGAAGACATAAAAGGTCATAAATCTTCACAAAGTGCACAGAAAAAGTGGAAGTTGGAGAAATCTACAGGCTGAAACAAACTCAGTGAACGACTTCAGTCACTCACACTGTGAGGTATATTTAGGTGTCATCTGCATAACATGCGTCTTATTTGCATGTTTTCTGAGGTGGTAAAAGTCCAACATTCTTTACTGAAGTAGAAGTTCAGATACTCGTGTAGAAGTTCTGATCCAGCTTGTTTCCTCCAGTAAAGTAATAGATTACAGGCTCTGACATGTACTCAAAGCTAACTGAAGCCCACGTCATATTAATAGAATCCAAAGACTATTAAAGTTAAAGGTAGAATCAGTAGGATTTGTCCCAGCTGTTCCTGAACGCACCACAAAGACAGCTGATTGTTGACTCTCATTCCCAGGACGTCAAACAGACACATGTTGGGTTGGTAAAGCGTCCCGAGCAGCAACAAAGAGAGAAAATCAGAAACTCTCTGCAGATACGAGACGCTAACACGCCTTTTCTCCACATTCCAGTCTCCCTCTCTGTCTGTTTACGGATTCTTACGGCTTTCACGCCTTTGTCTCGTCTCGCTGCGTCTGATTGGTCCACATCAGTCTGCTGATGCTGGGAAATAACAAGAATCCAGAATTCACCTCAGAGGCATCAAACTAAAGTAATGAGGATATTTGTGTTCAGATGAATGGAAGAAATATCAAAAGGTAAAAAAAAAGCTCAGAAACCTGAATCATCTACAGAAGTACAGAAACAAACTATGTGTACTTGATAATTTCACACCTCTCGTCTCAATCTTTGGATTCAGGTTCTTCAATGTGAGCAGATACGAGACACTAACGCGCCTTTTCTCCACGTTCCAGTCTCCCTCTCTGTCTGTTTACGGCTTCTTACGTCAAATATTAATTAGTTATTAGACTAAATATAAACATCAACAAGTTCTTCAAATGTGCACTTGAGTATATGTGCTGGGTTACCAGCTTGGGAGTCCTGATGGTTGCTACAGATAGACATGATGTGTGACTGATATTCAGACTTTAAATACATCAGTCAGACAAACTGTTGCGTCTCTGTGTTGTTGTGCAGCTCAGCGACCACGATCGTCTGCAGGCAGAGCGGCGTGTCGTGGTATTTCAGACCCCCGCCCTCCCTCCAACCCACAGCCACGATGTCACTTCCTGTGACATCACTTCTGCTAAATGGGGGGTGGCCTTCTTTTACTGTAACTGCAGCCCTTACCCACAATGCACCCTGACTGCTCTGTGTATTTGTGAGGTTGTGATTTCTAAGAACCCGCGCTGTGCTTCCCCAGCAGCTGAGAGCGCAGCGCTCGCTTTGTGTTTGTGTGTGTGGTCGATAAACAAAAGGCTTAAAACGTCTTCACAACCGTCACTGACCAACAAACAAACAAACAGACAAACAAACACTCAATCATGTCTTAAAAGAGAAGTTGGTAATCTTGTGACTTAATTTGTGTCGGGTGTGGTGAGTTCCTTCTGTTGAGACGAGAAGAGATGCAACAATCACAAAACCAAAACATCTACACTTTAAACTTTACTGATCTTATTCTGCTGAGCTGCACTGTGACTCGAGTTAAAGGATCAGTCTGGAGTTACTTTACATCTTCTGTGTTGTCAAAGATTCCTGCGCAGGAGCACAGTGGTTCTATAATGTGTCGACTGGATCCAATATGCAACATTTATATCAGAATTCATGTTTGTTTTAAATTAATTATTGAATGCTCTACTTCAGCTCTGATGCGGCATGTAGACTGCAAAGTAACTAGTAACTAAAGTAATCAAATAAATGTGAGTAAAAATTACATCCTTTGCACTTAGTTACGTTCCATCACCGGCCTTCTGCAGTGAAATAAAACAGACTGGATCTGATAATGGGTCGACCCACAGAACAGTAGATACTTAGTGAAGTTCTGTTAATATCAGATACTTAAAGACTTAAAGTGAAACTCTTGCAAAAATGCAACCGAGGCTTTTCTTGTGAATGTATATGAGTCAAACCTTCGTGTAAAAGCATAATTACGATGAAAGAGGCACTTTTAAGATTTACCATATTTTCATTTTTTCGGGTCAAACTCATTTTCAGTGGGAGTGCTACGGGCACTTTTACGATAGCATCAAAATCTCTATTTTTAAAAAAACAGTAAGAAGACTCGACACAACATGAAACTTTGCGCGTAGTATCACCAGGGTCTCTACACATGAGCACGAGCATTGAGAACATTGAACCTTAACTGTCCTCCAGGTTACGTCACATTCTGAGATCGACACTTCTCCACTGGCAGGACGGCGGCGAGCGGAACAAGCTGCTGCTAACGTGAGTTGTTCAAAAACCTTCTTTTTAGTAACTCTGTGTGCACAAACAATGTTCTCAATGCTGGTGTTCATGTGTAGAGACCCTGGTGATACTACGAGCAAAGTTTCATGTTGTGTCGAGACTTCTTACTGTTTTAAAAACAGAGATTTTGATGCTATTAAAAGTGTCCGTAGCACTCCCATTGAAAATGAGTTTGACCCAAAAACGAAAATACGGTAAATCTTAAAAGTGCCTCTTCCACTGTAATAATGCTTTTACACGAAGGTTTGACTCATATGCATTCACAAAAAAAGCCTCGGTTGCATTTTGGCGCGAGTTTCGCTTTTGGAGTCATATTTTAATACCACATGTTACTTTTACTCAAGTGAAAACACAGGACAAGATGTTTAGAGTTGACTGAAGAATCAGTCTGAAGATAGCAGACAGTTATAAACTCCTGACGAGTCGACACTGTCCATGAAGGGGGCGGACTGCCGCCATGCTAAAGGGCACTTCAGCAGGACAGCGATGGAAACATGACAAGACTTTCACCCCCACCTCTGTTTCTGCGGCCTGAGTGTGTGTTTCAGTGTGAGTCAGCTATCTGCAGCAGAGAGGAAATGAGTTGATGCACATCTATAAATGACAGACGGTCGCCTGCACTGCTGCTGCAAACCGGCTGCAGAGCGTCTGCACACAGTCAGGATGCTCTGACTGTTAGTCACCAGCAAGTCTGATGAAGCTCAGAGCCTGCAGAGGTGCTAACAAGCTAACAGCTCTGTGATGCTAACAGCTCAGTGAGGCTAACAGCTGTGTGATGCTAACAGCTCAGTGAGGCTAACAGCTCTGTGATGCTAACAGCTCAGTGAGGCTAACAGCTCTGTGATGCTAACAGCACAGTGAGGCTAACAGCTGTGTGATGCTAACAGCTCTGTGATGCTAACAGCACAGTGAGGCTAACAGCTCTGTGATGCTAACAGCTCTGTGAGGCTAGCAGCTGTGTGATGCTAACAGCTCTGTGATGCTAACAGCTCTGTGAGGCTAACAGCTGTATGATGCTAACAGCTCTGTGATGCTAACAGCTCAGTGAGGCTAACAGCTCTGTGATGCTAACAGCTCAGTGATGCTAACAGCTCTGTGAGGCTAACAGCTCTGTGGTGCTAACAGCTCAGTGTGGCTAACAGCTCTGTGATGCTAACAGCTCTGTGAGGCTGCATTCAGCCACTCTGTCGCTCTGAGCTAAATGCTAACATCAGCATGCTAACAAGCTCACAAGGCCAAGTGTGTAGCGTTCACTGTATTCAGCATCTTGACTTAGCATTGTTAGCATGCTAATATGTCAGTAGCATAGGCAGGGATGTTCATGTTTAATTGATTAATCGCTGTTAAGAATTCAACTGACTAATCCTGATGAAAAGTCATCAAAGTGTATTTTACAATAACAGATTACAGACGCTTGTTTTTCTAATATAACCACATAAAACACAAAACACTGGTGTGAGAAACTACATTTAATTAAAATGTACAGATCATTATATCAGTTATTAATCAACACAGATGATATCTGGGTAAATGTTAAACAGAATACAATATGTTATATAGAACTTTTTGTCTATATGAATTTTCCTGTACATGAAAACAAACGTTCGACAGCATGGAGTCTTTTTTTGTTTTGTGTCAAAGAGCAGAGGGCCGTAAATAAAACACCAACAACATGTCAATCCAAACAGATTCACCTGAGTCACAGTTTCTGGTTTCTGGTTCATGTTATCAGCAGGAGACGGCTGTGACACACAAAGAGAGAGAGATCGTTATCTAACCACCGAGAGAGGATTTCATGATGAGCGGGAGATAAGACATACTCGAGAAATTACACTGAAACTGCACAGAAATAGACTAATTCAACTGAATGTCTGCGGTTTAAGTTTTATATATATAACAACACATGCACACAGACAAATATGGAAAGTTACAGAAGTTACAGGAGCTGGAGAGCTTCACCCTGCAGGACGACTACTGTTCAAGACGGTTTCAGTCTTTGTAAGAGTCACACCGCTGAATATTTCTTCAGGATGCATCAGAAAGTTTCCAGCCATGTTGAGGCGACTAAGTCAGGTCTCTTCAGGTGAAGCATTAACGTGTTTTGGGGCCTAAACCAAAAGCCAAAGTGAATCCTGTAGTTTATTTTGTGACTGTTTAATTAAGTTTTTTTCCCCAGTTGTTGGATTATAATGTTTACGTTTTGACATCTCTCAGATACGTGTCCTTCCGTGTTGACTGTACGTGTTGCTCAGAGTGGAGGATGGTGGGTGAGAAGGCTGTGAAGCCAGGGACCACTGTTCAAGACCGTGGGACTTTTGTAAGTGTGAAGCTGCTGGATGTTTGGCCGGAGCAGCTGCACATGTTTGTCTGTGACTATGTGAGTGAGATGAAGTTACAGGTTTGGTCAACGCAGTCGAGTCGTGTTAATGTGTTTAACACGTAGTTTCTCACTCAGCTGCGGTCACAGCGCTGATGATGAAGATGATGCTTGTTAATATCATTAAACCTTAATTCAGAGTCAAACTGTGCAGAACATGTCAGCCGAGCGAGCCGCAGAGTGAATGAGGAGGATGGAATCGAATGTTATCGCAGAGATAAAAACCACTACAGCTGATAGGAGAATATGAAAATAATATATGTGATAAGTGAACCGGCCCTTTAAGGGAACCAGAGGTTCTGTAGGTGAGTGAAAAAGATGATTCATGGGTTTTTTTTAAATGTAAGTTTGTCCCCAAGTGTTTCAAGGTGTCACTGAATGTGCTGAGTGTCATTAACACACACACACACACACACACACACACACACACACACACACACACACACACACACACACAGCTCATTAACATATCAAACCGAAACGCACTGTGGCATTTCCATGAAGTTGTGTGTTGTTTCCTGTTGCAAAGGAAGTTCTGAGCGGGTTCACAGCAACTACACACACACACACACACACACACACACACACACACACACACACACACACACACAAAGAGTTAAGTTTCATATTAGTGATACTAAGCAGAATAAAAAGCAGAAATAAACTCAGCCTGGAAGCTTCCTCTGAGCATCAGGTCGTCATGATGGCAGCTCAGCTACGTCCTCTGATAATCAATATTATCATGTTATTATTCATAAATCTAAAATAAATGAGAAAAACTATTTTAATGTTGCTGTTTTGATATTTTACGCTCAAGTCTTCTACAACAGACATGAATCCCAAATCAGCAGTTTTGATATTTCTTATTTCCATTTTGTTCAGTTTTGTGAAACCGACCTCCGTTCTGATCCGATTGGACGGCAGAGAAACAATAAAGTTAAAGAAACGCACTCAGGATGCTTCAGCGATGAAAGACGAAGCGTCCAATCAGCAGCCGCGTTTGTTCTCACGCTGCGCTTCCTCTAACAGCCACTAGGTGCTGCTCCGAGAAACAGCTAACATGCTAAACTCTCTGTAGCTACTTCCTCTGTTGGTTTCCTGTGTGGATATTTTCACAATAAAATGTCAACAGAGGAGCAGGTGGTGAGTGGCACAAAGAGATAAGCTGATAATTGATGATTGATCCAGTCTCTGCTGACATCTGGTGGACAAAAGGTGCAACTACAGCCAGAACACAGAGGCAGGGCTGATAAAGGGTGAACTAAACCTTTAATTCAAACACTTTACTTTCATCTGTTCTCATTTATAATAATTAATCTGATTTAATCAGTTGTAGTCTGCTTAAAGTTGTCATTATGATCTGACAGCAGAATAATACACAGGTCAGCTGTGGAACGATCCAGTCTTCCCGCTCCTGAACCAACACAGCCAATCAGAGCCGAGGACCGTGTCTGAGGAGCGTCAATCATGCGCGTGCATACGGCGTTGGTAGCCCCGCCTCCCTCCCCCGCGCAGGCGCAGTGCCGTCTTTCACCGTCAGAGAGGTTCAAACTCAGACCGCGAAAATGGCGGAGAAGCAACAGAGCAAGAAGAAGAAGAAAATTAGTGTAAAAACAAAGATTTGGACCGAGCCAGAGAGAAAACTAGGATGAATATCATCAGGAGTCATTTCAGAGGTGGAGGAGGAGCTGCAGGATCTGTAAGGACTCAAGAGCGACGCAGAGCGAGCTGCTTTTCTGCTGGACAGGTAAGAACCTGCTTTATATGTTTAATTCTATGTTTTAACCTCAAGGCTAAGATGGCGGCAGTTACAGTAATACTATTCATAGCATATATCACCATACGATGTTGCAGTCGAGCTACGTACTTGCTAAATCTAGCTTGTTAGCTTTTATGCTAACGCCAGCTTCGTCTTTGTGGCTAACGTTACTGGTTAGCAAAAGTGTCTTTAAGTGACAGGGCAGTTATAATAACGTTTGTGTGAGTGATGTCATGTTACACCTGCTGAGTGATGTCATGTTACACCTGCTGAGTGATGTCAGTGTTACACCTGCTGAGTGATGTCATGTTACACCTGCTGAGTGATGTCAGTGTTACACCTGCTGAGTGATGTCAGTGTTACACCTGCTGTCAGGTTGACGTGAGTGCTGCTTAATTTTCTTCACAGCACAGCGGTTTTCAGTATTTACCTACTGATACAGTAATTAGAAGAACAAATAATTATGTATACAGAACTGCTATCATGGTGCAGTGTTGGTTTTCATAGTTGCACTTTTTAATGTATTTTTATTTATTTTTTATTGCTTGAACAAGTAACTGAATAGTTTCAATAGTACATTTATTGAATTGTTGCCTACGTTGAACATTTTCCTTAATTTGGGTCGCGGTTGTCATTAAGGGGTGATGGTGGGTCCTAAACCCAGACCAGTTCAGAACCACTCGTCTACTGTTGACTCTCAGCGGGTCCGGTTACTTTTCAAAATAAAACACGCCAACACAGAGTTGTTTATAACACTTACCTATAACTGCGGTCCAGGCTGATTATGTGATTATTGCGAGAACTCCT
The DNA here is from genome assembly GCA_903131615.1 of Diplodus sargus. Taxonomy (NCBI): domain Eukaryota; kingdom Metazoa; phylum Chordata; class Actinopteri; order Spariformes; family Sparidae; genus Diplodus; species Diplodus sargus. Next base: position 86,691 of record CAEMYA010000213.1, read on the forward strand.
CACGACTCCAGCTGGGAGCTGGACTCATCCAGATGTTCTGGCTCAGTCCACTTTGCTCTCAGAACTCCAGACTGCAGCTTTAAGACAGGATGTGGCCTCAATTGGAGGGTCTGGAGGTCGAGGTCCAATCGGTCCTGTGGTTAAACCCAAGATTTCAACAGTACTTAGAAACTGTTCAGTAGTTTAATAAAATGTACTTTTCTATCAAAGAAACTAGGACGAGTATTTCCATTTTCTGCTAATAGTAACGAAAATATTTTAAATAAATCTGAGTAAAAAGTACAATATGATGTAGTATTTTATGTTGCAGCTCTGTCACAGTGGGTGCAGTGACAGATCTGTAACATTAGGGGGCAGCAGAGTATCAATCTGATCACTAACACCTCAATTCACCTGCAGTGTTTAAGTCACACATGAGTAAAAGTAAAAGATATCGTGTTAAAATATTCCTTTGTACTTTTTACGCCAATACATGATGTGATTGCTTTAGTTACTAGTTCATTTGCAGATTACTGGCTTATTGACAGAAAACTACATTTAATATCAGAAACTTTCACTCAAGTAGTTTTTGTATGTGTGACTTTGACTTGAACCAAAGTAATAATTCAACATCATGTCTTTACTTTAACAAGTGTGACATCTGGGTACTTCTCACATGTCTGTACTCGCTGCTTGTCAGTAATTTATTACATTGGTCGTTCAGTAATTTTCACGCCGAGCAGCGAATGACGGACGGATCAGACTGAGAGTGTGTGTGTGTGTGTGTGTGTGTGTGTGTGTGCGCGTGTGTGTGTGTGTGTGTGAGACGGCTGTATGATGAAGAGAGACGCTGGAAATAAACTGACCTCTGGCCCGACAAATCTGACACCATCTGAACACACACACACACACACACACACACACACACACACACACACACAGTTTTCCATTTGTCCTGAACTCAGAGACCCTCGGCTGGAGTCTATATTCAATTATACAGAGAGGGCGGCAGGTAGACAGACAGTTTCCATGACTGGTTTTATATTTAGTGTTTCAAACCGTCTGCAGGAGGTGAAACATCTGACTCAACAGACAAAGAACAAACTCTGATCCGACAGACTGAATCAGGCCGTCAGTCTGCAGAGTGTGTGAAGAGTTTGAAAGTTATCCAAACAGAAGATCTTTGATTTTAAAGAATAAGTTCATCCAGAAATGTAAAACTCAGTCCTCCTCTCCTCCTCCTGAGGATATAAAGTCCTCCTCTCCTCCTCCTGATGATATAAAGTCCTCCTCTCCTCCTCCTGAGGATATAAAGTCCTCCTCTGCTCCTCCTGAT
>CAEMYA010000213.1:96689-113077 GCA_903131615.1 Diplodus sargus
CCCCCCCCCCCCCCCCCCCGACCCCCCCATCACATTGATAGTTTGTTCTGTTCGTGTCACTTCAGCTGTTTCAGGCAGAAACGTTCAGTTACTTATTCCTGCTTCATAATAAAAACTTACTAACGTATCAAGTTAACGGGGGGGCTTTTATTGTGAAGAAGTGACAGGAACTGAAACGTGTTTGTAACTGATGCGACCAGAGCGCCAACAGCTGACTAGTTGCTGTTGAAACGTATGTTATAGTAGCGTCTTGCTAACGTTTTACATCCTGTGTTGATGCTTCATGTTCGGCTGTTCAGTCACTCTGCTTGTGAATCTGCAGCAGACGAGTTGAGCATCGAGTCCGTCGGCTCGTGTTGTTCTGACATCTGTGAAATGTGAAAATATTGGCGTGTGCTTAATTCTTCACATGTACTGATGTGACAGAGACTTTTCTCCTGATAGTATGAGGTTCATTTTTAACGGATATGGATCTTTTACGCTGAAAGAAAAACAGTCACATGCTAACATCACGTTAGAGCCGGCTGAACGACTTCATGATATGTTCAGTTCATATAGAAATTTAAATCTCTCTCTGTTCCCACCGACACGTGAGACTAAACCCACCGATCTCTATAAAACCAGCCGACCTCTTCTGACAGTTTGAAATATGACTGATGGCTCAGTTTCTCTGCTCGGGGCCGGAACGTGACGTAACTTCAGGCGTGTGCTGCAGCTGAGCTCAAGTTACATAAAACGTCTTCCTTGTTCAGACTGTTCATTTAACCCTTTGGGCCAGATCTCTTCTCTACGTCCATCTAAACAAACACGTCTCTGCTCTGCATCTGAACGTCTTTTTCCTTTTTGCCTGCTACAAATCAAATTATTCTTTTTTTTTTCCATTTTCTTCTTGATCAACATCAATCTATCAAAGTATTTAAAATGCCTCTGAATGATCAGAAGCAGTCTGTCGATCAGACTTTCAGCTTCAGGTGAGGTTATAAAAGCATTTCACATTTAAGACTAATCAAATATAACATTAATTTAAGCTAATTAGATCCTAGCGTGTCGTTTCTTGTCACGCTGCAGCCACTATTTCATTTTTCTACTTTCAAACAGGAAAGACTTTGGTTTCTAACACGAACAGCCCTTTGACTTCATCTATAAAACTGCGTTTGCTCCACCTTCTTCTCCATCTTCTCAGCTCCTTCAGCTATTTTGCGTCGTCAATAATCACATTTGGTTAATTAAATAGGAAACAAAATGTCAAGTCAACAAAAACGTACTTCTGGTCTCTTCGAAAACTTAAATCACATTAAAAATCTAAATCTGTGCTTCGTAAGGCTGGGCAGTGGAGAGCTAACAGGCTATGGCTAAAAGAAGGCTAAGGCTAGCCACCAGACTGCCAAAAAAGGCAAACAGCGAGCCAGCTTTAGCTAGCTGACTGAGTTAAAGTTTGCTAGGCTAACTGCTAGCCAATGAAAAGGTAAATAAGTGACAGCTAAACACAAACAAATAGCTGTGCACTAACCAGTGGTGATCAGCCAGTTAACTGCTGACAGGCACAAAGCTAGCACGCTAACACAAGCTAGCTACATACTGCTAACTATGAAGTTAGCCAGCTAACAGGTAGATGCTTCAGTCCAGGTTGAGTTTGTTTTATTTATGAAGTAATTTGAGTCAAACGTGACGACGAATGTGCGCCGATGTTCCCCAAACTGAGTTATTTCAGATGATATGCGACAAAGATTAGCGAGCTAATCCGTGCTGTTTTGTTACAGCTGTTACCTTCATAGTATAAAGATAAATCTGACTGATGAATCTATTGCATGAGCCTACAGATGACTGTAGACGTCACCTTGTAAGACTGAAGGTCATAAAAAGTAGTTTTTGGTGTCTAATCGATGAATCGATCAGCCCAGCGAAACAGATTCTGCTAAAAACATAAAAAGCCTTGTTCCCTCCGTCAGCACCATGTTGTTGTTGTTGTTGGGTGTGTGTGCGTGTGTGTGTGTGTGTGTATGTGTGTGTTTGGAGCTACAGAGCGGTGTGTTCTGATTGTCTGAGCAGCCCCACAGTCATCTCAAACATACAGTACGTGGTCACTTCCTGTCTTGCTGCTCACAACATAAAACAAGTATTTCAGACAGGACTGAGGATTCTGAACGCACCCCCATCAGCTCGGCTCTCAGCCCGGCCCGGCCATTCTGCACATTTTCACACCCCAACGCTGAGTATCTGTCCTGAACGCACTCCAACAACGCTGTGAAAACCAGCGTGAAAAAAACCAAACGCTCTTAAAAACCGGACGGACCGGCTGTATTCAGTTCCTGCTGGCTGCTCACGGCTGCTCGTGAGCGCACGAAACGACTCCCACCACAGCGAGCGGGGTGCGTTCACCCTCAGCTGACCAGCTTGGGCAGAACCGTCCGTGGCTGGATGTTTCCGTTGGCATCGGTGATCGCTGCCAAGTTAGTCCTGGTTTTGGAGGAGGAGGACGTGGTGGTTGAGGAGGTGGTGGCAAGTTTGGAGATGGAGGTGATGGCGCCGTCGGTCGTGGTGGTGCCACGTTTGGAGGAGGAGGTCTTTTCTCCCGTGGTGGTTCCTGCTGGTGGCTTGGGGAGTCGCCTCCTCAGCCACGGGTGGCGCAGCGCCTGGCTGGGCGTCATCCTGAGAGCCGGGTCCCACTCCAAACACTGTTTGAGGAAGTCCAGGAACAGCGGGTCGTCGCAGCCTTTCAGCGCCGTGCTCCAGTCCTTGCTGCCTGGCGGGCCGCGGGCCTTCCCTCGCCGTGAGCGGCCGCCGTTCAGCACAGTGGTGCCGTCGGGCAGCGTGGTGACGGTGCAGTACCGTGGGTAACCTTTGGATGACACAAAGTTCTTGGCTCTCTTGGAGGCGTCGAGGAGCTTCTGGCTGGGCATGCCCAGGAGCTCGATGATGCAGGAGAGCTGGTCGGCTTCATCTTCGCCCGGTAACAGCGGGTACCCGGTCAGCAGCTCAGCCAGGATGCAGCCCAGAGACCACATGTCGATAGGCATCCCATACCTGGAGCCTGGAGGAGAGACAAAAACCGTTAAAGACTGAATTCAACCATCAAAACGATCCACTAATAAATACTTCACATTCCAGCTGTTCACTATCCGGAACACGCCGTCAGTTAGCAGACTGATGGATTGACTTTCTTGCCTCCAGGCAGCGACTGGTTTCAATAGATCTTTGTGAAATGTAGCTGACAGAGAATTGAACCAAGCTGCAGCCGGATCATCTGTTCCACACATTGAGGTGGTGTTCACACCTGAGTCGCTCGAAGAAGCGTTTCAAGATCAGGTCGTTTGTGAGCGAATGGCTCTCGGCTGCAGGGTTAAACATTTGGCCAGAGATCACCAGGACACTGTGAGCTTGTCTCTGTTCTACTCAAAACCCTGGAGGTGTTTGTTTGTGGTGAAAGTAAATGAACCATCAACAGGATTTTATGACAGCAGATAATTCACTGTAGCACGACTCAGTGATGCAGCTCAGCGCAGGTATGTCCTCCGATTATCGGACAAAAGCTCTGAAAACTGCTGTTAGTTTCCTCAGATTATCTGAGCCATTACCAACTGTGTGATCGAACAATGAGCCCTGAATCATCTTTATAACTTGAGCCTAATAATACTAATAAAGATCATCATCAGTTATTCCATCGTGACACCAAACAACATAAATATACACTTCAGAAACATGGAAGTTACTCCTCATGTTTCATTATATTATTACAAAGGAACCAGACCAGAACTGAAATATATGGACCAAAGGAACTGATCTTCATCCCCTTCAGCGTCTCTGTGACTGTATTTGTGATTTGCTGCTGTTGAGTTTTCTGGTGTTAGAAAATTAAACAGATGTACTTTCTTTCTCCAAATTCCATCCATTGTTCTTGTTTCACTCGGTGCAAACATGGATGTGTTCAGGAGAATCGCGGTGTTTGAAAATGTGTCATACATCATGAGAAACGAGGGAAAACAGTGACTCTGGGAGGAAACCGAGAGAGAGCAACAGGAACCCTTTGATTGGATTTATGATGTAAAGTGAAGTGAAACCTGGTGTCGACCTCAGGCTGAGCTCTGTTATCTTACCCAGGATGACCTCTGGTGCTCGGTAGAACCTGGACTGGATGTAGGTGTAAACTCTCTGATGTTCATAACAGCTGGAACCAAAGTCTATGACCTGGAGACAGATGGACAGGTGGATTAAAAAGCCGTCCGTGTTGCAGATTCAGACGTACATAGAAAACAGAGGCAGTGTGTTTCTGCCTCACCTTGATGCCGCTGCGGCCCTGCTGCTTCAGTAAGATGTTCTCGGGCTTGAGGTCGCAGTGGATGATGCGGTTCTTGTGCAGCGAGTCCAGACACTGCAGGATGGAGTGGGCGAACTTCCTGACCAGCGGGAGGCTGAAGCCCTGGAACTTGTTCTTCTTGATGAGCTCGTACAGGTTCATGCTGAGCAGCTCGAAGGTCATGCAGATGTGGTTTCTGAAGGTGAAGTTCTCCAGCATGTGGATGACGTTCATGCTCGAGTCCTTGTCCTGCTTCCTCAGGTGCTCCAGGATGCGGATCTCCTCCGCCGCCTGCCGGTGGAAACGCTTCTCGTTGCGGACCATCTTCAGAGCCACATGGGTCTGAGACTTGTGGTCGAAGGCCTTCACCACCTTCAGGAGGAGAAACAGGACCCTCTGATTAATCTTACAGCTATGATAAAGGTTTTACTGCTTGAACAAATGCTTAATCAGGTCAACCTTCAAATCCACTTTTCAGCTTTGAAAACTCGACCACTTGATATCATTTATATGTTGTGTATACTTATATGAGCTTGTTCCACGTCAAATATCTGCAGTTTAATCAAGTATTCTAAATACGTGCAGCCATGGTTTTTGCTTTTCTCCAACAACAATCAGCTCCATTCTATCTGTTGTTGACAGGCCGGATTAAACTGTGACACATGGCGGCTTTAAACCATTTAAATCAACAGACATGACTGTTAATCTTGTATTTTTATAATCCCAACAGCATCAACAGCTTCATTATATTCTTGTTTTAATTTCACACTTTGACTCAGAGTAAAAACACTGTGAATGTAGCATTAGCAGTATTTGTGCTAACGGTAGCAGCAGTTGTTACCTGTCCGAAGCTGCCCTTGCCGATGACCTTGAGGACTTCGTAGCGGTACGAGATGTGGTCATGTGGAACGTGGATGTAGGATCCCTGATCGTCGTCGTAGCCGCCGTTGTTGGCTCCGCCCATGACCCCCGACCTCTTCTTGGCATTCGGACCAGTGAAATACACTGAGGAGAAACAAGTGCATGATCATTTATCATTCTCAACTACAGATTATTGTTATTATCAGCATCAGTCAGAACGTGTCTTTATCAGAGCAGATTCACGTCTCACCCTCGGGGTAGTTGAACACCTCGTGGTGCTCAAACGACGACATTTTGGCCATGAACTGCTTCATGGCCTGCTCCGGGGTCAGCGAGGTGGGCTTTGGCTTGCCGTCTGTCGACTTGTTGGAGGCGGCGCTGCCCTGCCGGCAGTGGTGGGCGGGCTCTGTGGCCGAGGTCTGGCGGTCTGGCAGCGGCAGCCCCGGCCGGGTGGAGCTGAGCGGAGCCAGGCCATTGGGCTGGGAGGTGAGGACCGGGCGCTTGTTGGTGTTCTCCTCGTACAGCTGGGTGACGTGGACCTGCGACTGCGACGATAGCTGGACGGCGTCCGACATGGCGGCTTTAGAGCCTCCCTGAGGGTCACACAGAGAGAGACATCAGATCAGACACTGACGAGACGGATGATTTCACTGATCGCGCCTGTTGATCATTCTTTAAATTCAGTGTTTAGTCCATAAACTCTGAGGTGACAACAGCTCACTGAGGTCATTAAGGACCAAACTAAATCTGATCAACAGTTCTATTAGTTTATCCCGTCTTGTGACAGTCGGCTTCTCCTTCTCTTCTTTTTCCCGTCGCCATCGCATCAGACTGTTTACTGATGAGATGGACTGTTTGTGTTTGACCTCTTTAAATACTTCCTGGTACGTTGCGGTTCATTTTGCAAGAATCTGCCTGAACCTGTTGTCGGCAGGATTAGCCCAGATTTGCTTTGTTGTTGTGTGTCAGTATGACTTTTTGAAAAATTAGAGGTTTTGTTATTTAGGGGGGGAAACAAATGATGTCTTTTCATTACTTTAATTACTGTAAACATTCTGCAACGACTATTTCAATCTCAGCCTGATCCAGTGAGACATAAGCTGAGAATACACATAAAAGAATCAGTAATGTGATTCATATTTAGATTTTGCAAGGTCGCTATTCAAGCTGTGAATCCTCAACAAATGAGCTATAATTATCTCTACTGCTGAGTTTCTCCTTTAAAGACTGTTTCCTCGTCTTCCTCTAATCGTTTTGTCACAGTGAGGTTATTTCTGTGTGGCGATGCGGTCCAGTGAAAATGTTATATTAAAACTCTGTTGTTGGCAAATGTGTTCGGTCTGAAAATCGAAACCCAACAACACAGAAAAATCATTTTAAGTTCCTGAACACAACATGGGAGCCTGAAAGATATCGCGGCTAATTAAAACCCCAAATTACTGATTTGTTCCCTAAAAAATGAAGAACTGACACAGTCTCATTGTGACCGATGGACAAACAGAGACACAGCTGTCTCGCTCTCTCTCATTCTGTTTCTTTGTCTCTCGCTCAGTGAGTCACCTCCTGTTGCCGTGGAGACCAGCACACCTGGGTCCTTTCAGATACAGTAACACACACACATACATTGTTATTTTGTGGTAAAGAGCAGGTCTTTGAACTGAGCTGCTGTGTGTGTGTGTGTGTGTGTGTGTGTGTGTGTGTGTGTGTGTGTGTGTGTGTGTGAGTGTGTGTGAGAGAGAGCTGCTGCATAAAAACAAGGAAGCGAGTCGGGAGAGGGAAAAATCGAAACAATAACACACGTGTGTTTTGTGTTGTCAGGAGAGACGGTGACACATGAGAGCCGAGTGTTTTGATCTGTTGACTCCTCCCTCACCTGGCAACACCTTAAACACACACACACATGCACGCGCACACACACACTGTGTACATAAAATGACTCATGCACCTAACGCAGATCAGAAACTTTCTCAGCGGAAAAATTTGTCTAGAAAAGGTCAAGAAATCAATCTACTGGTTACTTTGTTAATTGATCGACTGACATTATGAAACCAACAGTCCAAAACGCAAAAATATTATCTGACCCGCTGGAGAGAAGAAGTCAACACTTTTGCCTGAAAATTTGATCATCAAAACAGGTGTTGATTCACTTTCTGTCGATCAGCTGATTGTTTCAGCTCTAATTGTGCCTGAGTGACCGCGGCTTCGTTTGTTTTGAGAGGGCGACACGTCCTCAAGATAAATCACAATACTTTCAGGCTACATCACAACACACATTATATTTTCAAAACTTTTGAATCTTTCAAAAGCACTTTATAAATGTACAATGAGACTTCTGATCAGTCATCATCAATATAACAACTGAGCGGGTCGAGACAAGTAGAACAGTCCGGTAAGTTCTGAAAATGACATCATCCTACTGTAACGCTTTAAAAACAGATGCTGGATATCACGACAGAGTGTTGTGTTTCCTCAAGACCTCGTAAAGTCTCATGTTACAACATCACATCGATGGAACACAATCCTGAACACTTCAACTGTGGCTCCTGCTGTTGAAACGACTGATAGTCCTCTAATATATTGGTTATCAGAGGTTATAAAATCTGCACAGGCCAATAAAAGACGAGCCACGCTCATTAAATATGTGGCCGGGCTGAGTGATACCGAGCCCAGGAAGTTAATACCATACTTCATAAAAGCTTCCATTAGCATGTGTTACAGGAAACGCTGCTAATGCTAATAGTCAAGGACATCACTCTGAAGGTAATGGAGTAAATTAATGCTGCATCAGCTCCTTCATACCATTAGTCCTGTGTGTGTGTGTGTGTGTGTGTGTCCGTCCTTCACACCAGCCTATAAACCAATCAGCTGTTTAAAGCATCCTGGAGCCGAGGGCTATTATTAGCCGGGTGGCTACAGCTGACTGTTCCAGAGGACTGCTGCTCAGGTTCATTGCTTCACAGCGCTAACAGGAAGCTAACAGGCTAACTGCAGCTTGCCACGTCAAAGTACAACCTTTTACAGCCGCCATGACTCTTACACGGCACACAAGCATGTTTTATAATGTCATTTGCAACTCGGGGGGGCGGAATATATACACATGGAAGAAGTTATGCCTGTAAACACGTGTTTTTCCTAACATAACGAGGTATTTATATTCCCTTTATAACTTTTTATAACAAACCTTTGATGGAAAAATTAAAACAAACGGAAAGTAATGAGTGAAGTTCGTGACAATGGAAGTTCCAACTATAATAAGATGTTTCAGGCAGATTTTGTCGTCATTTCGTGAGCAGAAGTGTTTTGTTGTTCCTTAAGAAAATGTAACTATGATGTTCCAGTCAACATTAATCGTGACGTTCTATAAACAACACTGACTCTGTGATATCAGTCCCTGCTACAGCAGCAGGTTGGTGTCAGGCCCAGGCGGCTCTACGATTTGTACGCAAACGAAGCTGAAAGGGAGAAAATGACGAGCGCTCCAACTAAACAACATACAACCCGTTCCTGGATGATCTGGATTTCAGAACCACATACGTGGTGATTGGCTGTCTCTGGGCCTCGAGACAGCCAATCACCAGCACTGTTAGATCTTGGCACGACAACAAACAAGACATTTTTCAATTCTTGACATTAATGAGTCAGTTCAGTCAGTGCCAGGAAAGTAACAAAGTCTGATATCCAGCCTTATTGGAGACTGCAGCTCCATAGTTATTTAGGAAGATGGTGACTTGTTATGTTTTATGGAACAAAGTGAACAAGCTGTAAACATTTAATTTCATAATTTTGGGTCAGTGTGAGGAGAAAAAAAGGGCTTTCTGTTCCCACATTTAACCAGATCTTTGGTTCAGACGTGCAGATGAATCACACTGCAAAATGATTTTAAATCACTTTGCGGTGTGATTCATGCAGAGTTGAGTTGCCAGAGGTTTGTTGCTTCTTGTCCCTTTGGAAAATATGACTGTTCCACTTTCCGCTCAGCGCTGCAGACATGTCGCAGTGAAGCAACAAACCTCAAACATCTTTCAGCTTCAACTTCTGTGCCAAAGCATGCGAGCGTCAACTTAAATCTCAAAACACTTTTATTGTCAAGTATTGTCAATCAATGTGAAACCAGAAACAAGTCGGAGGAGTTTCTTGACTTGATCACGTAATCAGTAAACAGATCAACACCAACAGGAAGTTCTTTCTTTCCTTTAGGGATTAAAGTTCCCTAGTTTACCAACGGCTGTAAAATAAGATGAATTGGGGGTTGTAACCACAGAGTCCAAAGAAAGATGCGAGTGTGTTCGTACCGTCAGCGGGTTGTGGTTGTTGTTACGAAGCCGCGGCAGGGCGACAGGTGACGTCGTCTGAGAGCCACTGTGACCCGGGGAGTAGACCGGCTCGCCCACTTTGCCTGTAAACACAAAGATACAAAGGTTAACTTTTTTTTGTTTTCTTTCAATTCAGATTAGAAGATTGATATCTGTTTCATTTCCAGTACAGCCAGACATTAATCTAGTGTTTAGCCTAGCTTAGCTCAAAGACTGTAAGCCGGGGAGAAACTGCTAGCCGAGCGCCGTTCATCAAGAGTCGACAAATCGAGCTTTCAACAACTTGAATTCTCGTCTCTTTTACATGTTGCGTCCTGCAGGTGTCTCCAGGAGACTCTGTAGCGTTAGCAGCAGTTAGCGACAGAGCGTTTGTTGACCGCATCCCTACAGTCTTGTCCTCACCGTTGGGTTGCCAGGTTTGAGCTCTCCGATTAACCGGTGATGTTACACTAGAAGCTGACTACATGACAAAGTATCAACCTTTCAGAGTACAAGATGTGTCGATGCCTCCCTTCGACATACCAAATATCATATGACACGACCGCCACAGAAAGAGCTGCTTACATAACACACACATCAGGACCGCGCTCGCCAATCTCCTCAAACATTCGAGAGAGAGAATTCCTCCGACCCGTGTGGAGGAGTGTCGACTTGAGGGATTTCACTGAGATGCAACCAGGGTTAGATCAGATATGTTTAGACGGAACACAGACAGATGTATACATAAACAGACAAACACATACAGAGACTGACTGACGGGGACGTGGACTTTATTGCCGTCTCTATATAAAGAAACTTTTGTTAAAGAGCACTTTAGCTCCGCCTCTTTTCTCTAACGCACCAGTCACAGCTGATCATTAACTGTCAACTTCTGTCGTCTTTCTGCTGTGATGCATCAGTCAACATGTATTCCATTTATTCTGACCCGATGGTTCTGCTCAGGCTCGGATAAAAGTTTAGAAACAATGTGTTGGATCAGTTTATGAACTTAATCTCAGCGAATAGGTTTTTTTGGGTAAATTTACCAGTTTGATCTCAGAGAATATCAGAAAAAATTGTGTCTTGCCAATCTACGATTTTGTTCCTCAGAATATTACCCACAAGCCCTAGCTCTTCTCTTTCTCTCCTTATCATTTATTCATTTATTGCTACAACGGCGCTCAAGGTGCAAATTTATGACCGGGAATACCAGAGTTCTTTTTCTTGTAAATCTCAAACTTCTCTGAAATGTGAAGATTTTTCAGTTGCGTTATTTATATATTTTTGTCAACAATGGTTCTTAGTTGCCATGATAGTAAATGCGGTGGGATAGAAAATGTTAGAAACACCTCACTGTGCATCACTGTTGACCCAAACAGAATATAATCAGCGCCTGGTTGAACGTGTGTGAGAGCTGTTGTATCAGACTGCATTAGACGTCGCAGGTGTACCTAATGAGGTGGACACTGAGTGGACAGATTAATTGAGGGTAGGAAGCGGGTATGACGTGCGCTGGAGGCTGGAGCGGGCTGACCCGGGCCACAGTGAACCGGTCTGGTCTGGAGGCTGTGGCTCCTGCAGGTTGACTCAGTCTAAGGAGGATGAAGGGTTTAATATAGCCTGATAATCCCTGATACGCTGCCTACATCTCTCTGTCTCTCCTCGTCTGTCTCTACAGCTTCACCTACTTTAACATTAAAACAAACACAACACAGCGGGGTCAGAGGTCACAGAAAACCGCTATCTTAATGTGACGAGTATGATGAGTGATAATGAGTTCTGTACTTTGACCGGCTTCCCTTCAGTCAGATGTTTCGTCCATTTTACAGCCACACAAAGTGACCCAAACATCTGGCTCGTCCAGCTGTGACATTCTGCTCAACACAATCTAACTGGGACGACTTCTTCTACACACAGATGTTGGAAAGACACACAAACACTGAGCGGAGTGGACTCCAACTCAGCTCACGATTGTTCCTCCGAGCTGATTAGTCTGTCAATTATTCTCTCGACTAATCAATTGGCTGTCAGAAAATCTTGAAAAGTGTCGATCAGGGTGACGTCATCAATTCTCTTGTTTTGTCCACAAACCAGAGACGTTCAGTTTATCGTCACCGACGAGAGAAACCAGAAAATAGTCACATCTCATCAATCAAGTGAATTTTTAAATTACAACGTTTCAGACACACATTGGCTCTTTTACGTTCAAATGTTTATGGACGTAAAGTCCACGGTCATATAAAATAAATTAATCTGCTGATTGTTTTCTTTATCATGCTATAAGTCGATAAAATATCAGAAGATTTTGCGTCACAGAGCTTAATCATCAAACTGTCATCGGTCCAAACAGCGGATGTGTTTCTGCAGCATTAATAGACAATGAAAACATCAGACATTGTCTGGTTCCAGCTTCTTAAATGTGATTTTCTGCTTTTCCTTGTCAGTTCGGACAGCATGTGAAGAGTCTTTGGGTTTTGGACTGTTGGTCGGACAGAAGAAGCAATTTGAAAACATCAGTCGAGACTCATGGATTGCAAATGTCTGAAAACCAGATGATTCCGGTCCCGGGATGGTAGATTATTCACAATTATTTGACATTTTACAGACTAAAATATAAATCAATTAATTCAGAAAATAATCAGCAATAATAAAAATGAATATTTAGTTTCAGCCTAACTCAAGTAATGAACAATACTGCGTGGAACAGCTGGAAACATCTGTAACAGATTTTTTAAAACTGCTTTAAAAGGAATAAACAAATCTTGGCTTAGGATAATATTGCTGTATTTTTAGGCAATATCACAGTACATGATGTATCTCTATGTTTAAAATCTCCTTAAAGCCAAAACCGTATAATGACCTCTAATATCATGACATCAGTGTAATGATACATCAATTAAGTGTTCAGCTGCAGACCCTTACAGGCCACCGTCCGTCCAGCTCCCAGCAGCTTCCTGTGTTCGTGCCGGTCGGAGCAGACAGATGGTCTCTGCTGCTGCTCTCTGCCTCTAATCTGAACGCTCTCTGTAATCCTGCTAATGAGGACGACTCGGATCACATCCGACCACTGCAGAACCACGCTGCACCCCGCCGACAGGCTCTGAACCCGCTACACGACAAAGATCACCGAAACACAGCAAACAACAGCCTCCAGACTGCATCCAGAGCTGGACCCAAAGAGCCGACGCAGCACAAACACGCTGCAGCAAAACAAAGAGCCTCTAATGCATCGTGATGCTGCTAATGACCGGGGCCACGCCAATCAATCAATATGTTCTGATCTGTTATCAATACACAAGCACTTCAATCAGACATCAGAGAAAAGATTCACTGATTCACTGATCAGACGAGAGGCTGACGGAAAGAAAACAGCATTTTTGATAACTGACTTTCAGCAATTATTCAAGCAAATACCAAATATTTTCTGGTTCCAGCTTCTCAGAGGCAAATATTTACAGTTTTTCTCTGAATATCTTTTAGTTTCGGGCTAATAAACAATATTTATTAATAAACATAATGTCACCTTGGGGCTCGGCACACGCGGCAGACATTTTATAGGCTAAATTATTGATCACTACCAGGAAACATGCCTGCAGCTTCACTCCAGCTGCTTACAAGCTGCACATGTGCAGGTTTATGTCTCTGTGAATAAATGTCTGTATTGTTTTACTATTTTCACGCTATAGACTTAATGATGAAGAAAGGATCAACAGTCAGATTAAGCTGCTCAATTGAAAGAAAATTAATGCCAATTTTTGGATAATTGATATATTATTTCAGTCTTCTTTGGGTTTTGGATTGTCAGACGTCACTTTGTGCTCTGAGAAACTGTGATGAGCATTTTCTTGGACTCAATCATTAATGGGCTAGTCATTGACATAATCGACAGACTAATTAATAATGAATATGATTATAGGTATTCATTTATTATATATATATGTCAGATATTTCCTCTTTCATCTAATCGCCGTGCACACAAATCTGAGCTCAGTAAAGCCCTCTGAGGCAAAAACGTGATATTTGAATATGAAATTCACATCAACGTAAAAGAAAAAACGAAAAATTATGACACAGCAAACTGCTGACTGTTGAAGAAATGAACGATCATGTGATATTGAAAAGGACATTAAAAGGTCACGAAAGAAACTTCACTTTCTCACATCCTCAATGGTGAAAAACAACCAGATCATTAAAGAGACGCACAGAAGTCTTCATGTCATGACATCATCTCTGAAGGCTGGCAGTTTATTCTCATTTCACTGTATTTGTCATTTTGCACATTTAAAAGTGACCCACAGACGTTAGCGAGTCTGATATTGGATGAGACTTGACTGAATTAAAGGAAAGTGTTGGTTCTTGTCCTCTCAGCCCCTCGTGAGCTCTACAGCTCCGACTAACAGGTTTTCATGGTCCATAAATCTGTTGATTATTTCCTGATTCAGTTGTTGATCTATAAAGTGTCAGAAAATGGTGAAATGCTGTTTTCTAAAGCCCAAAATGACGTCCTACGATGTCTTGTTTTGTCCACAAACCAAAAGATATTCAGTTTTCTGTCACAGAAGCAGAAAATATTCACATTTAACAAGCTGGAATCTCAAAACCATGAATCAATTGTCAAAACAGTTGCTGTGGATTAAAAAGTTGACAACCAACTAATCATTGCAGCTCTAATCAGC
This sequence comes from Diplodus sargus, assembly GCA_903131615.1. Classification (NCBI taxonomy): domain Eukaryota; kingdom Metazoa; phylum Chordata; class Actinopteri; order Spariformes; family Sparidae; genus Diplodus; species Diplodus sargus. The sequence goes on from CAEMYA010000213.1 coordinate 110,813, forward strand.
TCTGCAGCACACGATGCCACTGTACTCTGCTTGTACAGTACAAACTGATAATGCAGTAGAGGTCTATACTGGAGAGCACATGCAGTGTTCCTCCTCCGCTGCGAGCCTGACAGATGCACACTAACAGAGTGGAAAAGCAGCGTGCTAAAAGTGAACTTGACACCGAGCTGGAGATGCCGGAGAGCCGGCGAGCACGATCGGCATGCTGCTCGACAGGACGAGTGGGAAAATGTGCAGCAACGTGACCGCACAGATGCAGCGCCCTGACTCTCTGACAGAAACTAACAGAGGTGCAGGGTAAAAAAAACACAACCTGACCTGCAAAGCACAGAAAGTGACCTGGATATTAAAGGTGAGGTGATTCCAATCACAAAGTAACTCAAAGTCAACCTGCTGATATTTTTATTTCTGTACCTCGTGGCACTGGAGTTTCTAGGAACTACATTGATATGAATTAAAGGTCTTGAGGCTAGTACGAATCCTCAGTACTCTACAAATTAAGTTTGCGAAACAGCCTTTTCTCTCGTCAGTAACGAGACCCAAACAGACCGGTGATACCAAATATCACCACTAGATGTTACGCGAGCATCAGGCGCTCTCCGGAGGAACACAACAAGAGCCCATGAATGACAGTGTAGCAGCATCACAGTCCATCAGGGCAACTGTTACACTAACTATTTTAATGTCTCACGACAGCGACACACCTTGTCACACCATGTCGAAATTAAATAGGACGTCAGCTGAGTGAAACTGGGGAAAGGAGGACAGATCAAGTAGTCAAGTATGTGAATCATGCAGTTTTGCACAACACAATACTCAATGTTTCACAACAAAAGCCTTTTTATGAAATAAACTGGTTTCTGTCTATTTGAAACAGATACAGGAAATGTTGAGTTTGTACTGGCAGCGGATAAATGAGGCCTTGGCCGTCTCTGTGTGACACTGTGCACGACTGCCAACTCTTGTACAACACAACAAGACATAAGCTAAGCACAACCTGTAGAGCTGAGCTAATCAGTTATTCCAGGGCTCCTTGCTAACTAGCCACATGCAGCTAGTTCTCTCAACCTGATAGTCACGTAGTAACCTGATCAGTTAGAAACAATACCAAACTGGCTAAATCTTGCACATCAGACCCGACGAGCAAAATCAGAAACCTCCGGTGGTTTCAGCGTTTCGTCAGTGAGCGTGAGTCTTGGTAGTTGCTAGTTTGCAGCGAAAGCGTAAAATTGGCTGTGCTGTGCAGTAAGTGCCCAGCGTTAATGTTAGCTAGCCAAGGCAATGTTAACGTAAGCTAGTGAGAGCAACTATAAGGGTGCCATCTGTCTGATTCATACTCAACAATAGGGGGCAGCATATCACCAGAGTTATCGCTAACTGCTGCTAACTGTAGCTGCTATTAGCTCAGTTAGCAATCTAGCTATGACCGGGGGAGTATTGTTGTTTTCATCGCTATGACCGGAGCTTCGGACCGTGATGTTAGCATCGCTCTGGTTCCCTTCACAAAAAGCCTACGAGATTTTTTACTTGGATTATTGCTGAAAATAATCTCTGTCTCAAATTCATGATATTTAGGATTTGTTGATCAAGATAATCTCCTCAAATGAATGCCACTTTGATTTTTGAAACGTGAATTAAATCTCTAGCAGTAAAAAGCTCATGCTAGGCTTTACACAGATGACATCACAGTCACATGACTCTGTAGTCTCATTTAGACACTTGTCAGCAACCGCTAACCATTTTTAGCAAACTGTGGAACACTTACTGATAGATTTTATGGCAGAACAAAACATGTAAATATATTACAGACCTTATTTCAAGAAGACTTTACGACGAGGGAACCAGATGTGCTACAAACTAACACTGCAAAATGCTAACTGAAATCTCACAACTACAACAATCTATTGCTTAATGACAACCGTCTCCAACCAATGAAAACATTCTATATTTACATTTAAAACATTACAAATATATCACATAGCAACACGATGCTAGAAACAAAGTAAATGTCTTCTAACTGCACAAATAGAAACATTAGCAGTTTGATGCTAACACAAAGCTCCAGCAGGAATACCAGCTACCTATATTAGCTTTAACAGTCCTGAGCAGCATCTGCATGTGTTCATCAAGCTCATGTATGGTACAAAGCGTTCTGTTGTGTCATATCTTTGAGCTGAGAGCCTCAAATTATCCATTCTAGAGACGTTTAAAGACCAAAGAGAGGCCAACTGACCTCTGACTGAACTGAACACAAGCTTTATTTCT
>CAEMYA010000213.1:132435-151545 GCA_903131615.1 Diplodus sargus
ATCCAAAGTAATTTAAAACCAGTGGATTGAAAGTAACAAGAGCTAGATGTCATCAAAAATGGAAGAGCAACTCTCCTAAAAGAGCAGTTAATGTGAACATGATGATGAAGGATGAAGGCCTGCAGGCAGGAAATTTCACAATATTTTGACCAAATGTGCCAATATTATAGGGATGACAATTGGTACATTCACACAATATTAACACAATGAGATTTCTGATTAACAAAGATTGTTGGAACAAGTAGAGCAGTCTGGTAATGACATCACTTTACTGTAATGAAGCCTTTAAAACCAGAAAAAGAACAGATGCAATACCACGATGTAACAAATCCAGGATCTGACACAATATATCGTCACAAATCACGATAACAATAAAATACCAATATGTTGCCCAGCCCTGGTGACTCAGGTGTGTTTGAAATGCATTTTTACTCACAAGGAAACAATAACAGACTAATTGCATTTTCTATAAAATGATACTGAAACTTAACAGCCTCCAACCTGTAAACAAACTGCAATTCTATCATTTTAGATTCAAGTATTTATATCAGATATAATATACACTCACTTGAAAATCATGAAATAATCACAAAACTTACTGTATGTGTCTGTGTGAGAAACGTAACATCTCCAGCCCTGAAGCTAATTTAACTATCAAATTCAAGATAACATCCGACTCACAGCCTCACGCGTCTGACATCCGCAAAGGTTACAGTGTTGAATCATCAGTTTTAATGCAAATTTGTACTCTGACTCAATAACAGTACAGACAGAAGAAAAAAAAAACTGTCCCTGCTCTGACAGTGTTGTAAGGATTCTGAGACCGGTTCTGACATGCTGGATCTCACACATGAATATAGTTTTGATAGAACGGAATTTAAATAAACACTGTTTAATAAATCCTTTGCAGTTTTAGATACGAGTGTGTTTTACTGCTTCGCTGTCGTAAGTAGGTCATAGTACATTAATCAGGTGTGTCCTGAACTCGTCTTACCTTTTAAAGTCGTGCTGATGAGGTAACAACTGCTGCTTCTCTTCTCAGTGTCTGACTGCAGTCAATCCGGAAACTTTTAGCTTCGCAACATAAAAAAATATGACATCAGACCACTAATACGGCTCAGGCAGGAAGCAGGAAGTATCACTACATTTACAAACATGCACAGGGGCAGCGGAGAGTAGCTGGTAAACATGCTGGGGCTTCAAGGACAAAGTCTAATTTGTTCATATTGAAACAGGTTTTACTTGCTGTAGTCGTTCCTCTTTTGTATACTGGCATACAAATTAAGTTAGAATCTTCTTCAGTTTGTCTTTTAGAACAAAGTCTTACTCAGACGGCTGAATAGAGCTGCAGTGATTAGTCGATTGAGAAAGAAAATTATTCAAATTCAAACTAAAATGCCAAACATTTGCTAGTTTCCAGCTTTTTAAATGTGAGGATTGGCTGCTTTTTATTGTCATTTATGGAAGTAGATGAAGAGTCTTTGGATTTTGAACTGTTCATTGGACAAAATAAGCAATGTGGAAATATTTCTGCCATTTTTAATAACTAAATGATGAAACTGCTCAAGCCTTACATTTAAATCAACAGGGACTGTGTTTTATAAATGGGTAACACTGGAAGATTGGTTCACTTCAGGGTCAGTAGGACTAAAGCTGAGTGATAATGGCAAGTAAAACCTGTTGTACCTGTTGGAACATGAGCATTTTCAGACAGAAATATGAACCTGTCCTTTAATTAGAGTAAAAGTTGAACTGAAGCTTCTGTTCTAGTTCCAGAGGTAAGAGAACTCTATTATAATATATTGACATTTGTCATCATAAAGAAAACTTAAACACCTGAGACGAACCTTACTGAACAATATATCATATGGTTCATTATTCATATCAAAAGATCTAATGTAAAAATATTGATTACAGCAGGTCAACCTGTGGCATCATAGTAAGTAAGTGTGAGGTACTGCGTCCCATCTCAGACCTGCATTAATGCTTGCTATTTTTAACTGTAGCCACAATCTTTCCTTCGCCTTAAAAGCAGCAAGGATCAATAATTTTACTAGAAAGTATCAAATGACATTGTGATGATGAACACTTTGATAATGTTAAAGAAGTCTCTGGCAGAGATAAACCTGTGAACTTCAGTCCAGGCCCCTAAAGACATTCAACAGCAAGAGTACGCGACCACACACGTGTTTGAAGCCGCCACTGCAGAGTGAAGCGCCACACGAATTCCTATTGAACACTTGTAGATCACACACATTGAAGGACTGCCGAGCTGCTCCCTGAAACTGTGCCAAATCCTACAACACTGAGTTAAAACTCTTAAAATCCAGTACATCTGTGTTACCACCATAACAAAGTCATGACAGAGACTTTCCTACACTCAAAAAGCACAGCAACTTAACATTCCACCACACACAAACACTATCTGGGATTGAGGAGCCACCGACCACAGTAGATTACTGCTAAATTAGAGCTCTACAGACACAAAGAACTGCTTCAACAACAATGGAAACTGCTACAAAGACGAGACGATGACCAGCCTTCACTGGAAATCATACAAAGATGTAAATCTTATTACCGTTCTGAAAAAAACAGCCGATGTACGAAGGGAAAGATTATACACAGATGTGCAGAGATGCCGCTCGTAACCCTCTCGACTCTTTGTCTCTCCCACACAGCTGCAACACATGAAATCTACCATTTCTCTGCCTGTTCTTTTTCCCTCCCCGCCTCATTATCCACGTATACTCAAACACACTCTAAACTTCCATCCCCTTATCCTGCCTCTCCCCCTCAGCCACAGACATTTCCCTCCTCTCAAATTACAGTAGGGTCCAAAAATTTGAGACCAAGTTTAGACAAGCTTTCAATGACATCACAAGAAACTTTGTGGAACACTGTCAAATCAGATTTTACATTAAATTGTGGAGTCCATGGCAGCTCGATTGCATGTTTTCATACTAAGATTTGCTTTCTAAGAATACTATGAATATCTTTGACACTGGAACCAACAATTTCTTCAAGATTTTGCTATAAAAATACACTGACACTCTTAACTGATTATCAAAACAGTTAATCATTTGGTTGTTTGAAATAAAACTGACTAATCAGGGCGGCTCTAATGTGGGCAAATGGGCAAAACTCACGACAGCATCAACGAAACACAGAGAGATCTACAGGTCAGAGACCAGTTTTATAATAAGTTGGTTTCAAACCAGCTGGAATCTTAGTTTAATCCTCCAGTTGTCTTTGGGTCAAAAATGACCCTAAAGCGTGTTTAACAGCAGAGAAAACGCCTTAAATGTTGTTGTTTTTTAACTTGAAATTGTATGACTTCTCTTAAAGTGACCCCAACATTAGAAAGAGGGAAATATTGTCTTTATTCATATTTCCACGGAAGCTGTGCACCACTTGGGTACAAGGATGTTATTCAGGTCATTTTTGATCACAGTCACAGAGTCATTTACAGACTACAACACACACACAACACACACACACACACACACACAGCTGATAGATCTCAGACAGAACTAAAGCTTTCTGGTGCAGGTGCACCGTCACCTCTCCACGACCCCGTGCTCTACTTTTAAAGATCAAAGTTCAAACAGTTTCACACACAACCATCAAAGGGTTGTTTACCAACACTTGTACATCAGAGTCTCTGTGGTGGGCGTGGTCTCCTCTCAGGTCGCCTTGTGGGTTTATGTCGTTCACATTTGACTATTATTGGAAGTGCCTTCAGTAAATTTAATTCAAAAGTACTTTCTGTTCATGTGTGATACTTTCTTGGGCCATACAAGTAGTTTCTCTTAATAAAAAAGTAGAAAATATTGTTTACCACCTTTGCAGTATCTTAAGAAATATGAATGACAGGTTGTTTCTTCATGCAAAACAGATTTGGCATTTAAAATGAAGCGGCTTTATTTCAGATCTTCAGTGAGGACAAGGAGCGTACACAGCGTGTGAAGACAACAGGAGGGTTAATGTCAGCGAGTCTACTGTAGATTGCATCAATGACCACTTGATGGTAGAAATGTGGACATTTTTCAACACTGTGGCTTCTTCTCTGATCTCTGAAGGACTGTCGCTGTATGCTGACCGGTGGTTAGTCATTAAAAAGGGCAGACTGTGGAGGAGTGTTTGCTGGTGGGGTTGCAGTCCTGTGCAGCTGCCACTGGATGGAGATAAAGAGTCATTTCTTCTGTCCCTCTAATGACCATGCTATGAGTTTTACTACTTCAGCCTTACAGCACGTTTTTATTTGACATATTGAAAACATTTTTGGGGACAAGAGTAAATTCATAGTGTGACTGACTGTTATTTAAATCTTTGTTTTCATTTGATCCTCTTAATCCACAGATTTACAGTAAACTGCTGTTATTGACTAACTTGAGACAAACATACTGAAGAAAGTCATCTTGTCAAGTTCTGATTGTCTCCCAGTTTTACATGAATGTATGTTGTCATTACTTTATACTGTTAAACTGAAACAAGATAAATAATCCCACACAGGGGATTACCAGTTTGCTGACATGCTTCAAATGCTAAATTAGATTTAAGTGTGTTTCTGTGGTCTTGAGGTTTCATTATAAGTACAACTCGGAAATATACTGAAAATAGTTACATCTACAGTATAGTTTGTGTGTATACTGAACTATGTGTACAGTGATGTATGTTGCACAATTAAAAGCCAGAGAGTTTACATTAGAGCAGATTAAAATGTTGAGACGAGATGAAAGGCAACAGAATCAGCAGTCAGAGATTAGTACAGTAGAGCAGTATAGATGGTGGTGGTGTTTTTAGGTTGGAAAGAAGGCTGCAAACTAGAGACTGTTACACTGAGACTAGACTAGAGCTGGACCCAAACACAGACACACATGGGAGGCAGGATTGGGGGGAAACGAAAGCAAGCTTTATTCAAACAAAGCTGAATCAAAAAAACAGTAAACCAAAATTGAGTCGAGGACCAAAAAACAATTTCGTAATAAAAAAGCTTGAACAAAGTAGCAACCAAAAACCTACCAAAAGGGAGACACGAGGAGCGACAGACCAGGAATACTGAGGACATCATGAAAAGAACTGAGAAGGAGTGCAGGGAGAACAAAGACTGATACAGACTCACTAACGAGGGGATGAGGAGCAGGTGAGGAGAGTGAGGAGGGAAAGGACAGGTGAACTAACGAATGAAAGACACAGGAGAAACTGAAGACGAGACACGAGGGAATAATATCAAAATCAAAACACAACAAGACACAGAATCATGACGGAGAAACCTGCACAGGGCGGCATTCAACATTTGTAACCGTGACGCTGCCGGATAGTTTTAACTTCAGGACATTTTCCAGCTGCATCTGTGGCGACAGAAGCAGGTAAGACACAACATGTTCTCTTCCTAAGCATGTGGTTAACAACAAGACTAATAACTCAAAAGAAATGGACAATCTTCTGACAGTTAGTCTCATAGTTTGATTATGTAGGTCATATATAGGCGTCAGTGTTAAATTGAGACTTTTCTATAGGCAGTTAAAACTTCCTTCTGTTAAGTTTACCAGCAGGTTTTTTTTCAGTTATCCATCAAACCTCTCAGACAGAACTAGGACAGGTTTTATTTAGAAATACAAATGTCTTTCTGAATGACTTTAAATTATATATTCTGTTGTTAGATGACCTGGACAACTAACAGACAACATGAGAGGCTAGGAAACAAAAGAAAGATTCAATGGTTGGAAGAGAAAAGAGAGAGGAGCAGGTGAGGGGGAGAAGAGGAGGGTGCAGGGCAGGAAAGCCGATAGGGACGCCTCCTCCTCACTGAGAGGAAACAGGTAGAGCCGGCTGGTCGAGCCTCACTGAATCTCTCTGTGCTTTAAGGAAGCAGCAGTCTGAGTGAGGAGCCGCTGGAGGAGGAACGTCAGGAAGAATTTAAACCATGGCTGTGAATAAATGCATCAAATACCTTCTCTTCTTCTTCAACCTTCTTTTCTGGGTGAGTCTAGAAGACGAAACATTTTAAATTTAATATATTTTTGCATGATTTCAAATTTGACACTTGAACACTTTGAATGTTCAGGCAGTGTATTGATATATGAAGAAATGGTTGATGTTCTCATTTTTTTTCTCAGATTATGTTGCATGTTGAAATCACATTAATTGTATTTCCAAGAGGTTTCTTTAGTTTGTTATTGAAGTAGTTAGAAGTTTCTCTTGGTCAGAATATTGTTTACTCCATTTTAGTTTTTTTTTCTTCAAAAATGTTCAACCTGATTTCTGTTCTGGGGTTTTTATTTTAGTTAAACAGGCTTCTGAAGACCTTTATGTCTGAACTCTGTCTTTGTCAAACTGGTGTTTCTCTATTTGACCTTTTTTTAAATGTGTGTGCTCAAGCTTTTTGTTATTTCAGTCAGTAGTGTAGAACAGGTTGTATCGGCTCTTTATCATCTGCCTCTCCCTCCACAGGCAAACACTGACTCAGTTTCAGGGTGTGGTCCCGGCCCGCCTCCCCTCATGTCGGCATTTGTAGCCTCACATCACGACTCACAATTTACATGAATGAGTTAATGTTGTTTCTTCCCTGCTGGGAGTTTCCACTTAAACCCAGATGCTGCTTACTCTATAGATCCAATCAGTCTTTAAGATCTTGCTCCACACAAACGTGTTGGTACTCGTTGTTGAAGGTGTGCTGTAGAAATGCAAGTAGTGTTGTTGTTTTAAATGGTGGAATTTTGGTATGAAGTGAGGAGGCAGTTTAATCAGACGTATAAAACGTATACGTAATTTTCGAGACCACTTTAAGATTATTTAGATCATATAGAAAGACTTTAATACATCAAACCTTTCAAACAAGTTGAACCTGTTGACACTTTCTGAACTTCTCTGTACTGGACATTAAGCGATGAAACTGATATCCGTCCGCTCACTACGAATGAGATTCCAGCCACGTCTCAAATTAAAGATTTTAGCATCATATTTAGCATAGATATAAAATATTGCCAGTTTATTTAATAACATACCAAGCTTACCTAACCTGAACTGTGTAGGTGTGTTGTGGCTACAGTCTTGCGTGGTTCCATATGACCAGATGCAGACGGCTAAAATTAGCTCGGTAGCTGCTGTTGTTTCTGAATGAGCTGACTCTCCTCCAGTAGTGTGTTTATTACACCACCATTCAACATGTGACAAACATCTCAGTGGTTTTAATCACCAGAATAAAACGGGAAGTAAACGCAGTACCTCACCACGTTCGTTGGTTCCTGCTTTCCTGCTTTTGGTTGCTTAATGATGACATCATTAAATCAACTGACCCCAAAAGCATCTTGGGAAATGTAGGAAGATTCAGTAAGTGTGTTTGCATGGACACATGTCGCGGTTATAATCAGGCACAGAAATGACAGGGATTGGTGGAAATGTTGGTACATCAAAGGGACACGAGGACGAACTTAATGGTGGTCCAGCGGCCAAAAGAAAGCTGCTATACATGAATACAGAATCTGAGTAAAAGTACTCTGTTTATGTTCCACCGCTGAGGCTTTCAGACTTCTATAAATTCTCCAGATCTCCTGCGTCAGATTCTTCCTGTTTTCCTTTTGTAGATGAGTGTTACCGTGTCGGTCATCTAAACACGTCCACCTTCCAGCTCCGTGTTTTTCTTTAAAATAACCTCCGGCTGCCTGCTGAGGTTATTTCAGCCCTTCTATCATGTTCCCAGAAATGATGCTAAATCGATGTTAACTTGATTCTAACCACTCAGTGGACATGGTGGACATGATGTGTTTACCTAATGATGATGATGCTGAGGGTGGGGTCGGCTTCTTGTTTACTGTAAAGCCAGTTTATTGTAGTTTGTAACTTGTGGCTCTGCTGTAGCTCTCAGTCGCAAAGTGATGCTGAGCAGTGCGACTATGATGAAGTCTGAGGGACTGTGTGGAAAAATATCATGAATTATCTCGTCACTTACTTTGTTTTAGTTAGTTTGCAGTTGTTCTTTGGCTGAACTCGTAACAGAAAGTCTAGTCAGACAGCCGTGCTTTTATGGCCCCCAATGAAAGAAGGAATGAGCAGTAATGTGTGGCGCTGCCTCTGTACATTAACGCCTTTTAGCAGAGTGCACATAAACCCCATGAATAATAGATGCTGCATTCAGGTACCATTCTTGCAGGAGAGGTAGTGCTCTAGTACTACAGAGCTTACAGTATGTTGAGGTTGTTGAATTTTACATTCAGAAACAAATTTAGAAAGCAACTTGATATTAGATTACATCTTTAACTTTAACACCTATCGTAGCATCGCACCAGAATAAGAACGAACATCACTGGACACGCCGGACTGCTGCAGAGTCATTTGACCTGGAGTTCTGTGCTGATTGTCGCTCTCCTGCTGAAGTCAAAACCCAGATATTAGCAGGTGTTGGTTGGTTCTTTGTCCACTTTGAGATGAGTACAAGGAAAACGTAGTTTGTTGCCATGTTTTTCTAGAATCATCATGTGTTCCAGTCAGATTCTGACTGTCAGTCATCACTTGTACAGTGTCTGTCTGAACTTAATCTCTGTTGAGCTGAATAGATCTCAAATGGGGTGAAAACCCTGTTGGGTGTGTTTGATCGGCTCGGCTGCTCGTGACTGTTCACGCCAGCCTGTTATTAGTTGTGTCACTGCCACAATCTTGTGTGTGTGTGTGTGTGTGGTTATTGTGTAATGACACCGTCTTGTCTGCAGATCTACTTGTATTTCGATTCCAAAGTGACTCATCACCACGGTTACACACTTCCTGTGAGTCACTCCTGAGGAATGAACCGCCCCCTTCAGTTTAACTGAGATATGTTGTTTTTTTATCATCAGTGTTTATTTTTCCCCAAGAGGGAGAAAATACTTGTCTCTGTGATTTCAACATTGCATTGATATGTGTACAGGAAGCCAGCAGGGACATAAAGGCTGGTAGATAAACGAGGATGTGATTTACACAGCATGAGATTTTAATAATCTGTAATCTCGATCACTTGTAATCCTGGTTTGTAATCATTTCCTTTGATCTGGGTTCAGTGTGAGAGCGCTGGCACGCTGCGGCGAACACAGAGGATGTGTTCTGTACTTCAGACCCACTCAGATCAGATATGTGGTTCTGCGGGTTTTCTGTGTGTGTGTTCATGTTACGAGATAATAAAGCTCTTGTGAAAAGAGCAAAGAGCTCAGGAGTGCTGCTTCACGAGTGCAGCCGTCAAAGAACTGGAGCTCGTCAGATCCAAGGTCATTACATGAAACCACAACAGGTTAGACTTGCAGTGTGATCAATAAGTCATAACTAATAACTTTAGAATTCCACAGCTCACTGTTTTAGCCTGGAATAAATACATTTGTTACATAAGGCAAGATGTTAATTGACATATCCAAAAGTAAACTACATCTAGAAGAATTGAAGAATGACATAAAAACAAGCATCCAAAGTAACAGAAAGATGAAAAAGAAACCAGAGAGACAGAAAAACAGTAAGGTCTTTAAAATCTGCAGTGAAACCACAACGATCCTGATCAGTTTGAGTTTGTGTCTTGAAGTTCTGTATCATGAGGGCAGATGTCTCCAAAACAAACCCGGTGTGAGCCGGTTTGTCGTCAGGCGCTGTTGCCACCAGCAGGCTGCCGCCTGTGTGTTTGTTGTGCAAACAGTCTGAATTACAGTGCTGCAGCACGTTTTACTGTTCCAGGGTAAGCCATGCTAGCAGTTAGCTTTAGGGGGAGCAGAGCCAGTCTACTGGTCAGTCCAGCAACTTAGTCCAGGCTGAAGTATCCTGACAAATATTGGGTGGATTCTTCTGAAATGGTTTACAGACATTTATGAATGGCCATATTTATCCTTTTGCTTGTGAAAACAAGTCGCACACAAAAATATATAGTATTCTATCTAGAGGACGTGAGTGTGATGGTTTGACTCTGTTCGGCTAGAAAAATAGATGCGTGTCGAAGGTCCAGTAACAACAGGGGGGCGAAAATAACAGGAGAAAAAGAACATAATAGAAAGTCCAGTGTGAAGTTTGGGTTTGGTTCGGTTCCAGGAGACTAGGATGTGATTTCCATGTGAAGCAGTGAGTCAGTGGTGAGTTTTTGAAGGAAGTACTTATTTGTTTTGCGTATGGAACAACAAAAAGTGGATAATTCTTACATATTGCACCTCTGATGTTTTACACCAGCTAGTCTGTAACTGCATCTGTCTGCTGCTCAACAGGCAGCTCAGCAGCTTTATACAGCCGAGAGCTGAAAGTAAACCAAAAAACTATGAACAATGGGCTGAAACTCCCTGCAAAGGTCCACAAAGCTGAGGGCAGATTCAGCTGGTGGTTTGAAAACAGCTGCGTTAAATGGACAAAAAACGAGTTTTGTCAATGACAGCGTGTCAACATTTTGCAGCTCAACAGCATTGATTTATTTTTCACACTCTGTCCAGACTGACTGTGGTTGCACTGGTTTCACTGGTCAGGCGTGTGTCTGTGGAGGTGTGACTGAGAAAGAGCAGTTAATCCTCAGCGTGCTCTTTGTATTTATTCAGCGCTCCTGAATCAGAGTGCAGTGTAAATAGGCTGAGGGTGTGGTGACATTAGATGAATGTGTGTTTGTGTTCCCTCTGTACACACAGAGGTCACGTCCTTCTGTAGTTTGTCACGTCTGTTTCCCTTCATTCACAAGTTCAGTGAATGATCCATCTTTTCTTTTCTTTTATGTGTGTAAAGCTTCTTTTAGCTGCCAAATGTACTCATGAAACGTCACACAAATTTAAAACGCCCTGGATTTAATGTGTTTTAGGGGTTTTGGCCCTGAGCGCTGGCTAAAGGCTCACTAGCCCCCCTGAACCGCTTTCAGCTCCATGTTTGGAACTTGGTACACGTGTATCTCAGCAACGCCTTCAAAGATTTGATTCAGAATTAGAATTCCTTTATTTGTCCTGCAAACAGGAACATTTCTTTGTCACAGCAGCCAAAAGACACTAATATTGCAATTAACAATATAATAAAAATGTAAAGAAAACATGTTTTTTTTTTGGATTAATAACTTTTACCTGAAGCTTCTTTCACATAACCCGCAGGCACTTTTGCAACATGGAGAAAGAAATACAGCTTTTAATTTTGATTTGAATGAATAGACTCTCAGGCGCGAGCAGAGTATTTCTGATTCTTCTTCATCTCCTCAACATCCTGTAATTAGTCCTCCCATGCGACGTGTCCTCCGCCTGGCTTCTGTTTTTCGGCTCCGTCTGCTGCATGCTGACAGCTTTGATTATGAAATATTGATGGCAGATAATTACTCACAGTAGCTTGTTTGTGTCGGCTAATTGTATGAGTCCTGAATAATACATGTCAGTCATCAATCCTCAGCCCACAGCGCAGGTAGGAGCAGACCAGAGAGTCCTGATCCCGACCGAGGATCAGCTGCTTGTTTTGGCTTCGGTCCAGTTTGATCTCTGTCCTGTCGAGTTCTGTTTGTTGTTCGACAAATGTAAGAACTGATGCAGGAAACATCTCGGTCAGCTCTGTAGGTTGTTCATAGCAGTCTGACAGACACCGCTGAGTTCGCTCCATCTGCTGTCTTCAAGACCTCCAAGAGCTCTGTAATGTTGAGCTGTTAATATGAACAACAGCATGCTAACGTACAAAGCTAATATTTAGCAGTGACGGTGTTTAAAAGAGGTGGAGTGAGTGGATTAGCCTAGTTAATTCAACAAACTACCAAGCTAGCTACAGTGAAGCTAACAAGCTGTCTGTGTTCAGACATCAAATATATTGAATTTCACTTAACGTTACTTGCATGAGTTTGACCACCAGTTTGTTTCCCCCAAACAGGCAGAATAATGAGATAGTTCAGCCTCTGACCAAAGTCAGCACTCACCAGAAAGTCTGGTTCTTTCTGTTCTTTCTGCGATCGTGTGCGGGAGTTTCTGTCCTGATTTTGTCGGTGCTGTCTTTTCCTGCGCACCAGTCGATCCTAAGGTCTGAAAAAGATGCACTGTGTGAATCCCAAAAATGTAAAAACAAACTCTGTTCTCTCCTCGTCTCTCGCTGTTTTTTCCTCCAGAGCTCGCCACCTGGCTAACGCTAACAGCAGCTTGTCAATCCAACACCGAGGTGTTTTAAGCAGCCTACTTTTTTAATCATTTCCTTCTTGATTGACAACTATTTTGATAGTCAGTAAATATTTCAAGTTGTATCTCAAGCATAAGTATCTAGAAATTCCAAGGTTTTTAAATGTGAGGTTCTGATGATTTTCTTTGTTATTAATGACAATAACTGGACTGATTTTTGGATGATGGTAAGTTGCAGCCCAGTTCTTTTTGTCCTGACGGTTTTCGGTTGAAGAAAAGTCACAAGCGTGCAAAATAAATAGTATTCATCCCTGAGATTCAGATTTTGAGATCTCGTGTGAAGTTTTGGTGTCGCTGCAGGTTTTCTCCACCAGATGTCGCCAAGATCGCCACAATAAACTGAGCTAATGCTTTTTGTATTTACTTTTGACCTCTTTCCTTCTTTCTCTTCCTACAGATTAGTGGTTGCATCATTCTGGGTGTCTCCATCTACCTGAAAGTCAGCAAGGATGGAAACAAGGTGAGACTGACAGTTTATTATCTGATGCAGATGATAAATATGTGTGAAGATCTTCTTCACCTAAACCTGAGCTCACTTTAGCATCAGTGTTAAGAGTCCAGCTGTCTGAACTTTAACAGTGCAGATGTTCTTTTTGCCACATGTTTGAGTTGTTATCAGTGTAAAACACTGATTCACCGTCTCCCGCCTCCTCCTGTCTGTAGATCACCAATGAATCTCTTCCGGGCATCGACCTGATGATCGCCATCGGAGTGATCATCATGGTGCTCGGCTTCCTGGGCTGCTGCGGAGCCATCAGAGAGAACCGCTGCATGCTGCTGCTGGTGGGAACCATCACATGATCTGATCGGATATTCTCTGAATTAATTAATTAATATTTCTTCACATAACGAAGTGATCAGAAACTCAACCCGTCTATTTCTCTCTTGCCTCAGTTCTTCATCAGCCTCCTCCTCATCTTCATCCTCCTGCTGGCGGCGGGAATCCTGGGAGCTGTGGAGGAGAAGAAGGTAAAACAGGAAGTGACGCCATCGTCAGTCACCTGTCGTCTCATCAGCTCGTTCAGAAGGTTCACAGTGAATGTCTTGTGTGCAGGTGAAGGACTGGGTGAAGGAACGTCTGCAAAAGCTCACCCCGCTGTCGGATCAACCAGCTGAAGTGAGGGAAGACCTGGAGAAACTGCAGACGGAGGTAACACACACAAACTGTGTGACTTATTTACAGCCCAAGACACAGAATTCTTCCATTTTGATCCCAAACTGCATTTTGCTGAATATCACAGCAGGTGGCAGCAGAGAGTGGTGACTGGTTGTTGTAGCTCAGAGCGAATATCAAACCAGAGGAAGAGTTTACACCTGAGCTGTTTACATCTGCTTGAACAAGTAGTCTTGACTAACTGCATGCAGTGTTTTTAGTTTTAAAGCATCAGAATCAGACAGATTAATTTCACGATTTAAAGCATTTTTTCTGAAGGCTGTTTCCAGTCCTGGTTCAATATTCAACTGGAACAGTTGTTGGCTGGTTGTGTTTCTGTGAACCACTGACATGTTGAAACGTGGTTTCTTTATGTTGCACCTTTTACGTTTCTTTGGTTCAGTGGTCCTTATTTTCTTATGTGGACTCTGAGTGTGTTCAGGTTGGATTTAGACACAAAAAACACTCGGTTAAGGTATAAAAACAGTGATTTGGCTTGAAATACCTGTTTGTTCACCACAAACATGGCAGGAAACTGTCCAAGGCTTCTTTTTAAAAAAGTCCAGGCATCACACACCTTCTGTAGTCTGTGACATACAAATGTGAACGTATTGCTGGTTTGTGGTTTGGCTGTGTACACAAATGTGATATGGAAACTTTTACAACCACCCAAAAACAAATATCACCTGCTGCCTTTAAACTCTGCAGCCCTCACAAAGACACGAGTTCAATAAGTTTGTGTCAGAAAAAATTTAATACACAATTTCAACAAAATCATAGTTTGTTGCTCAATATACTTTTTTTGTCTTGTTTTTTAAAAACTGATATTATTAGTGTTCTTCTGGTAGAAATGAAACTATTGTGCACAGTGATGATTATTTGAGGGTACAAATGAACAAATTGTTGGAATGATTTATCAACAATCCTCCTTCCAGCTGAAGTGTTGTGGTCTGGTGAACGGACCGTCAGACTGGAAACCAGTTCCAAATTCCTGCCGCTGCAACGCAACGGACACAGACTGCAACGGTAACGGGGTTTACAGCACGGTGAGTTTAAGATGGTCTCTGAGAAAATGTCAGTTGTTGGATACCAGCTGAAACCACCTGATGTGTAATGACATCACTGTCTCCTCCTGCAGCCCTGCTCCACCCGGATCATCAGTCTGATGGAGCAACACATGGAGATTGTGATTGGAATCGCATTTGCAATCGCCATCCTGCTGGTCAGCACAAGCACACACACACACACACATACACGCACACACACACACACGCACACGCACACACATACAATTTCATTTCCCAGGAGAAACCATACACACATTTGTATCCTGGAGCCACTTCAAGGCTCTTTACTGCCATCTGAAGAGACGTTAACATGATGCACATTAAAATAAGAACACATGTAGTAAAAATATACTTCAGAGCTTCAGAAGGTTTATATACTATATGGTACACACCTGAAATTAAAAAGCTTGTATATTCCCAATAAAAGGGGCGTCAGATCAACAGCTGAATCGATGATGTGGAACATCGTCTCATCTGCGTAGTGATGAAACACACGACGTATTTAGTCTTCCTGAACAGGAATTCCTGACTAAGAGAAACAAAGACTTTAGCTGTTAAATAAGACCTAAATCAGTCTAGAACTGTAAAACCCACATCGGCACTGAGGTCAATGTACCATGTTTTTTTTAAAAAATAAAAGCCAGGTCTCTAAGAATGGTGACAAGATAAAAGCTGGAATAAACTCCTGACGCCTGACATCAGTTTTCTTCACTTTAATGTAACAAATCCATGTAAAGCACTGAATTTTCTGCAGTCTAATTCAATATCTACTAAAATATCATTTAATCTGCTACATCTGGATGTTTATGTCATATTGGACTGGCCGAGTTTTCTTCATTTAGACTCATGCATCTCTGAGAAAATGTAGAAAGACACGTTTCTTTGAACGGTAGAGAAGAACTTCTGGATCCATCCCTCATCCAGATTCACAGCGAGCGCTAACGGGACGTATTCTGAGCTGAGAACATTCCTCCGTCCATGTTTCACTGAAAATTGTTCAGTTGTTGTTGATTAATCCTGCTGACAAACCAAACACGTCTGAAAACACGACCTCCTGTATGTTGCTACGGAGTACGATGGTCGTCTCTCGTCTTTGCTTCTCTGATGTGTTTCCTCTCTCTGCAGATCTTCGGCATGGTCTTCGCCATGATTCTCTACTGTCAGATCGGCAGGAAAGGCGAAGCCACCACAACCAACGCCTGAACACACACGTGACCGCGGCCAATCAGCATCGCCCAAACTGTAACATGCACCATGTACCCTCAGTGCTTCTGTAACTCAGCCTGCGCTCTTACTGTGAAGGAACACGCTGATATATTTTGTTTTTATCTTGAATGCACAGAAATAAAACTGCTTGCGATACGATCATCTTTCCCAAAATATGAACGTTTTCCTTCAGCTTCAACAGAAACACACAAACGATAACATTAAGCTGTTTCCCTTCACACTGCGGCCTCCAGGAACAAAATGATCGACCAGTGTTTAAATCAGTCTGATGGAACGGCTTTTATGTATGGAAGCCTGTTACTGCCAAAAAAGAGCAAAACGAAAATATTAAAGTAAGTTTATATGATCAATGTCTTCTTATATCTATTAAAAATTGTTGGAAAATGTAAGACTGGGTTTAAAAAGGAAAATTAGTCATTCATTTTAACAATTTGGACTTTTTTCCCTTCGATTCTGTCAAAATGCAAACGTCTGTTTTGTGTGAAGTGAAATTGGTACTGTACATGAAACATAGGAAGAATCCTCTCAGCCAAGTGTTTTTAGGCATTTTCTGTATGTAAATTGTTCGAGTGCGTGAAATCTAAAGGGGTATTATTAATATGTGCTAAATCATAGTAATTATCTGTAAGAGTTGTATTTCTTTCTTTTCTTCTGGGTTGATTGAAGGTTTTTGGCAGCGATGGGCTTCCAGAGTTCATGTCCGAACATTCACTGCTGTAACTTTCTGTCTGCTGCCATTTTTACACCGTAATCCTCAGGAAGTTTAGGTTTGTTTGTCTTCTCATCATATCTTTAAAATAAATCAATGTTTGTCATTATCGAACACGCTGCATAGATGTAATATATTGGACCAAATTCTTATAATACTCTAACTTTTGATTTAAAAGTGGTTTAATCTTGTTGAGCAGACTTGATTTCTTTTCTGAGTCGTTGCACTGAATCTTGTTGCTGTTGCATTTATATGTGAACACTTTGTTTTTCGTACTGGCACCGGTTGAAAACTGTAAGGATGTTTTTATTGTGTATTTTTGTCACCATTAGTTTGGGACATGAAGTGTCATACTACATAAAACGTTTTAAAAAATTGCTTGTCTGTTTTATCCGACACTCTTCTACCATCAGAGAGACCATCTTTAATATTCTAAATAAAAGTAAACTTCAATAACAAAACAAGAAGATTTATTCTGATGTTTTCTGTGGACCTTCCGTCTCCACGCCGGCCTCTCGTTGTCCCCGCGCCTCACTTTGAGCATCACTGATCTGCACACTGTGATGAAACCTGACAGGATGTCGTTCGTCTGTCTTCACACACTGAACCTGATGTTCCTGTGTGAACGTCTGCAGCTGTTTAAGAAGGTTTTATCACCGTCCAGCAGTCTGAACAGGAGACGTGATGAAGGGCAGCTCCGTCTGTCACAGGTGAAGAGCGTCAGCGCTGAATCTGATAAATGCCAGGACTCACTTCCTGTCCTCCTCCAGATGGATTCAAACTGGCCTTTTATTACAGGAATACAAACTGAGGTGCCTAAAGTTCAACACTCAGCATTTATAAAGCGTCACTGGACCTTTTTGGGAGTTTCCTTGAGTTGGTTTGATATATTAAACCACAAAGAGACTGAAAACCACCACAAATGACACAAAACCGCCACAAAGAGACTCAAACTGCCACAAAGAGACACAAAACCATCACAAGAGAGACAAAACTGCCACAAAGACTCAAAACCACCACAAAGAGACTCAAAACCGCCACAAAGAGACTCAAAACTGCCACAAAGACTCAAAACTGCCACAAAGACTCAAAACCGTCACAAAGACTCAAAACCGCCACAAAGAGACACAAGACCATCACAAGAGACACAAAACCATCACAGAGACGTAAAACCATCACAAACGACACAAAGAGACTCAAATCCACCACACATCCATCTTTTCATCAATTGTTGCGCCAAATACACAGAATAAATATGATAAAACGTTCTGTAGAAAATAAAAGACTGACCTACAAAGAGATCTGAACATGTTTACAGCCGGAGCTCCGACCAACAGAAACAGGCTGATGGTGTCAAATGAAGAACCGTGAGACTGATGACACCTCCAGTTAGTTTAATGGCAACACACAATAACGTCTACAGTTAACGCAACACAAATATTCCAGGCGTGATAAGAACACACAGCTGCTCAGACTTCTTGTCTCAGGTGTGCTGAGCTTCAGTCTCCAGCAGGTGTCGCTGTGTTCGAATCATTTTACTGCACAAATATCAGAAAGACAAAAACTCCACCACGTTTCCTCCAATTCTATAAAAGTTAAATCTCTCGATGAAAGTGTCTTCAGCTGAACTTTGTCCGACTGGCTGCTCGCTCACAGTATGAAACCCACACAGCGCCCTCTGCAGGCTGAAATGTGTTTAACACTATGGAACGCTGGCAGAGATCCAGCAGAACCAGCAGAACCGCCAGACGCTGATGGATGGAAGTGTTCCGTCACGTGAGCAGCTGGAGTGTGTCGCTGTTTATCGCCATCGCTGCCGTTCGTCAGGATATTTATACTCTTTAAACACAACGAGCGTCTGCCGAGAAACCAGCACGCACACGCACACACACACACACACACACACACACACACACACACACATTTATGGGCATAAACACACACACTCAGACAGCCAGTGGGTTCGTCCCCTCCAGTTATTTTTAGCCTTAAGTCAACACGGCGCTTTGCTTAATGACTCCACTGAATTCCTCTCTGTTCCTTTTTATTTGATCTTATCTGGTCAGCAGGCCTCCAGATTCACGCGTCACCATATAATACATGATGTTTTTGTTTTGTTTAAATCAAATTATTGATGTTTGCTTCAGTCGTGAAATGTTTTATTCTGGGTTCTACCTGGATTCTTAATTGCAGCTCCTGGTCGTCCTCAGTTGTCGTCGCCCGACCTGAATTCTAAAAAAAGTGTAAGAACGTTTGTAAGACGATGTTTCCTACGATGTTTCAGAGGTGTGACTTGAGCCACTAATGCTAACGTTGCTAATGCTAGCTGCAGCGTACCTTTCTATAAACTCTATAGAAACAGAATCGATCGTCAACACGACATTTAACATAAAACCAGTCACAGTATTTAATCAGGACCGGATCAGATGGAAACTGTTGTCAGGAGGAAGTCCTGTATCCATCCTTCATCCTTCCTCATCAATGATTCTGTTACCTGGAGTAACCTCTCCTCTCCTCTCCTCTCCTCTCCTTCTCTCCTCTCCTCTCCTCTCCTTCTCTCCTCTCCTCTCCTCTCCTCTCCTCTTATCTCCTCTCCTCTCCTAACCCTCCTAGCTTCCTTCCCTCTTATCTCCTGGCCTGTCTTGTTTCCTCTCTTTGTTTCCCCCTTCTCCTCTTGCTTCCTCATCTCCTCGCTTGTTGCCTCTCCTTGTTTCCTCTCCTCATTTCCTCCTCTCCTCTTTAGTTTACTCTCCTTGTTTCCTCTCCCTGTTTCCTCTCCTTGTTTCCTCTCCCTGTTTCCTCTCCTTGTTTCCTCCTCTCCTCTTTAGTTTCCTCTCC
>CAEMYA010000213.1:158762-175455 GCA_903131615.1 Diplodus sargus
ACACTCCATTTATGAAAGAAGAAACATGTTATTGATCTGAACATGTCACATGTTACAAAGACACTAAACAGGAACAATATAGGCTCCTTCTTTGTCCCCGTGGAGAAAGTCCCCAGACTCCCTTTAGAAAACACTCAATTTAGTGAGTTGTTGAGTTGGAGACACTTTATAAACTCTGTGAAACTCTGTCTCTGACTCATTCTGCATTATTTGGACCTTCTTGTTAATTCAGCAAATGTTTTACATTAATTTATTTCCCTCTTGGTGTAAAAAACACAGTTTGTTGCAGCGATGTACGTCTTTAATTGCTTATAAATCAGGAAGTGAGATCTGATCACAGGTGGTTTTGCTTTGTTGTAAAACAGTGGATAATATAACCTGATCACTGCTTTTAACAACAAGACAAAAATATGACAAACTTATTTTTCATATTGTAAAAAAGTCTAAAATAGGAGTTACCACTAATTTCAGCCCTCGATTACAGTTTTTGGTGAATTACGGTACAAAGTGCGAATAACTCGAACTTGTACAAGATAAAAATGCACTTTAATTAACACTGGAATATAAGAAATGAGAATAATAAAGTATTTGAGATTGTTTGTAATGTGATAATTCATCCCGTGCTCCGAGCTGAACGACCTTTAGCACGACTGAGGGAACTGTGAGTCCAGCAGGTTGTTTCTGATCCGGCCTGATACAGCGAAGGTTTCCATCCATGTGTTGAAGCTGCACAGGCCGACATGTTTCTGTGGGTCTGATTCTGTTCGACTCTCGGTTTCAGACGCTCTCCGGCAGGATTTCCTCTTCTGTTGCAGCTGACGGTCGACGACTATTTAAACTTTCTCACCTTCGACCTGCGCAGGAAACCACAGGAGAGTCTCACAGTCTTTACAGCTGTTGTTGCAGCTCCATTTTCAGCCTGTCATGTTGTTTCTGTGTTATTGATTTTAATGATCTTATATTCATATTGTTTGTTTTCACTGTTTCTCAGTTTGGTCGAAGCTACAAAGCTTTTTAATTCAAATGTGAAAGAAAAAGGCTGGAAAAATGCTCATAGTTGCTAATAGAGTGATGCTAACATTGCTAATTAATAAAGTTTCTAGTTAAAGGCTTACAGTAAATGGAATATAAGTGTTGGTTTTGCTTTGTGAAGAAATGCTAATAATACTGCTAATAAATGCTAATTTTGGTAAAACCGCGCTAACTCTGCTTTATACTTTTAAATGCTACAGTGCTGAACTGCCAGCGATCGCTAATCCAGCTCAGATATCAGATCAGATCTTTGATCTGGAGGAGTTGAGATGAAAACGTGTTTGTCACGTCGTTCGTTCCTCGATCGTCGCTGTGATTTTCGACTCTGCTGTCAGTGAAAGTCGTCTGAACATTTACAGCTCACACGTGTCATAAAACACACGGATGATTAAAACCTGCTGAAGCGTCTGAAGTCAGATATGAATCGCAGATTATCTTTGTTGGAGCTGCAGCAGGAGGACGAGGTGTGCTGGCTTCCCTAAATATCCTGCGTGGTCTCATGTACTAATATATATTGATCTGTTGTGGCGTCGTCGCTGGACCACCATCAGCTCTGAGAGGCGAGTTGTCCTGAAAGCTGAGCGCAGTCGACCTGATGCCTGCAGAAAGTTCCTGTAACACTGATGTGCTGCAGTGACGATGCAGGTGGACGACGTGTCTGAGCAGCAGCTCGACGCGCTCAGGCAGACAGTAAACACTCGGCCTTGACGATGTGATCAGAGAGATTTCAGATCACGTGTTTGGGTGCAGAGGTGGATTACAGAAGCCGAAGGTGGAGCCCTCCCTCCAAACATGTGTGGAGTCAGAAACAGGATGTTTGCAGCGTGACGTGGACTCAGCAGGACTGAGGCTGATGGAGTCGTTCATCAATCACTGTACGAAGAGTTAAACAAACAAACAGAGGTGATAAACGAGGCCCGACGGTTGGTTGTGATCCGGTTTCTTCTGTTGAGCCCTGCAGCTGTCAGTTGGAGTAAAACCACTAAACAGGAACATTAAGATTCATCCTTTCACTTTTACTTCCCCCTCACATTCCTCTGAAGACGGATCATCCCGTCTGTTCCTCCTGTTTGTTAACCGCACGGCCAAACGTGTGTGAGACACCTGAAGCTGACACCTGAAGCTGACACCTGTGTGTGTCGGCTGGACATGTCGGACAAAGTTCTGCTGTCAAAGTACCGACACAACCACGTTTAGAATAATGCTTCATTCTTTCTGCAGCCGCATTCAGATTTGTTCACGTTCAGTCACTTTTATCTGAATAAAGAGAAACGTAACACAGCAAACGAGAGACCACCGTTCAGGACTGCGTTTCAACATGTGTTGCAACAGAATCAGATCTCAGGGCCTGAACAGAACCAGAACATCAGTGCAGCGTTGTTTAACAGCTGCCAGGCGAGAGAGTTGCAGGAGACGGGCTTTATACATCTGAAGACATGAAACCACTCGTTGGGTTTTTACTGAGTCGTCGAGACATCACCTCGTGGTTTTTGTGCTGAAACCGTACGAGACCGTCAGCTCGGTGACAAGAGAAACACTGAAGAAACGTACGGCTGCAACATATTCAGGGTTTGCAGGCCCGTTAATGCAGGCGACAACAGACAGAACCGGCTGGGGTCCGGCAGGAGTTTTTACAGTTGACAGTTCACAGTTGCACTTTAAGGAAACAGCTGAAGTTGCCACAACCTCGTCTTCCTCTTCACGCTTTGATAATTGCTGCTGAGCTCGTCACAGCACGTGGCAGTTAACGGTTTGGACTGAACAGCACCGCGGACATGTTGACTCTGTGGGAGGTGGAGGAGTGAATGTCGGTGAAGGTGAGGTTGGGTGGACGGAGGCTGACTCAGCTCAGCTGAGCTTCAACATCTGACCTTCTTATTTGTTTTACGTGGGCGGATTCTGCAGTTTGACATTTAAGAGGAATTCAAATTAATCTGCTGCTCGTCTCGACACGCTGAATAAATAAAAGGATTCTCCTTCAATAAACTGTCAAGCCTGCGGGACAGAAAATGATTCACTCACGTGAAGCTCAGAACCAACAGAACTGGGCCTGCAGCTCTGATGCTAGTTTTCCTATGTGACACAAAGAAATGAGAATTTATCAATCGGAAACTTTTTATTCCACAACTTGGTCTGAAAATCTTCCAGCTACAGAGTCTTTTAGATCCAGATGTTCTGGAGGAATAAACACCTGGAGACTCATCAGGTTCTGTTCTGATCCGATGGGAGCTGAGCTCAGAGACGACTCGTGGCTTCTCTTCCCTCCTGCTGATCAGCCTGACTGCAGCAGTGATCCGGACCGGACCTCCAGGTTCTGTTCTGCTGACTGGAGCTGGAGGGAAAATGGACTTTACTTCATAAACGTAATGTTACAGAGAGGAGACAGAGAACCAGAACCAGAACCAGAACCAGAGTCTCTGCTGAGTGCTGACTTCACTCAGAGTCGACCTGCATTCAAATATCAGCTGACAGCTCGAGTTCAGTGAAGTCATTCTGCTGTTTGGAGCAGAGAAACACGTTCAGACTCACATCGCTGGTGGTGAACTCACCATGAAACTGATACAACAGTGTGTGTAAACTACCGACTCGCTGTACTGAGTGACAGTAAAGATCCCTCACCTGAAAATGACTCTGGTGAAAGTAAAAGTTACCTATGATGACAAAACTACTTGAGTAAAAGTCTTAAAGTAGCTTCATCAAATGTACTTAAGTATCAAAAGTAAAAGTAAAAGTACAAAGAAATAAAACAGCCAGAAATTCAATCCTTCAATTTAAACTTTATTAACAGTTGGGGTGCAACTAACAATGACTTTCATTGTTGATTAATCAGTTGATTATGTTTTCCATGAATTTATTAGTTGTTTAGTCTGTAGTGTGTCAGAAAATGTGGATCAGCTTCCTAAAGCACAAGCAGAGTTTACTGCCACAGAGGAGGAAGGAAACCAGAAAACATTCATTTAAGAAGCTGGAATTTGAGAAATGTGCCTTTTTTTCTCGTAAAGAAATGACTCAAAACGATTAATGTTATTACAACATTGCAGGAACGTCACAGCTCTAATTAACAGGATGTATTCCTCCCTCCTCCCTTCTCTCCTTATACTCCCTCCATCCCTCTGCTCCACTTCCTCCCTCATCTTACGCTCTCCATCCGCTCTCACTTCCTCCTTCTCTTCTCTCACTTCCTCCTTCTCTCCTCTCACTTCCTCTCTGTGCTCTGCTCCTTAAAGTGAACTAATTTACTGTTAATTGTCAGCAGAAGTTGGTTTTCAAAATTGTGAGAATGCATCCAGATGTTCGGAGCTCTGCTGTGCATGAGAAGACTTCAGGGAAGGAAACAAGCGAACAAATAAAGAGGAAGAGAGGGTGAAAGTAGCATCAGCACAGCTGAGGCTCCATTAATCTCATTTTGAAGGATGAATCTTTCGTTCCCGCACAGTAAAACATTTGTTTTAGCTCGCCGTGCGAGCGGACGGCGTTTTAGCAGCATCGTCTTTATTTCCTCCAACAGCGTCAGTGGACGAGGCGGCTGCCATGGTTACGCTCGCGGTTTACAGCGAGACGAACATCAGTTGTTCGCATGTGTCGTGAATATATTCAGTCCGATTGGGCGATTATTCAAATATATTGTTTTGTGACGAGTAACAACAGTGTATTCTTTCTTTATAATGTACTTAAGTAAAAGTAAAAGTTGAAACAAATATAAAAACTCAAGTAAATATTGAGGTTAAAGTTTAAATTGTATTAAATTCAGTCACATTCGTCAGCTTTTTTTTTTTATCCAGGAAGAAACAGGCGACTTTTGAGATAACGTAAGAACAAAACTCAACAAACAGTCATGTGTTTTTTTCCTGACGAGCCGGATTTGTACTTTTTAATTGTAATTGAGTATTTCAACAACGTCGTCTTGGTGCTCATACTGAACTCGTCATAAACTTTCTGGCTGTCGACCCGACCTTCAGTCCCACAGCGAGACTCAGGATAATAGTGATAAGTAATAACATTACAGTAAATCTAACGAGGGGAACAAACAGAATATAAATAATCTTACAGCCCCTGAAGGAGGTTTTGTCTTCGTGTCTAACTGGTCCAACATGTCTGGTGTTTTCATGTAGAACCTCTGTCTACAAGCCTGGATCTGCACATCCTCTCCGCGTGAACAGCAGCTTTCATTTCTGGTGAAATGAAACATCAGAATGAAACTGAGCAGCTTGGTGTGTTTGCGTATCTGCAGCGCTGCCAGAGATTCTTATCCAGGTGAGATAATACGGTGACGTGTGCAAATCTGTGTAAAAAAACAAAGCGCTTCACCGTCAGCCTCTGAAAACAAGCATTTAATGGTGACGGATGTTCAGATGAAGCGAGCTGATAAATAAAGTCACAGAGTATGAAAATGAAACCTAACGGCAGTTTGAGGGAATTTTGGCATCTTGACACTTGTGAGCTTTATGAGGCATGATGGGATTTTTATCTTGCAGATTCAGTTTTTTTCTGAAGCGATTAGAAGGTTTTATTGTTTTTTTTAACGCAGGTATCAGAGGTCAGATAACACGACATCATCTGCAAAGAAACGTACGCTAAAGACATCAGAGCGACTATAAAAACCAGCAGACTATGAAGGAAGTTTTGTTAAACTGAATCCAAGTCAGACGTGAACTTTATCTCCAACATGAAAAAATGAAAAGGCGAGAAAATAGTTTCTGTTCCGATCGGGCAGAACGTGAAGGAAACGTTGAGGTACTGATAGCTTCCGTTAGTCGAAAGGTCGGCTAACGCTGCTGTTTGACAGCTTGATATGATAAATTACATTACAGCTACATCTTTGACACTTTTCACTAGGAAGTGGTTGAATGCTAACGTCGCTAACAGTTTGAAAAATATGTTGTTTTACTTTGAAAATCGGCCTGCTGTCCATCAAGATTGATTCTATATCACTGTCCGTGTTCATCTCAGTACAGGAAGTGTTTTTTTATTTGTCATTTTCTAACGAACAGACCTGATTTATTTTTAACGGCTTCTCTGGAATCATTTAAACACTGAACGAGCGTCACAGCGGCTCCTTCAGTAGGTTTGTTGGTTACAGCAGAGTGTCTGTTTGTACAGACTGAACTCAACAGACACTTGATTTCCCAGAAGCTGCGACACGCCTACATCTCTGAATCATTCAGAACTGTCTCTGTTGTCATCGGCAGCCGTTTCCCTTCATTGGAGACGAGAGAAGAGAATATAAGAGATATATATTGTTTTTCTTCATATAAAACCTCCATAATCGAGCTTGTTTGCAGTTTGAGGCGTTCTGTCGACAGTTTTACAGACGTCTCTCTCGCAGCAGAAGTCTCTGGGCTGCTATGTTGAAGCTAACCCAGAAGTTAGCATCGCTCTGGTTCCCTCCTTTTGTAGCGTTCTGGGTTTTTAGGGTTTGTGTGTTTCATCCTGCTGTGTTTGACGCTTCCTGCTTTCTGTTTCTTTGACTTTATAACGTGGAGATGTTTGAGCTGGCAGCCGGCGGACAGACGCAGCCAGCAGGCCGATGATGGACCGACTTCCTGCAGCTGTGTTTGCTCTGACAGATCGCATCCTCGTCGTCCTCACTTCTGTTTCCTTCATCTGCTGGTTTGTTCACACATACAGGCTCACAGAGGGAAACCGTCTGTTGACTCTCAGGAATCTAATCAATACAAATGTTCCAGCCGCGGCGATTAAAGATGTCAGAAACTGCTGGCTCCTCTCTGATTCCCACTTAGCTTTTGATCGCGACGTTACTTTCAGGAAATGATGCTTTGAAGCAGCATTTTCTTAAAGTTTAGTGGACTTGGTGTTTCTCAAACTGTCCTCGTTGTGAGCTGTTGTGTTGTTTTTGATTTTACATCAACTCGTGCTTAAACTCAAACATCATTATTTGAACTATTGCTGTCAGACTTTAGCGAGGTAACCGAACGCTTTGTGACACCACCTGTAAAACATTTTAAAGGATTCATGTGATAAGCGATCAGCCGTCTCGGCTTCACTGATGTCGCCGTACATCCCGTTACCACGGCAACAGAGACGGTGAGGAGTGAGAAGGTGAGGCTGTCATTTCAAACTGTCAGGTGAAGCCGGCCGATTGTTTGAGGGGATGTTGGGAAGTTGACTCATCGTGGTCCGTGATTTCTCGTAGTGGTGGTTCTAAAATCGGTTTCTGGTGGGAGTGAAAGAGACGTTCCAGAACTGGAGGATGTTAATAGTCTCTCTCTCTCTCTCTCTCTCTCTCTCTCTGTCTCTAGGTGTCTCTCAACCCACCTGGTCCGTGGGTCCGGTTCACTATAGAGTCCGGTTCTGTTTGAGGTTTTTTCTCGACACTGTCTCCATGTCACGGGGGAAATGTTGCGTCTAAATAAATGAATCGAGGACTCTAATCCAGACCTGCTCAGGCTGGAAAGCGCCTCGAGCTGACTTTTGTTGATCGATTGATTGACAGATAACAACAGTCTGTGGAGAATCAATCAATCGTCTGTCAGCGACACCGGAAATATTGAATTGATGTCCTTCGTCTATTCTCAGCTCGTCACAGTAAACACTCTTTAAGTTCAACGTCCTCGACACAACAACATGACATGCCTGTAATTGCTGAGGTTGTGGGAGTATCAGCAGAAAGCTAAACACAGCAGGAGCTGGAGAGTCCGACGAGCCTCCGTGTCCTCCCTGTTCTCCGTGTTCTCCCTGTCCTCCGTGATCTCCCTGTTCTCCCTGTCCTCCCTGTTCTCCCTGTCCTCCCTGTTGTCCTCCCCTGTTGTCCTCCGTGTCCTCCCTGTCCTCCCTGTTCTCCCTGTCCTCCCTGTCCTCCCTGTTCTCCGTGATCTCCGTGTTCTCCCTGTCCTCCCTGTTCTCCCTGTCCTCCCTGTCCTCCGTGTCCTCCATGTCCTCCCTGTCCTCCGTGTTCTCCCTGTCCTCCGTGTCCTCCCTGTCCTCCCTGTTCTCCGTGTTCTCCCTGTTCTCCCTGTCCTCCGTGTCCTCCCTGTCCTCCCTGTTCTCCGTGTCCTCCCTGTCCTCCGTGTCCTCCCTGTCCTCCGTGATCTCCCTGTCCTCCGTGTTCTCCCTGTCCTCACTGTTCTCCCTGTTCTCCCTGTCCTCCTTGTCCTCCCTGTCCTCCCTGTCCTCCTGGACTCTGCTAACTCTCTCCTGGACCTCAGCAGCTGGTTGGACACCTTGTTCGGCTTTTGTGTTTCTGTTCATCCTTGTTACAACATTACACACACACTTCTACACTCACACATTCACCGACACCACTGATTCCACTGACTGCACACGCCATGATGAGTTTATGTTACTTCTCCTTCTATAAATACTCAGTTTATTGTCTCCTGTGTGCGTCTTCGTCCTTTGTCGTGCCGGTTTGTGACACCAGAGAAAGATCGTTCTGAATGTCAGATTACAGTTTTATATCAGGAGCTTCTGTCGAGTGATTCTCAACAACAACTCGCTGGACTTTTGACCTTTAGATAAAACTTCCACCTGTACAGAAATAAACCTCGACATCTAACAGACGGCGACATTTCTTGAGCAGAAACTTTCTCCCCATGAAGCCGAGATTGTGTTTGACAATAAAAACATTAACTAAGAACGATCCGCCGGCCAAAAAGCCTGACATTTACTGAAATACACTTAGTGAGATAGAAACATTCCCACAGAGCTTCTGTGACGGCGCTGAGGACGCACCGCGGCCGACGAGGAATGGATACCAAATTTGATTTATGCGTAGAATCGGCTGAGTGCTTCCTGCGTCCCGACAGATTAATCAGATTGGATGTTGGAGAAAGTGCGCCGTCCATCAGACAGGGCGGCTTGTCCTGACAGCAGCAGGAGCAGTTTGTTGATGGTGGATTGTTTGTGACTGGACTCTGATGTCACACGTTTTATATTCTGTGGAGGCTCTCTGAAGGTTCTCCGTCCTTGGCAGAAGAAATGGAAGTAAAGAGATGAGAGTTGAACCGTTTGACTCCTGGATTGTTACGTCCAACTGCCGTAGAAACAAAGATGTTCTAACGTCTGCTGGATCTTTACCTGCAGCCCAGAGTGACGATGTCGAGCTTCACGACTGTTTTCTTGCCTCAAAGTCAACATGTTGGTGTTGACTTTGGATTGTGTTGCGTTATTGGGGCATAACTTCGGAGAGAAAAGTGCATGAAATCTTCAGGACTTGAGACGAATCTGCTGACCTGCCTGCATGCCAAATTTAATGCACCTTTAAAAAAACAAAATAATGACCAAAAAAACACCAAAATGAAAGTGACAGACTTCTTCATGAACCCCCGGGTGAAACATCATAACTATTTAACTGTCATGTATCATCACAGTAACAGCGTTACACACATTAGCAGCTGTAAACACTCATAAAAACATTATAAAACACATCCTGTGGTTTGGTGCCGACCTGTATACTGAACATATCAGAAGTAATCGACGTTTATAATCATCAGAGAACGTTACAGACGTTGTTTTTGGTTCCTCTCCGTTTTTCTGAATATATCCGTACGTGTGTGAATGTGTGAATGAGACATTAACTTATAGCAACTTATAAAGTTCCCTCCATTGACTCGTATCAGTCGGCTACACAGGGCTGATCTGCCGGCGACGTATCGCAGCATCGGGCCAACCCGCTCAGTGAGGCGTCTGTACATCGAGGTGGATATGTGCCGGTGCCAACTATGAATCTAGCTACCGTAAATTACCAAATAATATCCGGGTTTCAATGAACCGCAGGGTCCCTCTGAGCGCTAGGTGCAGGTGTATAGTCTGATATATAACCGCTGGTTCCAAATAAATTCTGAGTCTGATTTATTTATTTATTTTAAATCAAGGGAGAAGACGTGTCCGCTGACGCGGCACAATTTTCTTCTTCGCCGTTTTCATGTGTTGTGCTGCTTTCTGTCAGTCAGTATCACACTGATGGTCGTCATGGCTCCGGTGCAGCAAAAAAAAATAAAAAGTACGATTTGAAATTCAAACTTTCTGTCTGAAAATATGCAGAGGAAAACTCGGGAGAAGCAGCCGCTAGATGTTTCTCTGTCGACCAGAAGAGAGTGAGAGAAACGGAGCTTCAGCGTCTGTCTGAGGACGACAGCAGCAGGTCAGGCTGCCTGTGGAGGGAGGAAGAAGGCTAACGAGGAGCCTGAGGTAAACATGCGGGGATGAGTGATCAGCAGGAGAGGATTGTGGAGAGGGAGGAATTAAACGCCTGTCCAAATTTGCCGCCTGGTATTATTATTATTTGGTATTTTACGGTAGTTCCCGCCTTATCAGCACGAGCTGAACAATAAATCTAACAAAGCAAGAGAGGCGGGACTTAAGGCAGAACAGCCAATCATCAGCCGGTCCGTCCCAGAGCCGGTGTCATGTTTGAAGCAGTAACAGGAGAGAGAGGGAGGAGAGGAGGCAGCCGCAGCGAGAGCAGACACAGAGCGACTGTAGAGAGCCGTTTGTGCAAAACTGCAGATAAATGGCAGAAAAAGTGGGTGTTGAACCGTCTCACCAGGAAAAGTGTGGGTGTTAAAACACCAACATCCCTCACGGGTGCGACGGCCCTGATGGTGAGCACATGAAGTAAAGAGATTAGAGTTGAACCGTTTGACTCCTGGATTGTTACGTCCAACTGCCGTAGAAACAAAGATGTTCTAACGGTCTGCTGGATCTTTACCTGCAGACCTCCGCCTGGATTTTCAGTTGCACCGACACGTTCGAAGTTTCATGTGCAGTTAAACGCCGTCTGGACGACAGAACCCACATGCACGAGTCACAGAGAGGTTTTACTGTAATCTCTGGAGACTTTAACGTTCTCTGACACGTTTCGTTTCGCAGTAACATAACGAGTTTTACTTTATAATGGCGGTGATGTTGTAACGTAGGCGTGTGAAGGTTTCAGGGCAGGTGTCCACGTCGAGTCCACTCCCCGGTTCTGTTCCTGCTCACTGGCCTCACGCTCTGACAGACGGAGGCCGGAGTGTTCTGTCGGGTCGGCTGCAGCTTCCACTGAAGACACAGTTTGATTTGTGAGAGAACGCTGCAAGTTAATCTGTTTTATTCCCAATGAGCGCTGTGTAGTTTTCAACAACTGATTGTAATATTTACAGTATTAATGAGGTAATAAAATAAATCTTCCTCCATCAGTGAATAAACAAACTGCTCTCAGAGGAAATTAACGACCCAGAACACTGTTTGGATCAAGAGAGGTGGCAGGGTCCGCCACATATAAACAAGTTTGTTTAGTTTGAAGATCTTTCTCTTCTCATTACAGTTTCCTCGCTGTGCTGCAGGAAGAATAATAAAAATACACATTGATGAAGCATCAGTGTGGTCGCTGCTGACATGATGAACTGAACCGAGTGTTTGAACATGAACATGTCGTCTCATGTGAAACCTCTCGTGCAGCTGACGGCTGCAGAAGTTCCTGAAGAAGCCGTCGAGCTGCAGCCGGTTCTATTTACGGCGAGATAAACGCCGACCTCGGAATCAGTGTCACCGTTATCTCCCAGATAATCCGGAGTCCCGCCGCTCCTCGCCGCTGTCAGCAGGGCGACCGCGACACCTCCCACCTGACACAACTCAGCCAAACACCGTCAGGAGCCGACGCCTGGAACAACTCATCCGTCACCTCACCGCCGACATGTTGTCTTCTATTAGGAAAACACTAAATATTAAATCTCCTCATATTCCAACACGAGCACCGGACAGTCAGAACACTGTGGACTCTGATAAATGACTGAGGGACGACAGTAACTAAGGACACATCTGATGGAATGTAACTAAGTACATTCACTCAAGTCCTGAACAGCTGTAACGTACGATCGATCATCAGATTATTGGAATCTAGTGTTTTTTATCTGATTGCTGATAAAATAAGTTAGTTTACTGTAAACATGGACTCTGATGCAGAAAGTAATCTGAAAAGTAACTGTAACTGAAGTTCCTCCTCCTCACCTGTCTCAGGTGTGCAGGCCGGCTGCTGATGACTGAGTGAGAGCAGCTTGGTTCAGCTCTCAGCCAATCAGAGTGAGGCCACGCCCCTTCCTGAAGGTTTAAGACTCAGCTCAGTGTGACTGTGATTCTGCCCTCAGCGTCGCTCTGCTCACATTTCTTTACTCTCTCTGGTCGGCTGCTGTTTACCTCTCGGACGTCCTGCTCTTCAGTTCTGTCAGTAGTCACGATGAAGTTACCACGTCTGTGTTTGGTTCTCCCTCCTGTTGTAGCGCTCTGTGCTTTTAGACTGTTTACTGTGAATAAAATGAATTAAAATGACGTCTGCAGCGTCTGTGATGCAGTTTTATACCACAGTGTGTTCTGGTATTTAATCTATATCCGGACTGTAGTTTGTAGCATTCAGGAACACTTAGTTCCCTGCAGGGCGGCACAGTGGAAGCTGCTGGAGTCGAACACAACACAACGTGTTGGTATAAGAACAACAGACGAGGCCTCTGACTCGTGCCCACGCTGATCAGAAGCTGTGGCCACCGCCTGTTCTTATGAAAACCGTTTGGAACTTTCCATCCAGGGTAACTCGGAAGGTGTGAAAGCCAAAACAACATTCTCAGTACAAACCTATCGACCTCCTTCAGTTTCATTTCTGAAGCTGCAAACCACGGAAAGTGTCTGAGGACCACAGCGCTGTGTCGTGACCTAGTTCGCATGCTTTAACAGCACGCCATCACAGTTTAGTGTTATTTGAGTGTCAATCAGGACCGACTATAGAGAATCTGAATCTCTCATCCTCTGCTTTTGTTTTCTGCCTGCTGACGTCGTCTCTCGGTTGGGTCGGTATCTGGGTGAAAGCTCTCCGGCTGTGCAGAGTTTCCCTCAGCTTCCCTCCACTCTGTTCGTATCCTTTGGGAAGCGAACAAACAATGGGAGACTCTTTTTTTCCTGGTGGTGAAGGTCGCAGTCGTGCTGCTGCGACGGGTTCTTACACACACAACAATAAACACTTTGCTTCAGTTGGAAGCGCGGAGTGTAACCCATTACTGACATATTATTTATAGCACAAACATGA
Organism: Diplodus sargus; assembly: GCA_903131615.1. NCBI lineage: Eukaryota > Metazoa > Chordata > Actinopteri > Spariformes > Sparidae > Diplodus > Diplodus sargus. Next base: position 171,811 of record CAEMYA010000213.1, read on the forward strand.
ACCTTTGAATGTTCAATTAATAGGAACAACAGACGCAACGTAACATTTACATCTTTACTCTGCTAACGTCAGTCTGGTGTCCTGCCCGCACACCAGGTTTCATGCAGAAAGGTTTCCAGCTGAAGTCTTGATCAGAAACCACAACAGGTGGAAATGTAAAGGCCTCCGCACTAGAGTTTAGATTCTCTGCCCGAACCCGAGCCCGACCCTGACCCGAACAGGCCCGCGGGTCGGGTCGGGCCGACATTTCCCATCACTATCCTTGGGCCGGGTCGGGTCGGGCCCTTGATCAAGCATTTGTGTTTTGTATTTTTTAATAACTCAAAATAATGACTGTAATTTCCAGCTACAAAACGCGCATCTCTCTCCTCCCTCCACGTTGTTTGTGTCGCTGCATGGTCTAACACAAGAGTGAGTTTTGCTCGTGCTGGAAACGTGACTTCTCGCGCAGGTGACATCACTCCCCATGACACAAGAATAAAGAGAAAATATATATTTTACTAAGGAAAATTACAAAAATGATAGTAATGCACAGTCAATTGAATAAGTAACTTTAATCTGACTACTGGTTTGGAAATATTAACGTGTTAGATTACTCGTTACTGGCAAAAGTGGTCAGATTAGAGTGACACGTTACCGGCATCACTGATTGTGTAGCTTAGAGCAACAGGGAGCTTGAAGATGTAAAGAAAAAAAGAAAAACAGGAGAATTAACTGTGAGCAAGTTTGGAGGAAGATCGGAGGTATGGACCCATTCTAACAAATCGTGGGCCGTGACAACATGTGTCGGCTTTTGTGAGTGCATTAAGTGCTGCACTTGTTGCATTATTCATTAAGATAATTCTAAACAGATTTCTGCTGTTCAAACAACTCGGAATTGTAGTTGAGAACGTCAGTTATAACAGCCCACATATTAAAAAAATGTCGGGTTTAAATCGGGTTCGGGCTCATAATTACAGTTAATGTGTCGGGTCGGGCCGGGCTCGGACACAACGTGCACGGGCTCGGGTCGGGTCGGGCATGATTTTTTGGGCCCGATCTAAACTCTACTCCGCACACCATCCAGACTCAAACCAACAGCCAACGTGCTGCCAACTCCACAGTAGCGTGTATGTTCTGTGCTTGCGCGAGATGCAATAAGACTCCTTAACAGCCGGTGGCGCTTTTCTCATGCCAGTAATGCAAACAGGAAATAACAGAACGGCGTGCACACAGTATTCTGCCCCTCCGACACACCGCGCTGATTCGCTAGCACACAATCAGAGTGTCCAATGGCTCTGACGGCCAAAAGCAAATGTTCTCAGACTTCGCATGTTGAGTCGTAGCAGACGCTGTCTGCACGGTTCCAAAAGCTTCCAACACAGCTGAACACACCAAACAGATTTGTTCCCAAACACGCCCAAGTCTCTCCAAATGCTTCAGACGAATGAACGGTTGGCCCGGTGTGTTGACGAGAAAACACAAGAGAGCATAAAATCAATCACAAGGCCTGAAGATGTCACGTCTGTAGCGCTTTTGGCTCCAGAGTGACGATGTCGAGCTTCATGACTGTTTTCTTGCCTCAAAGTCAACATGTTGGTGTTGACTTTGGATTGTGTTGCGTTATTGGGGCATAACCTCCGAGAGAAAAGTGCATAAAGTCTTCAGGACTTGAGACAAATCTGGTGACCTGCCTACACACCAAATTTAATGCACCTTTAAAAAAACAAAATAATGACCAAAAAAACACCAAAATGAAAGTGATAGAATTTGTCGCTAACCCCCGGGTGAAACTCGACATCATAACTGGGCAGAGGTGTTCAGAATGAGGCACGTCTGCTTCAGTGAAAACAATACAGCACGGCTCTTATAGCCACAACTTTATATTTAATGCAACTCCATGAACTCTTTAGCTACGAGTGCTGCAAGCTTGTTCACTTTATTCTGGGTGACGGTTCCAGCAGAACTAAAAGCCAGTCATTCCTGTTTCGGAGCACCACCGCTGTCTTCCTCCTCCACGGATGGTGTTGTGGAGTTTCGTTCATTTGAAGTGAAACTCTGATGAGACTCTGCGTGTTTATTCATCCAGAAGGTCTGGATCTACCTGGATCATCCAACTTAGTCGAGACGATGATAAACAATTATCTTCAGCATGTTTTCTGAGGATCTTGCTGGAAGTTGTTGAGATATTTCCCTCTCATCCAAAAATGCATAATGAGCAGCAGAATCTTAACTTTAAATAAACAACTTTTCCTGCAGTCAGTGTTTTAATTGAGGATTCAGGTTTTCAGTGACTTTCTCTGTGTTGTCTGCTGCGTCCTGTGGAGTTGGTGTTTATCAGTGAGACCAGAATGAAGCTTTTCCTCTCATAAAAACCTTTAACAATAAGTCTCGTAAATCCCGACAGCTCCGTGCACAGACCTGCACATTCCTGAGCGCAGAGACAAACTCCAGACAGAGCAGCCGCCCAGAGTCCAGGACTCTGATTGGTCTGCGGGTGTCTGATAAGGCTGGACATGATGAAACCGCCAAGACCAACAAACTGCAGCTGATCGCGGGAACAACAGTGCTGAGTCAGGCTCATCTCGACTGCAATGACAATAAATCACCTCAGATATCCTCTGTGTTTGTTTGGAAGAAATGCAGGTTTTGTTTACGTCAGTAAACTTCTGTCAGTACTGTCATGTGATTGTCCCAAAATCTGAGATCTGAAAAACACTGTGCTGGAGTTACATGCTGTGTGTTTTGACGGTTACTTACCGTCTCAAAACACATAAATGAGGGACGATAAATGTGTCTCTGGACAGACAGCAAAGTTAATATTAATCCCTATCTCACTCATTACGTTTGCAAAAAGTGTGAGTGTTGTGTTAGTCCGACTACGGACCGACGGACTAAATTGAATTTGTCAAAGTTGGACTAGCACACCCAGTCGTCATGACGAAGGTCCAGTAGCAACGAGCTGAAAATGTGCATGTCGCCACCGACTGTGGTGGAGTCGGACGTACTTCCGGCAATAAATGGATTCTCCACTGGTGCACTGGGACGATGAAAGTAGTCCAGTCATTGTGACTTGGACTTGAGACGACTTCAGTCACTGTTTTGATGAATTGCAACTTGACATAAATTCCTTTCATCCAAGAGGTTTCTCCTGACTTGACTTGAGACATTACGACTTGAATGACTTGTTTGTATTCATCTCGCAGTTCCGGGCAACAAGCACCCCAGATGAGAGTGTCTTTGGCCCCGGTGGACTCACCATGAGACCACATCATGCTCGGCTCGGAGACGAGACCCTTTCAAATCTCATATTTTGCAAACCCAACAACATGTAAAAAGGAACAGACCGACTGACAGAGGACAAAACGTAGCAAAGTTTGATATTGTAAAATTTTTCAGCAAAACAGTTCTGATCTGTTCTGTTTCACTTTTCTATAAAAAAGGCGTTCTGTCTATTCATGCATCCTTTAAATGTGTCTGGCTGTCAGTATTTCACTGTTAAAAAGTGATGAGGAGGGAATATTCTGTTCACTGTTTACTCCAAACAACTGATGGACGCAGATCCAGACCTGGAGGAATAAACACCCAGAGAACTTCATCAAAGCAAAGATGTGAATCCACCCAAATGAAGTAATTTTCATTCAAATTGAAAACTGGCTCGGGGGG
>CAEMYA010000213.1:175474-196986 GCA_903131615.1 Diplodus sargus
CTCGGGGGGGGGGGGGGTTATTTACACTCTTGATACATACTTCAGTTTGGTATCTCTGGAGACTTCAGATGATTCTTTAGCAGAACGTTGCAACTCTGTTTTACTGTGAAGCTCCAGAACTGTTCTGTGTAGTACGAGACCTCACCTGACTTTATACCATCAGGAGGAGGAGGAGAGGAGGACTTTATATCATTAGGAGGGAGGAGTTGAAGAGTGAAAACTGAGCTGAAAAGCCTCGGGCTGTTGCTCAACCCACTGCTTATAAGCGTCCAAAAAACGTCACTTTTCCTACCAAATTCATCTTAGGTAACCTTCACGCCTTGATGTCATTTGATCTGAGGACAGCAGCTTTACTCCTGGATCCTGGCTTTAAGGACGGATCAGTAGAAGACGGCTGCGCAGCTTTGATTGGATGTTCTTTTGTTCCTCAGCATCTGTATCTGTTCACGGACAGCTCAGATGTTTGGAGGCGTGCCAGCTCCTCTGTTCAGCCCACAGTCTTTTCCTTTTCCATTTTTAAGAATTTCTTTGAATCTGACACTCAGACTTGGATACTGATCACATCTGAAGGGTTCCTGTCTTGTAGAACCGCTCTCAGAACTTTATGTTTCTGACACTGGATTCGTCTGTTCCAGCTGTTTTGTCCACTCGGCCCTCTGAGACAAGCAGCGTATTGTGTTTCTCTTCACATTCTTTCAGACTTCAGCAGGAAGGATGGAGCCCCACACACACACACACACACACACGCACACACAGGGGGTGTGGCCTCCTCCATCAGACCTCTGGTAAACACTTCATAGATGTAGAGCAGTTAGAGAGGACACAACGGGATTTTAACATCTCTGTTGAGGTGTTATGATCTGCCTCCAATTACGTCATATCTCATGACCTCATCGCTCAGGCTGCGTGGGGACTTCCTGTTTAACTGAAGGTTTAAAACTACATTTTTTGCTTTAATTACAGCAAAAAAGTTCTCGATGTCAGTTTTTTGTACTTGATCAGCTTTAGCGTACTCAGTATTAAGTAATTTGTAGTCAGTGCCAAGATTCTTATACTCACTATCAAGTGTTTTGTACTTAAAATCAAGCTCTGTATTTTGCTTCCACATGATACAAGTACAAACAACAGTCAGCGTTGTACTTTTAAGGTCTTTAAACTGTCAACTTCCGAGTCATGTTGAATTCATTGACACTTGAGATCCTCTTGACCCGAGGAGGCCGCTGGCTCAGGGGGGGACGACGAGCTCCCTTTTCCTGCAAAAGTTGCAACATCGCAGTGAAAGGAAACAGATATAATTTGAGATTATTTGAACAACTCACATGACTCATCCACTGTTTTCACTAACAGAGGAGGAAGACGATGAGTCCTCCTGCACATCCATCAGATTCATTCCACATTCCTGTTTAGATGAGTAAGGAAATTGGTTTTGTGTGTTTTCTTGGTGTTTGGCGAACAAGTGGTTCTGTTTCCGTTCTCAACCTCTACTTCTACTACTTTGTTTAAATAGTCATACAAACGCAGGTTGTAACTGTTTTGCTAACCCTGGTTTATTCATTGGAGTACACAATTGATGGAAACATGTCCTGAACTGTATTACACAACGTGGCGGACGGTGTGTAAGTGTGTGGCAGCAACAGCAAGGCCTCAAGCAAAAACAACAATCTTCTTCTGACAAATGAACATTACATTTTCCTCACGAGAACCTCTCCTACTCGTGTCGGTAAAGTCAGACTTGTAGTATTTTTCTTAAACCTTAACCATGAAGAAGATTCAGTGTGTCCAAGTCCTGATGTATCTTCTTCTATTGTTGTCTTCAGTGAGACAGGGAAACAAAAACCATTACTAAAAATGAAACTTAGATTTGTTTTCAAAGATCAGTGTCTTCAGTATAGTCAGAAAAGTAGTAAAAAAAAACTAATTTGCTGTACTATGAAGAGAAAGAAAGTCCACATTTGGAAGGAAGCAAGTGAAGATGGAGGGTGTAACCACAGGACGCTCACCCAGGAAACCAGATTTTATTAACTCTAGACCACATCATTTTGCCTATGCGAAACCAAAAGTACTGTGCTACTAAAACAACTACTGTAAAAAGTACCCAAAACTCAAACTTGAGTAAAAGTAAACATTTCACCACTTCCAACGTTTAAATACAGCAGCCTTGTCAGTGACCCTCCGGTCTGAAGCTGTATGAAGCTCTGTGCTAGCAACGTGAATAGATTGGACAGTTATTCAAAAGAGTCAAAAGCATCACTTTTTGATTTTGGAGCCCACACCCAACCAAGTAATTTTGGAGTCTTAATCAACCAAGTAGTTTTGGAGCCTGAACGTAACCAAGTGGTCTCGGAGCATGAACCTAAACAAGTGTGTTTGTTTCAACAGTCTAACAACATTAATAACAGTCCAAACTATGTAACCTGTACGCAGGCTTTATTTTTGCCGATTGTATCCAGTCCCCAAGTAGGGAGTGAGAACTTGTGGTCTCTTTTATGTCGTCCATCATGTTTGTTTTGCATTTTAATCGGGGTGTGAACAAAAACATTAAAAAATACAGAATATCGACAAGCTGATCTCTGACAGCGACTTGTAAACTTCCTGTCCTCATCTGTCAGATATTTCCTCTTGTTTCCCACAGCAGATCCTCCAGACAGATGATCTTAATTTTGTTCTGAACACTCTGAACTTTGTGCTTCGATTCCCGGATGTGGAATTACTACAATATAAACTTGATTTGCACAGGCCACAATCATTTACCGTATTTTCAAATAAAAAAAGTTCTTCTTCTCTTTCATTCTTCATTGTGTGTTGCATATCAATCATCCATTTTGACATTATTGAATTTTTCAAATTCAAATGAATCACCAGGTGTGTAAAGGTTATTATCTCTGCGTGACTTCATGCCAGGACTTGTTCCCGAAAGTCCTGCGTGGGTCCTGTGAGGACTTCAATTGGTTTGGCTGCAGATCCGCTCTGTGTGACGTAGCTCTGTGTTCACATCGACTCGGCAGGCAGTTTATCTGAGCACACACTGTGTTACATGCACACTCGTGTACTGCTTCACCTCTGAGAGCCTTAAAAGACTGAAGATGGGGAAAATTAACGGATGCCTCAAATGCCTCTTTATCTTCTTCAATGTGGTGTTTGCAGTAAGTGGAAATGCTTTTATTTAGTTTTTTTTAGGTGATTTATGATTTTTTTTTTTATTTCTTTCCTCTTTTTGGTTGTTTTTCATGAGTTGAGTGTTTGTGTTTGGAGCAAAAGGTTAAAAAAAGAAAAACTGAAGGAAAAACTGAAAAGCACAAATCCACCCAAAACAACGAACTATCTTTTTTCCTGTTGTTTTTGTTAAATGAGTTTTTATGTACATGATAAAAAATAATTAGTTGATTTTCATCTTTTACAAACAAGAAAAACTGTGGAAAAACTCCATTGTGCTCAAAAAAAGCAAACTATACAGATTTTCTTGCAAGAAAGAGAGAAAATATAAACTTCTGCAAGTCTTCAAATTTAAAGTTTTAATACTAAAATAAAGACATGTATAAAGAAAAAAAACCTAAAAACTTTGTGTTGTTTGATGAAAATGACATCGATGTGATAAAACATCAAATAAAGTTGTGAATTTTTTTATGAGAGACAGTTTTTTTTTTTTGCATTGTGTACATTCTGTAAAGAGTCACTTCCAGGAACAGAAATGGAGAATGTGTGTGTGTGTGCATGTGCATGTGCATGTGTGTGTGTGTGTGTGTGTGCATGTGTGTGTGTGTGTGTATGCATGTGTGTGTGTGTGTGTGTGTGTGTGTGTGTGTGTGTGTGTGTGTGTGTGTGTGTATGTGTGTGTGTGTGCGTGTTTAAGGTGTATCAGAGATCATATTTCAGCCCGACCAACCGTTAGAACCGCCTTTTTCTTCTCCCTGATGAAGTTTCGTTCCTCTTTTCTTCTGGATGTTTTCAGTTCTGATGGAAATTAATAAATAACAAAAAAAAGATGAAATTTAAAGAAACTGGAATTTGAAGAAGCTGCTTTTTGTTCTGCTGAGAAAAATAAAGAAAAACATCAGAAAAAACTTTTTATAATAAAGCAAAAACTCATACATGTATAAAAAGAGAAAGACACTGGATTATTTGTCTTATTTATCTAATTTTCTTACAATAGATGAGAGATGTTTCGATTGGAGGATGTTTATTATAATGAAGTGATGTTCGGCATCTCTGAAGTTTAACAGATGTGAGTGTCTGCAGGTGTGACGGAGGGCGTTCAGTGTTCATGTCTCTGTCTCCCTCTAGTGTCTCAGTGCAGGAATCACAGACAGATTAAATAAAAGCCCAGCATGCACTAGTTAATTGCCCCCACATGTGGATGTAATGGAGATCGTAAACACACTTCTGACGCCGTGGAAACAAAACGATTTGTTGGTTTTATCCCCTGAAAGAGATTTTAAAGAGATCTGAAGTCTCTCCTGTGTTTATTACTTTTTGTCTCTTACAGTTCGAATATTTATTAGAGTGCATATTTATCAAAATCCCTCTTACATAACTTTGATGACTCTTCTCAAAGTCTTAACAACGTAAATCCAACCTATCACAGGTGATTTGGGTTGACCAGCTGACCCCACCTCGCTCTGACAGCAGGAGGATGTTTGTATTATAGCTGTGAAACATCTCCGTAACCAAACTGCTTGTTCTCCATTTTCCTCTGAAACGTGTCACGACAGCTGTTTCGCTGTGACTTTAAACAAGTTGCATAACATCAAACATGTTAATTAAAGTTGAGTTGAGATCTTGTAGCGTGTTATTTAATCATTTAATGTAAAATGTTTAACCTTTTAAAGACAAGAAAATGTGAAAAGTCACTTTAAAGCAGCTTCACAAACTGTTTGGTAAATTCTTGCTCCGTCCTTTTTGTCCTGCTCACACTTCTTCTTCTCGTCAGTTCAGAAATATCAAATTGTTTTTGTTGTTTTTAAGAATAAATATTGTGTCGGCACCTTTCAGCCTCTGTACTCTGTGATCTAACTAACATGATGTGTCCTCAGATCTTTGGATGTCTGATGGTCTACGGGGCGCTGAAGACCAGCGCTTACAACCACCAGGTAAACAACGGCAACAACAACAACAACAACAACAACAGTCCATCATTTCATGTTTGAGATTAGGAATTAATATGAAGGAGTAATTAATGCATTATCTTTTTATGTTATATGTTTATGTTTTATGTCCTTTTGGTGCTTTCTCTCACTTTTGTTATGTAAATGCAGTTACAAACGTACTGATGTTGAAGTTTGTAACTTAAGTTACATTTCGTACGTAAGTTACAAGTCAAACTGAGTCACGGACACGAGCAGCGACATCCTGGATGAAGTGGGCTTTTTTAACCTGACCATCAACTTCGACCTCCTTTTCAATTCAGACTTTATCACCTGACTTCCTCCTTTGCTGCTGTAATAACTTACTTACAACAAACATCAATATGAGTTTAATAAGCTGCTTTCACGGGTGATATATGAGGATACAGATCTGTGTACCAGCACCTCCAACTCTCACTAATCTCATTATTAAACCTTTGTATCATGATGAAGTTAACACTGATTTGGCACAAAGTCTCCCTGGGAAATGAAGCCGGGCTGGCAGCCTGGCACTGTCTCCATTTTGTCCCGTGCTGTTGGCAGCTGTAACTCTGAGGAAAATGGAACAATACGATTGTGACAACGGTAACAACAGTAATAACAACCTGTAAAACGCAAGCGGGGAGAAAAATGTTTCCGCTCTGAATGTGAAGAAAAATATAACCACATGAATCTAGCAGATGACTTCTGTCCTCGTTGAACATCTCTGTCAGGTCAGTGGTCACTGCGAAACATTTGTTTGCAGCCTCTCATCGCAGGAAGTCTGTTGGCAGGACGAGCTGCAGATTTACTATAACGTGACTCGAGGGGGGAAACAAGGGAAACTGAGTCACATGTCAGCAATTAAATCAATCAAGTGTCAGTTTGGGAAAAAGCGGAGAGGGTTTGTTTCTGCTGCTTTACTCAAACATAAACCATCTGGGATTTATATTTTACTGTAACCTTAAAGAACCTTTTAAAACCACGTATGCCTGGCAGTATAAGAACTGCATCAGTCCAGATTTTGTTCTCAGGTCGTTAAATCAAAACAAAAGCAGCTGTTTTGTGAAAATAATGTCTGATTGTTTCAGTCAGAACATCTCGTGTGTAATCCTGCAGAACATACAGAATACCTGCTTAGAACTGTTGAAAACAAATGAGGTGAAGGACTGTGAGTGTTTATAAGGCGGCGGCCAAGCTGCCAAGACGTAGCAGAGACTTTGATTACTCTTAATGAAGAACAGATGAAGCAGTTTTTCCACTCGCTCAGTCGACTCTCGCAGCAACAGGAAAAAACAGGAAGGTCTGTGACAAAGTTATCAGATCTGAAATCCTGTCGGCTGTCTGACAAAAAGGCGTGCACCGTTTCAGCTCTTTGTCTTGACAAATCAAATTGACTTTCCATCGCTGCTGCCAAAAAGAAATCAGCAGTCTTTAGATTTCATGCCCTCCGTTGGCCATTTTGTGGAGTGCAGCTGTAAGTAGATGCAAATGTTGGCGGTGCTCTGTGCAGCATTGGAATGTGTAAAAGAAAACGTTTTTGTTGCCAGTAAATCCTATGAAAACATCTCAACTTAGAATGGACTCTTCCTCAGTGAATACATTCACTGACAGTTCAGCAAATAAAGTTTCTTGGGAAACGTATTTTGTCTAAAAACATTCAAGGTCTTACAACATTTTTATGAAGACGAATCATACTTTATTTTAAATAATACATCTTCACAGCTTTAGTTGTACAATATGTGCCATGCAGCATAATCTACTGCCCTCACGTTAGCTAGCTACAAGCCCCCAGGTAGAATTTGGGCCATTCAGTCCAATAAAATCCAGAAAGTCTAGAGGAGCCACACAGCTACATTATTTTATCTCTATTAAAGTTACCCGGGCTCTAAGCTGGAAGTTAGCCGGCTTAATCGGAGGGAGTCAATAGCACGCAGAGCTTTCATAGGTATGAACAGGGGTCCACCTCAAATGTGTCCAGATGTCATATTGCCTTGGCTAGCTAGTGTTTGCGATATTAATGTTAGCCAATATAAGTAATGTTAATGGTAGCTGCAGCTTGGATGTGAAACTGTTGTGTAACCAGCCATCATTTCCTGCTAATTGAGGGTTATAAATGTTAAAATGTTAATCGTTCACAGCCCATTAGTTAATCTCTACAGGCTCGTTCTTGTAGCTTGTACGTCTAATATCTGTTTGTTGACATTTGCATCGTCACCTGAACTGCAGCTCCGATGGCTGAAGACCTTCGTCTCTGAGCTAAGCTACTCTGATTAGTTAATGAGCCATTTGAGATGCATGGGCATGAAAAATATCTCATATTTGGCAGTAAACGACATTACGGTTTCTGAACTAAAGAAAACTTAACTTCCAAGAAAGATGTCCTTAAAAACTGGAACAAACTGTCTCTAACTTTTCTTTTCTCGAACAAAATTTGAAATGTTTAGTTACAGTTACACTGAAAGCTTTGCAGTAATTCAGTGTTTGTGTTTGTGTTGTTGCGGAGCAGCTGTCGGCGGTCGGGACTCCGAATACGGCATGGGGTTGGGTGTTTGCCCTCGGTGTCCTCGGCATCTCCTGCTTGGGAATCTACGCAGGCAGCTCTGAGAAAATAATCCTCCTCAAAATAGTAAGTACCAGAGTCCACGTCAAACAGAGGAATTAACTGCACATGAGGGTTTTTTTGTGAATTTGCTTATTCTGTTGGAAATCAAGACAAGACAAGGTGTGTTGTGATCAACCCGACCGCTAGAATACATTTTGGAAATGTGCATTTCTGCGAACCACAGACTTGTTGCAACTGTATGTTATAGTTATGTATTATATGTGTTATAGTTTGGTACGCACAAAAATATCCGTGGTTTGCTTAAAAATAAACTGCAGATATTTCATTCTGCCACTGGCTGCGGTGTCTGTGTTCATATTGTTTTCATGTACAGTTTGCAGGATTCATGGCGGTTGGAATGGTCATCATGATGATCTTTGGCATCATTGTCGTTGTTGAACGGAACAAGGTCATCTATCTAGCTACCATCTATTGATCTATCAAATGTTCATCTCTGTATCTTCTATTATTCCTTCTATGTATTTTGACTGTGAGTCAATATTTCTCTCTGTCTTGTCAAGATAACGTAAATTGAGAGTAATGGCATCATGATTTCAGATTATATTCTCTCTCGTTTTGTTATTTTGATGACTTTCTTGATGCCAAAAATGCTTAATTGTCTTCTGGATGCTAACGACTCATCTATCACTGCTTACTCTTCTCTCTATGCTAGCGTTTTTCGCTCTTTTGATGCTAACACTCTCACCTTGATGCTTCCATTACACAGCATACTCTTTTCGGTATGCTAAAGTTTTCAATTCTATCTTGAAACTACCATTGCTTACCCTTCTTTTGATGCTAATGTTTTTTTGGTCATTTTCACGCGAACTCTCTCATCTTGACCCTATTGCTTACTCTTTCTAAGCTAACGTTTTTCAATCTCTTGATGCTAACGTTATCATTTCACTCACTCTTTTTGCTGACAGTTTTTGCTCCTGCTTGATGCTAACACTTACAACTCTGCTCTGAAGCTATATGCTAACATTTTTGGTCTAGCTTGATGCTACTGCTGTTTGTCTTTCTACTGTAATACTAGTTCTTGTTTATTTATTATCCCCTTCTCAGTCTACCTTATCCTGTTGTGGTGCTAGCGTGTTCTCTCACTGTCTTGTCAACATTTCTTTCTTGATGATGACGATGTTGTTTTTTTTCTCTCCTTGCAGCTGATGTCAAGCATCAAAAACGCCTCCTCTGAGATCATAGACCCTTTAATGGCAGACCAGGAAATGAGACAGATGCTTGACACGATACAGTCAGCCGTAATGTTTTCTTTACATTGTTGATGTCTATCTGGCTGGATGCTTACAGGAAATTGTATGCTAAACTTAGAGTTTTTATTCAAAATATAGTCATAAATCAAGAGAAATTAAAAAGTAAAAACCTTACAAAAATATATATAAATGAGCTAAACACACCCTCTGTGAGGATGGGGCAGCATATCAGTGCCTGCTAACTGTAGCTACCATTAGCTCAGTTAGCTGTGCAGCTAGCATACCAGAAATAGCACTGGCACTGGGGCTTTTGGACCAGGATGGGCAGGGGCTATCTGGTTAGCATGCTAATTTCAGTAGATCCCTCTGTAACACAATGCAGAGATTACCTAACATCATAACTGTTATTTCCTCACATGATGTTTACAGTTTTAGCAGATTTTTAAACTGTTTAAAAAAATATATCTTACATATAACACCTTTAATACTATTGATATTTACTACAGTACCAGTGCAGGTCCGTTCCAGACCATTTCCAGCTGTTAAAACTAGTTCTGGTGTGATCGCAGGTCCATTGCTGTGGAGTTGTAAGCGCCTCAGACTGGGGTGATGAAATCCCCAGCTCCTGCGCCTGCTCCGGAGGTGGAGGATATGGAGGATATGGAGGATATGGAGGATCTCAATGTAAAGCCAAACCTCAGGTTTGTTCTTGTAAAATCTTTCTGATGTTAAATGCAGGTGATTACCAGACTGTTGGTTTTGGAAAATGTGCTAAATGTTTGGACAGAGCACCCCCAAGAAAAGAAAAGTGGTTTCAGATGCTTCCTGACATCCTGACTACAGTGAGCTCTCTCGTAGTTCTTTATATTTTGTGATATTTCACAGAAGATAAGTAGAAGTCTGTTTCTTTATCTGTTTAAATCAAATCAAAGCCAAAACATTCACATCACCCAGTGGGTTTTACAAACTGTAAAATGAACAACATCATCTGTCCTCAGATGACACAAGTGAGGAAAAACTTGTAGAGAAAAAAAAGAAAAAGATTTGCAGGGGAGAAACAAAGATGGAGGAGCTGCAGAGGAGGATCATCTCCCGCAGGCATGCAATGAATGTCACATGTACAGAACAGAACAACAAAATTACAGTTTACAATTTGCATTGACAGAACAAATTATAATATATGCAAAGTGAGCAGATCCAGGAGAATGACTGAGCAGGATGAGGCATTGTTAAGTGATGCCTGAGCCACATGACCTCCTCTCCACTGTGGTGACCTGGAGGAGAGCAGGCCTCATGAGATAATTATCAGTAAAACAGAGAGATCAGAGTGAAGAGGCATCACATTTTACAGAAATACGGATAGAAGGAGTTATTAAAACAGAGGAGAGCAACGATCCAGGCTGTGACGATCCATCAGGATCAATATGTGTTTGTAATTAACTTATTTTACTCTTGTTTTCTTGCAGGGAGCCTCAGGCCCAAGCATGATCTATAAAGAGGTATTTAATAAATCAATCAACCCATTAAAGCTTCCAGTTGGTGATGTTTCCAGATCATGACCACATCTCTCTCTCCTCTCCTGCAGACATGCAGTGACTTCATCATGACGTGGACCAACTTCGTCTTCCAGATCGTCATGGGCATATGCTTTGGATTTGCTGTTACCGCAGTAAGTTCTGATTTCATTCTCTTTCGTTGAAAAATGCACAAAAAAAATGTCAATATCCTCACGTGGTCGCTGATTTAAGCTAATTTTAATCAAATCTATTAAGAAACTTCTTCTGTTCTGTTGGTTTTGTGTTGAAAAACACTGATCAGAAATATCAACTGTTCGGCATCTGTTCAGCCAACTAAGTTCTGTATCAGTATATGTACTTGGGAAGGGCGGCCTCAGAATTGAGCTCTGATTTTGAGAACTATCTTCAGAACAAGTTCTTTATGAATCTGAATGAATAAACTTCAGTCAGCTACCAAACTCTCCATAGATGATACTGAGTCCTATAAAACGTACATTATCTGTACCTGATACTTGTTTCATCCTATCATTGTTCATCCCTTCAGCTGGTAGATGAAATAAAACAACAGAAGAGTCTTGGGTCGGTCACGTTAACTCAACTCTGGTTGTTCTGATTGACCAATCAGTGGTCTGCAGAGGTCTAACTCCACCTTTCAGAGTCCAATCAGTGTGCTTGGTATCTCAACAGAAGGGTGACGATTAAAAAGGATGGGACAGAGTGGTTCTTTTGCTACCACCCACAACATCTGGTAATGGAAATGGAAAAATATCTAGTCTAATGTAAAATGAACTGAATTCTTGGTGGAAACGAGGCTGCGTTATCAGCTTTAACCCTTAAAACCAAACTAGAGAATTAATCTTCATTTATCGGATGCAGAGTTGTAATAATTTGATCAGATGGCCACAACATTTACCTCCTCTGTTTAATTATCCAGGACATTTCTTTATTAATTGGTGTATCTCAGTAAAAGGCTCCTGGCCTCCAGGCAGCAGCTGTACACAGTGTGGAGGGGACAGATGGTCGCCCCTGTGATGTCTGTCACTTCTGATGTGGATTTGAGGTGTCTGAGATCTCGTCTCATGTTTGTCTTCCTGTCTCTGTAGCTGATGGGCCTGCTGGTCTCCATCCTGATGATCCATCAGGTCCGACGTTACGACAGCGCCGGAGGAGCGTCCATCCCTATGAAGAGCTACTGAAGGGAACCCTCCGACCCCTGACCTTTAACCTCTGCACTATAACAAGAGGTCACAGAGGTCAATACGTGACCTCTGCATTTCAAAGAGAGCGTCAGGGACAGCAGAAGAAAAAGGGATGGTGAGGTCGCACTGCAGGAGGATTTGACTTGGGAGTAAAGGTGCTGTCTCCCTCCAGGTTTCTATTGGAGAAAATATTGCAAACATTTATTTTTTTGTAAGACATTGTATTTCTTATGTGTTATATGATTGTAAGCAGTTTGACAGCAGTAATATAAAATAGAGACATGCTGTAGAAAAGAAGCTTAGCCTTCACCACATCTGACAACAGCTCGATTAACTCGACGAGGTCACGGCAGCAGAGTTATCATTTTAAAACTGTAAGAGTAATAGTTTATGAAAATACCAATTTTCCGATTTTAAGAACCAGTGGCACCAGAAAATACATAGAAGTTTATCAATGTGTCTGAAAATTAAATTGCCAGAATAAATTTTGACAGTTAGAGTTGCAGCAGGAACATTTCTGTCAGAACATTATGTTTCTTTAGGCTCCATTCTAACTTCTGTTTAGGTTTAGGCACAAAAACCACTTGGTTAGTGTAAAAGAGAACAATGTTTTGGCTTAAAAAAGCTGGTTCTGTTGCCTTAAACATCTAAAAAATATCTAGTGGTGTCATGCTTACAAATATTGAAACACACCTCTACCACTGGTCTCTTACTTATTATTGACACTTATTTACCTGTTTTAACTGCCACAAAGACATAGATTAGATAAAGACTTAGATTCATTGTTTCTGGGCGTGGACAGTTACCTGGGCATTATTTCTGAAACAATCACCAACATTAAATTGAAATATTTTCGGACCTTCCTCGGGTTAAAAAGATTACGTCAGATGAAGACTTCAGCTGTCACTTGTTGCTGTGTTTGTAGGAAATGTAGGACATTGAACTTGTATATTTGCCAAAGCTATGTGTACGTCTACGTAAACACTTCAGTCGTGTAAAAACAGATCAGTTCACAGATCTTCTGAGTTCAGTTAATAAATGTACCCATGAGAATTTAAGTGTATCTGTCGAGGGCATTTAACATAGAAAAAAACACCTTAATAAAAAAAAAACATTTTAACGGAAATCAAATACTATGACAGGAACTGTTTTATTGTGAAATCTGCACTCATACCATTTCAAAATAAAGTCGACTGAATACGTTCAAGGTGTCGCTCTCTTCTGTTTGTTGTGATCTGTTTTTCCTCACGTTCAGTCCTCGACCCGACCACAACGTGAAGGGTTGAAGGATCCAGAGGGCTAACAGGAGGTAAAGTAGGGCGATAACTGGGTTTGAAGGGTTGGAGTTGAAGTACAGGATGAGATAGGATGGTTTTGAGTGAATGATGGCGGAATGAAACTAATGTGGATAAAAGGTATTTTTTTTAAATCAGATTTTTCTTTGTATTTTGGCCCGATCGGTCAGTTGGTTGCTGGAAAACAAGAGAATCAACAGATTAAAACACAAACTCCTCGGCGTAGGTGATGAATAAATACAATCACAACCATCTTCTCCAGTTTCTATACATTTTGTTTGTGTTTTCCTAAGTTGCAGACTTAGTTGCTGACTACCAATAAAATAGATTAATTTTAAAATATGCTGCTTTGGCTTTGATGTAGGAAGCAATGAGTAACTAAACGTGTCAAATACCTCAAATTTGTCATTTCCAGGTGTCCACATACTTTTGGCCGTATTGTGCTTCGCCGCAGAGTAAACCAGCAGCCATCAGATGGCAGCAGAGACCAGAGAACAGCTGACAGGGCTGATATGGAACAGTTCAAGTGTCATCTGAACAGCTGAGTTTGAGTCAGACTCCATCTCCACTTCACTGATTCACTGAAATCTCGTTCATCTTTTTGTTTGTGGCAAAAATCCAAAAATCTAACACCTGATGGAGGATCTCTGAGCACAGGATTCATGTTCGCGGTTAGCATTTCTTATCTTTTTTCACTCCCACTACTGTCAGGTGAGCTAAACTCACCTCTCTGTTCAGTCACCGCTGCTTTATTCATTCAGTTCATCAAACACGACCACAACAAACACAGTGAGAGACGGTTTCAGGTGGTGACAGCGTGGTCTTTTAGAAGCAGCGAGGGAAAACACAAGCTGAGCAGGTGACAAAGATTAAAGTCTTGGACCTTTTCCCTGACAGATGAGTCCTCGCTTCAGTATTTTCTCATACACCTGCTTCACAGCTTTACCTTGATCTTGGATATTTTCTTAGGAATTAAAAATGTCTTCTTTAAAACGCAGTCTTACAGGACGATAATCTGACGGGCAAAATTACAGTTTGGTGGATCAAGAAATTTCAGTTTGGACGTCCTCGTGATAAAACATCCAGGCATTAAAACCATCTGCATGCTGATAGAAGAAATAACTGAAACTCAAATCAGCAAGACTTAATAAAAACACATACAGCTGCTCGTGTTTGGGATTGTGTCTGTCGCTTTATGCTGCACCGCCGGCCTTCAGATGAAGATTAATGGACATCAAGTGCACAGCTGCCGGTGTTCACTGGAGGAAACGTCTGACTGCTGCTCGGGGTGGAGTGAGCAGGACAGTTAGGTTCAGGTACGGATCAACAACGATGATGACGCAGTGTTTTCAGACCATTCGTCTGAACACATTCACACGAGGAAACCGCTGTGAGAGGTTCCATCCCTTAATACAATGGAATCACACCGAAACCCGTCATCATATTCGTCTGTGAATTTTGAACCCACAGTCACAATTTACTGAATCTTTGCACAGACGGACGAGGTGTGAACAACAGCAGCGACACTTTACAAACATAAAACTGACTAACAACCAGAAAAGACTCCCAACACAAGCCACGTTATTTAAAGACAGGCAGAACATTACATCAAAATCAATGTATTTTCTATTATCGATTATACTCCATACAAGATATTCATCCCCCAGACAATCATCACCACATAAAGGACAACATCTTTTATTCCTTATCAGAGAAGTCTTTGTATCTGCTCTCAACTCGGATAAACTTTTATCTCATTCTGTCTGGACGATGCAGAGTGAGCTGATTCCTCTCTCATGGCTGAAGCTGGTACAAACTGCAGCATCGAGGCTCTTATATACTGTATAATGTATGTCAATGTGAAGACAGCCAAACAATTAGAGTCAATGAATGCTGGCGGCAGCAGCAGCAGCACAGAGATTCCTGCTGCAAATTCCTTCATCTTCAAAGCACAAGCTGAAGAGCTGCAGGTGTGCAGACTGTCTACAAACCTACAGCAGTGAGTGAGCAATGTAGCAGAACGAGCTTCAGACCAGGAGACTCTTAAACAGACCGTCTTATCTTAAAGGATGCGTGCGACAGTGAGAGTCAGGTGAGAATGAAAGCCGAATTCCATCTTCTTTAGTTTCAGGGTCCTTTCACGCTGGCTCGCTGCCACGCTGTCCAAGCTTAGTGAGGACAGAGCGGAGTCATCGTCGGTGTTGTTGGTAACACCTGTGAGTTTCCTGCTCGGTCACATATCTGCTGCTGATCAGAGCGCACCGCAAGCAGACCTGTAATTTGTCTTCAGACAGGTAGATATTACATGATAAATCATAATCTGACATCAGTGTTGTCTTCTCCTGGTTTAGAGGCTCACTACAGTAAAGTATTTTCTGAACTTACCCGACTGTTCTACTTGTTCTAATTCTTGTCTTCACACACTTAGTCATTATATCCACATTACTGATGGTTAATGATGTGTCATCCCTACAATATTGCATCAACGACCGACAAGGCAGCCGAACAATTTCTCCCCAGGGATTAATAAAGTGTTCTGAATCTGAATCTGAATCTGAAACGACTGACTGCAGTTCGAGTCGCACCACTGGATATTTTTTAAGAATGCCTGCCAACATTTCCAGCTGTTGTGGCAACTAAAACATCAGACTTTCTCCATCCATGACCTCAGCAACCAAAACATTTATTTGAAGCCAAACCATGATGTTTTTTTTTTTATCCTAACCGGAACATAAACGCAATGTTGTGACAAGAGAGAGACAACCGAAACAAACAGAAAGAATTCAAGGAGACGTTTAACTTGCACTTACATACGTAAAATCAATTCTCTCAATTGGGTTGAAAAATATCAGTTTGAGACTATATCGCTCAGTCCCCCAAAAAACAAACAATTTATAAACCTTCCCACAATTTAATTGCCAAACAAACAAAAAACAAAACAAAACACGTGAACATGCATTACAGGTCTTTTCAAAAAGATGAAATCAGCAACAATACCTGAAAATCATGCAAAACCCTGGAATGACAACCAGAAACCCAACTTGTTTACAGCAAGAAATCGTCACAGTCGTTGAATTCTTTTAGAAAACAATGGCAGGGAAATAATTAAATCCATTATATAAACCCTGAAGAGTCACACAGAGCAGGTTTCCATTGCACAAAACATGTGTTTAACAAAATATGATGCATGCCTGCCAGTTGTGGTTCTGCATTCACGTGTCGTGTTTTGCTTGTCATTTCCTCCCTTTGTGTGATTTCCTGCCATCTCCTTTGTGTTCACCTGTGTCCTATTAGTGAATCAGCACTTGTGTATATAGTCTGTGTGCTGGCTGCTGTCTTTGTCAGTTTATCTGTTTCCGTGTTCCTTCTCCGGTGATTTGTTTATGGCTTTATTCCAAGTGTTTGTACTTTGCCTTTTTATTTGTACTTTGTTGGTTTGAAGCATTTTATAGTTTTGGATTTGGGTTTTGTTATTAAAAGCTTGCCTTTTGTTCAGCACTTGTCCGCCTGCGTCTGGCTTTTAGGTCCTTTTCTGTGCATCTTGACAAATACTTGGTTCAGTTAAAGAAAATAAGCTTTGGGTAAAAAACTCCGCAGGGAAAAGTTAACTTCTCCTGTCTGCTTATTTTGAGTTTCTAAACTATGGCACAAAAAAACATGATCGGTCAGTTTCAGTAATGGTCCTGGAACAACGTTAATTTTGATGTTCTGGGAACAAGGTCAACACCGCGATATCAGGTCGTACGTATAGAGAAAACAAACAGATGCCTATTTAACCACTAAACTAAACAAGACTAAACAATGCATGTTTAAATCGCCCTGAGGGTGTTGGACAAGTTCCAATCCACATTCCTGCATGGCAGCCATCACCGCTGAGGTGTTTTCTCTGCTGGCTTGCAGATTTTCAAGTAGCCAAACCCAAAATCCCACAAAGTTATTAACCTCAAACATCCAGAGTTGAACTGCCCTTCTTTGGTTCATTATTAGGCTTAATCGCTGCATCACACAAGATCAAATCAAAACATCAGTGTGACTCACTTCAGAAATGATCAGAGGGGCGGAGTTTATGCCATCATCATTAAGACCGGGACTAAAGAACGGGTACAGTTTCTCAGTGAAGGAGAAGCCAGCAAATGCGTAAAGAAGATCCGTTGCATCTACGTCATAGAAGGAGACCAGACCCTTGTCATAATCCACAAACACTCCCACCTTCTCAAGCTTGGAGTTTACAGTGAGAGGAAGAGGAGAGCCAACCAGAGCAGCATACTCTTCTCCATTCTTCAGCCACACAGTCCAGTGGCCGTTCTCTGGGCACATCGGGATTATTCCCTTCCTTTTGATCGACTCTTTGGCCACTCCCAAAGTCCATCGAGACTTGTCTTTAACTTCGGCCTCGAAGTAGAATTTTCCGGAGGAGAAGCTCTGTTTGGCTAAGACACAACAACTAGGATTAAATCTCTTAGATGTGTCTTTGACGCTCTTCTTTTTAACACCATGATATACTTGTTTGCCATCGTCAGACAGGACGAGAGCAGCATGTGCTGTATCAGGATCCAGAGTCAGATCCACTGCAAACTGCTGGGCCCTGTGTAGCTCGGCCAAGTGTTGCAGCTTCTTGATCTCTTTGCCGAGAGTCTCCTCCAGCTGATCCATGGCGGTCTTCACAGTTCCCTCATATGACGGCAGATCCACGCTGACCTCTGTCCACTCTCTGGTGGGTATTGAGGCATCCAAGAATGCAAAGTTCTGGATTAAGTGGAGGGGGTCTTTTGAGCGTGAGAGCTGCTCCAGCTCGGCTCGAGTCTTCATCAGCTCAGAGATTTCCTGCTCCAACTCTTCGATGACACTTTTGACCTCTTTCTCCGTCTCTTCCCGCGTCTCTTCAATCATCCCGATGAGGTCGGCCTGGGCTCTTTGCAAAGACTCCATCAGAGCGGTGAAGGCCTGAACACCATCGGCCATTTCCTTCTCTGCAGCTTCCTGACTGAGCTTTAAAGCCTGTTTGATATCCAGAATCTTCAGTCGTCTGTCCTGGATCATTCGATGGATTTCGATCTCTCTCCTCCCCAGCTCGGCCCTCTTTCTCTCAAACTGTTCTTTCAGCGGGACGACTTCGTGTGACTTATGGTCTAAAACAGGGCAGAGCATGCAGACGCAGGTCTGGTCGGTCTTGCAGAACAGCTCCAGAGGTTTATCGTGAATCGTACACATCCTGCCCTCAAGATTCTCCACAGGATCAGTCAGCTGATGTTTTTTCAGGCGTGAAGCCGTCAGATGAGGCTGCAGGTGAGTCTCACAGTAGGACGCCAGACACACCAGGCAGGACCTCACAGCTTTCATTTTAGTGTCGGTGCAGACGTCGCAGGGAACGTCTCCTGGTTTGGCGGCCCGGCAGCTGCTTCGTCCGGCTGACTTTCTGAACTGAGTCGCCATCTCAGATATGAAAGTGTTGACTCGCAGGTCCAGCTTCTTATAGAAGGATTCTTTGCACGAGGGACACTGACAGGTGATGCTGCCGTCCCAGTGCTTTTTGATGCAGTTTTTGCAGAAGTTGTGTCCACACGGCAAAGTGACTGGAACATTGAACACATCCAGACAGATGCCACAGAGAAGCTGGTCCTCAGTCAGCAGACAGCTGGCAGCCGCCATGGTGACACTCTGAAGCCAACAAATCAAAGCATTACAACACTGTCACGTCAATACTTCTATCAAACATAATCTGTCTGCTGCAACATTTTATAGCTGGATAATCAGTTAATTACCTAAACTCATTCAGAGTAATTTTATTTTAGCATATTCACTATTTCAGTGCGGGTACAAAATAATAACAGGATTCTCAGAGACGTTTCCACATTGTCAGTTGATTATTATACTTGCATTCCCTTGTTTTAAGAACAAAAGGTGAGCCACTGTTTACTACGACTGGCTGCATCAGAATCTTGACATCACTTAAAGAAATACAATCAAAAGACTTTCTTAATAAATTGATTTTTTTATTCTATTTTAAGTTAATTTGTTTGTTGAGTCTGTGGATAACAAGTCAAATAAAAAGATCAGCTGAATAATAAATTTTTTTCTGTGAATGAAAATACATTTTTGCGCTCCAGTGTTTTGCACCAAAGAAAACATTCTCTGTTTAGATTTCACCTAAAGTTGCATGTTTTTATTAAAGATTAATATTTCATTTACAATCGAACAACTTTGTTTCAGCTCAGTATTGAACAGTCTTCTGATTTCACTTAGAAATGTGTCCAACAGGCATCATCATTCACTTGTTCACGAGGAAAAAACAAACCTGAATTGTTCTTTATTACTTTACGGTTTAATTATTTATACATGAAAGGCTTAAACCCAATAAAATACCAACGTTACTCACCGATTTTCAATGAAGATGTCTGAATTGAGTTGATTCTTTCTCAGAAACAGGTCTTTCCTTATGTGCAGGACGACAGCTCTGTCACGACAATGAAGAATGTCTCGAGTGTTTCTGCGTCTTTCTCTCTGCAGGCAAACCAGTTTGGGTGTTGCTGCCTGGAAGCTTGTCGTGTTTGCTTCCTCCTCTGTTCTAGTTCAAGTCCAAGTTCAGTCAAAAATGCTCCTGTTTGATTTGTGGTTTTAGTCTGTCTCAGGATTTGTCTCTCAGAAAGGTCCCATATATTGTTGATGATGTGATGTGATGTCGGACGTGACACCAGAAAACAAACAAAAAGACGAAAGGAAAGGAGTCAATTAGACATTTCTTTGTGTTATTTTACACTATGTCTTACCTGTATTTCTAAAATGGTGCCACTAGTAAGTGTGAGCCACGCAAAGCACACAAACACAGACACACAAAACAACAAACTCTTCCCAGTATCAGTATGAAACGGTAGAGGACCGTTCAGATCACAAACACCCTCAAACAATGACATTTCATTTCACAGCAAACAGAAAGGAAACTCTCTACTAAAAAGTAAGCAGGCAGGGCCACACACACACACACACACACACACACACACACACACCTTGCTGTAGTCATTTTGGACTGTCGGTCTCGTTCATGAGTGGAATTAATAACCTCCCTGTGTCCCCGTGTGTGTGTGTGTGTGTGTGTGTGTGTGTTGACCCATATTTTTCTAATGGCTTCTCTAATATGTTGTGAATTTATAACGACATCGACACCTCTAATATATTCTTAATGACCTCTGTAATGTATTTTGTGTGCGAGTGTGTAATAGGTTTTAAATGGATGAGCTCCTTCAGATTGAACTCCTACCATCGGCTACTGGCCATCGAACCGCTATGCTAGCTCTCACACATCAGAGCTAATGAGCGAGGGTGAGACGGAGAGAGAAGAATCACTGAGTGTATTGTTTGTGACTGTTTGGGTTCGTTTGGCCTCTTCAGGCTCCCATCAGTGTGATAGATTTCATTCATTGTTATCCTCCTCCGTCAATATAAAACTCCAATACTGCTGACGTACGTTGAGACAGTGGTTGGGATCATGCTCATTTTTCTTTCTGGCCTCCTACAACTAGCAGATAGTTAGCTTAGCTTAGCACAGAGAATGGAAACGGATACAAAACACAACTTCCAGTCTGTAAATAGCAGTAAGGTCACGTGTATTTAAACAGTAATTCCTGTTTAAGGTCTTTTCCGCTTAGTCCTTCAGCATCCTTCAGTATTAAAGTCCTACAGAAATGAAAAGTGTTACTGTGGTAATACATGTTACCATTCAGGATCCCACTACTTTTCTTGTAGGCCATGTCCTACTCTGCCTCTGATTGGCTTGTGTCGATCGTTTCTGTATGACGAAAGCTTCAAACTCGGGGTCCTAGTACGAGGCGAATGCAAAAGAAGGATGAAGATCAACTCATAAGTGCCTTCCTCCTCTTGATAAAGCAGAAAAAAAACAAAATAGTTTTTTAGCCATTGTTGTCTGCTGGATAATCACACTACAACTCAGACAAGAATAAGCTAGCATGCTATTTCCTAACTATGTCCAGGGGTCGTCTGGGCTGATACAGCTGATTGTGCGCTGCAGTTTCCCCGGTAAACACTCCAACCTCTTTGGCAGTCCAGAGGAAGCCGGATAGGTCGGTGTGTTTACTGGGAAAACTACAGCTCATAAACCACTCTATCAGAACTGCTAGTTAATCAGACGTAACCACAGCTGCTCTAAGTTAAGAGTTTAGTGTAGAGAATGCAACCAATCAGATACTGAACTGCAATATTTGCACCCAGTTTCTGTGACAGATAAAAGTGAGCATAACGTTCCTGCTCTACCAGAAACCAGGCCTTCATTTGTGATGCTACCATACTGACAAACCTCTGTCCACAGAGGATGTGAATCACTGTGCAGGAATCAGGCGAGACGAGATTGGCAGACAGATTAAAGATCGTATCAGATTAGTTTGGCGAAGCTTGAAGACAAAACTCAGACTTACATGTTGATCTACATTCCAGCTTTGCCAGCGGTCATGTACGGTGGCCCAGAGGTGTCAGGACAAATACAAAAGCCACAACACGAATGCAAAAGCCACAACACGAATGCAAAAGCCACAACACGAATACAAAAGCTACAACACGAATGCAAAAGCTACAACA
>CAEMYA010000213.1:211042-226281 GCA_903131615.1 Diplodus sargus
AAATATCATTGTTTGACATTAATTGTTGGACTTCATATCTTTGTTTTCTTCGCGATCAAACTCTATATTAATCTGTGTGATCTTTGGAAAACTTTTCTTTCAGAATAAAATGCTCACATGCAACTAGTTGCACAGGACGACATATTTCAGAAAACCATTTGTTTTTGTTTTGACCTTGACTTTGCATGCATTATAGGTTTGTAGATTAAAAACACATTCTTCGTGTACGGCAAGCCGAGTAAAAACAAAATAATAGATTACAATATATTCTCCACTTGATTAGTTGAAAACTTTTTTAATCTGAACTCTACATTTTTGGATGCCAGAGGGCGGCAAGTCACACGCATGAAACATCATTAAATGCTTGAAATGAAGCTGCAGCGAAAACACACACACACACACACACACACACACACACACACACACACACACACACTTTGCAAACATGAATAAAACATTTCTCCAACATTTTGTCCAGCTTGGACTGAGGACAAACAGAGGCCACTGGGAGCTCCAGTACGATGACAACAAACACACACACAACCACACAGACACACACTAGGTTTCTAAACGCTGACTGTGTGTGTGTGCGTGTGTGTGTGTGTGTGTGCACGCGTATCAACCCCGTATTCTTGTTTTTGTTGTCATTGCATGTCGTATTATTGTAATAGTTTGTGTTTGTGTGTCTGCCCCCTGGGGCCGGTTGCCATGGGGACAGTGATAAGGGTTCTAAATGGAATTAAATAATTCATGAGCTCTTGATAAGATGCACGACACGACACACACACACACACACACACACACACACACACTGCACATTCTGATACAACACACGCAATTACGAGGGAACAAGACAGACCCTCCTCTCCAGACAAACAAACACAAGGAGAAACTGAAGAACAAACAATACAAGAACACACACACACACACACACACACGCACACACAGGTCTACAAGTGTGTTATGAATAAATGTTGGACAATGCACTTCATTACACACACTTCAGAGTTCACACGTTTTTATCTAAATTTGTTGAAGCATCAACAATTACTGACTGACGTCATTCAGCAGTCGAGCTCATGTCTGCGTTCTTTTCTAGAGTTTTACATGAAATTGTGGGTTTGAGTGAAGATCAACGTGAGAACAGACACAAGATTTTATATACGGACTCCTTGATTGGTAATTTGATTGATAATACCAAAAGTCTGACTGTACGTTCAGATTAATGAGGCTTCTGGTCTGTAACTCTGTGTCTGTTGAGCTGAAACGTGTTGGTCTCTCTGATCTTTGGCTCTTCCTCATGTTCATTGATCACAGTGATTGAACAGAGCGACCAGTCTGACCAATCAATCCCCGATCCGGCCGTTAGCTGACCTGCAGACAGACCCCGATAGAACCGATCAATCGGCCGACCAGTGAGGTCATCTGGCCCGGGGCGGAGGACAGCTAGCCAATGAAGGCTCGGTGCCGTCCAGGGCTCCAATCGCAACGATTGATCAGTGATTGATCACAGACCTGAGGTGGCCAAGTTATTCTTCCTTTATCCAATCTTCTCAATCATCCTCCTCCATCCATCCCTCTCTTCTTCTTCTTCTTCTTCTTCTTCTTCTCATTTTCCTCCTCTATCACCTGTATCTTCTTCTATCCTTCCTCCTCTTTTTTCTCTCTCCTCTCCGTCAACACAAGTGTTTTCTACACATTTTCTGTTTCCCCTCCACCTCTTTCATTTTCTTCTCGATGTAGTAAAAACCTTATTCTTCTCCATCTACTCCATCTCATCCGCTTTTCTCCGCTAATCCTCCCTCAGCAGTGATAAAACTTGTATTTCTCCGTCGTCTCCTCTTCTTTACACAGTAATAAAACCTCCTCACCCCCTCCATCTTTTAATCCCATCTCCTCAAGTTCTGCTTCACTTTCTACTTAAAATAAACTTTTCTTTCTCACCTCCTAAACCCTTTTTCTCCTCCCTCTCCCTCAGCAGTGATAAAAACAGTATTGCTCGTTCATCTCCTCTTCCTCCTCTTCCTCTGCTGACTTTGATGAAGAGTGTTTCTCTTCCTCAGACATTCATTTGTCTCGGAGGCAAACTTTTTAATTACTTTAACGTTTGGATCAGGGGAAAACAAGCTGCGTTAATATGGACTCACACAAACACTGATTGCTTTATTCACAGGTGTTCCAACGTCACATACGCTGAAATCTCATCGTCTGGGTTTGGATGAGGCAGGATAGACTCACTGTCGCCTCTTGTGGCCGCTTTGGAAAACGCACCTGTGTGTTTTTTTTCACCTCACCTGTTCCTCATCCCATCATAAGTGTGTCTGTGTGTATAGTCTTTGTTCTCCCTGAAGTTCATCTCGGTCCGTCGTTCCTCAGTGTCTCCTCATGTCTCCTGTTTGGTACGTTTCTGGTTTTGGTTTCTTGCTTCTCTTTTTGATTTGAACTTTGCTTCATCTTGCACTTTTTTTTTAGAGATTTTTAGTTGCTACTTTGTCTTTTTGACTAGTTTTCTGTGTATCCTGGATCGCTTGTTTTTTGTATTTATTCAGCTTTAGTTCAATAAATAAAACTCACTTTTTGTTCCTCCATTTCCTGCCTAGCACACTACCAGCAGCTGCAGTACGTTTTCTAATCGTTAGTGAAATGATGCGAGCAGCAAATTAAGGTTAAGACTGTCAAAAACTTACCTCCTTGTGCAACCCAGTCTCACCAATTTGCACACAACTAACACAAATTTACACTTTACATGAAAGAATTCATGATAATAATACTCAAAAGTTAATCTATTTAATCATATACTCAAAGATTTAATAAAAGGGAAAAAACACATCAAAACGAGGCAGATCTCTTGGGGAAAAAACTTTTTTAATTTAATTTTTTTTTCCATAGTCTGTCCAGTTACTCTTACAGTGCTTAGTTAACCGGTACACAGACGTAATGCAAAAATGTATTATGATTTTTCAAATATGCAGGTTTATACATGTAAATATAGCTGTAGCTTTGCATAGATAACTGTTTAGATATGATTTTTGACTTTGTTTTGTTTTGTTTTTGTTGTTTTTATGTTTTGTTTTGTTCATTTTAGCTTCTTGTATCACTGGTTGTACAAAATATATAAAATAAGAAAGAAAATAAATTGCCAGTATAAATGCAAAATGTTAGTTATTCTTAAACTAGACCAGATAGTTTCTGTTAGAATTATTTCACCTGTTAGCTTCTTATTTCTCCTAAGGTGAGCGGTTTATAAACAACAGGCCCATGATTTATTTCTAATGCGACTTCTAAAAGACCATTGTGAGCAGCAAAATATAACCCCTACCAGCTCTGTATGTAACAGTTTCTTACTCTTTACTTCTCACCAGAGTCTGGAGATATGATTTCGTTCATCACCATGTGCAGCCTGCCGAACATGTCTCAGGTAATTGACTCATCACTGCCCCAGAATTTATTCACTGAGTGATCTAATCAGTGCAAAAAAAAATCCAATTCAGTGTTCAGGGATTGACTCGTTACTAAATTTTAAAACAATTTGAGCAACAACAAGCAAAATCAATTTCAGATCAATATAAGAAAAAAAAAAATCCAGATTTCTTTTCAACATGTGAAACTGGACCGATATAAAACAGGACATCTGGTTCTACGTGGTCGAAGTGAAAACAAATGGATGCCGATGCAGAGTCCTCACAAGAGTGACAAACCGCTGTACACGAGTGTGTGCGCTGCAGGGTGTTGTGTAAACAGGGAGGCTCTGTAGCGTAAATGAAGTGCCTCCTGGCTGCTCTGGGCTCAGATGGTGCGTTGGGTTCGTCCTTCTGCTGCCGCCTTCAGGGCACCGGGAGCCGGGTGGAGCTGAGCAGAGAGGAGGAGGAGGGAGGGAAGAACGACTCGGCATCTGGGGCCGCTCTCTCCCTCTCTCCTTTTGTTTCAGAAGCTCACTCGCTCTCTTTGTTGCAACTCTGTCAAGATCATTGCTGCTTCTTTCCGACTGTTTAAAATTCCAATATGAGAGAAATAAGAGCGTCACACGTCACAGAACAAGAAGGGCCCAAAACAGCAAGATGATTGACAATAGAAAGAAAAAAGAAACCTCAAAGGATTTGAGTAGTGACTGAACCCTCAGCTGATTCAACTATATGATCAAGGAGCCTTTTATTAACAATCACAAATGTTTCCATGTCAAACAACAGGCCAGCAGTGATGAAGGTAAATGACACTCCTGTTCTATAAGCTGTAAAACAGACAAACACAACTGTCGTCTGTCACTAACCATAGCTGTAAAATAATCTAAAAAGGAGTGTGTCATCAACAAAGAAGCTGCCATACGATACAATTTATAAATATATAGCATTAAAGGAAATGTACACTTTTTTTCTGTTTTTGATTATATTTGCTGTATTTAAGAAAATAAATAAACTTTGATTAAGCGCAACCGTTCTTGTTTTTTGTGCGGTCTAACTATAACAGAAAAATAAGACGCAGCACCATGTAAGGGCCTCTGTGGGCTAAATGCTACAACATCTATTTACTATACTATTATTATATAGTAGTTACTGCATAAAAATTACATAGATTTGCACAATTTCAACAAAGTTTGATGCACAACTGAAACCTCCATAAATTTAAATGGTAAGTTGGTCAAACTTTGTACGTGAAAGTTTGTTATCGGTTTTGGTGTTGATTGTAACTTCCTGATGTGGTTTTACTTCAAAATGGTTTGCATGAAGAGAATCACAAGAATCTAAGGTTTCTAACGATGTGAACCACTGACCAGGTTAATCTACAGTTATTAGTATTATTGTAAATCAGTCGATAACAGTATCTCTATTGTCTCTATCCTTTACTTCTCTTTCTTTCTCTGTCTTTATCTGCCTGCACGAAGCTGACTGTGTTAATGCTGTCATCGTTTATACGGATGGACTGCTAGTATCATTGCTCTCCAGTCTGCTGACATTATTGCTGTCCGTACTGCTGATATCATTACTGCCTGCTCTTTTGACATCATTGCTGTCCTCTCTGCTGATATTGCTGTCCGTTCGGCTGATATTATGGCTGATATCATTGCTGTGCATTCTGCATATATTGTTGCTGATATTATTGCTGTCCTTTCTGCTGATTTCATTTCTGATATTGTTGCTATCCATTCTGCTGATATCATTACTGCCTGCTCTTCTGGTATCATTGCTGTCCATTCTGCAACAACACAGAAAGGGCAAAAACTTGTCTATAATCCCCTTCTTAATGAAAACATATAGGAGTAAGTCTGCGAGGGGACTCAGATGGACAAGCAATGAAGCCGGGCTGGCGACCACAATGTCATATGCCTTTCCCACTACCAGGAATGAAATGATGAGGGGCAGGAACAACAGAGTGTAAATAAGCAGCACCAGGACCAAAGTTCCCACAATTCTGCATTTTTCATCAGAGGGTACAGAGATGGAAGCAGACAGAGCTTTACCAGTCCCAACCAAGAGGAATATCAACAATGGGAAGGGAAGAAGGAGGATGTAAGGTACAGCACTTGGAAACGGGATTATGAAAGCAGGAACAACCCAGACAAAAACAGAGATGGCCACAGAGGTCTTGATGGTACGACTGAAGCGGTACCACAGTGGGTGAGCGATAACCAAATACCTGTAATACAAGATGATCTATGATGAGATTCATAATTTTGTAATAATAAAATGGTCAGACACATAAACAGCTACACACATACTGGAAATAGTTACCTCTCCAAAGCAACACACACCATGAAGCCAACACTGACCACCACACAATGGCAGTACATTCTATAGAAGTGGGGATAAATTGTCGGATTTACATCTCGTGCCGGCCAAGCAATCATGCTGCAGAGCTGAAAGAGGTCTGTGATGAGAAGGTTGATGACGTAGATCGGAGCAACATGATCATCTCGCACCTACAGGAACATTGATAAGAGAGAACAAGTAGTTGTAAACATGTTGTGAACTTCCTCTCAAATATGTAAATACTCTGCTCAGGAACTGTCTGTGGTCAGACACATTTACATTATTCACCCAACTGTCAGTTGTGCTGGAAGCCCGTTACTGCCAAATAGGGAAAACTAATGAAGAAAAATTATGAATGAACCCTTGATAAAACAATTCATACCTACACTTATGCATTATTATTATTGGTATTAGTAATTATTATTATTATTATTATTATTAGTAGTAGTAGTAGTAGTAGTAGCATTCGTAGAAATAATCAATTCTTACTTAGGTGTTGTATCTCATAGTTAGCCATAATTATGACATTTTAATCTTACAATTATCAATTTCAATTATAATTCTTAAGAGATACCACAAAAGTTGGTTGAATGGGCTCCCATTAATATCAGACACAACACAGGCAGATAATGAAGGATTCTCAGTCATGGTGTACATTACATACCAGTAAATACAGAGCATAAATCGCCACAAGGGTGAGAGGAAGTCCGATAGAAACAATGATGTATGTCATCACATTCCTGATGAAATCAACTTCTGTGTCATCAGTGTGGCTTGAGGTGCTGTTGGTCTTATTTAAGCTTTTGTTCAGTGAGGTGTTCAAATCTTCCATTGTTCAGAGTGAAACCTGCTGAGAGATCAAATTGTGAAAGGCTTTTTTTCCCTCTCATAGTTCATTGTTTACATAAATACAGTGTACCAACAGAATCATATCAAATCAAAATATACGTATAGTTTTTGTCATTATTCAGTATTTGTTACATTATCTGCTAATGATAATATTTAACCAAATAATTCAGATGGTTAACTATCTGGAGATATATACAAATAAGTGGGTTAATGTTAGGTCAGAACCTACAGTAAATACAAAACAGTAAATGTATAATATTATGATAATAATGTTTTAGTCAGTTTATTTTAATTCAGTTCATTTTCTGTCTGTTTTTGTGTTTTTAATGATTTTCTCAAACAACATTTTTTGCTACAAGATCAATAACAACAAATTAATAAAAAGAATGTCCTGAACCATGATGTAATGACACCTACAGTCTGCTTTTAACACATTCTACATACATTTTCATGAGCAGTTATTTTATCCTTTTCAATCAACATAGCAAACAAAGTAAAGTAGCCTAAATTACCTTTGAAAGCTGCGAGACGTCACCTGAAGTCGTCCTTTCACCAGCGTCTGATGTTTTGTCGCCTGCATCCAGGAAAACATTGGTAAAAGTAAACAAGTACATGTAAACATGTTGTGAACTTCCTCCAAAATATGTAAAAGCTCTGCCCAGAAACTGTGACCAGAGACATTTACATTATTCATCCAACTGCCCATTACTGTCAAATAAGATAAACTAAAGATGAAAAACTGAGCCTTGATCAAACAAATAATTGTGAGATAAAAAGTTTGAAAATATTAGTGTTTATCTCATAATTTAAAGTTTCCATCTTAAAATTATGGATTTCTATCTCATCATTTTGACTTTGTTATTAACAATTTGGACTTATGACTTTTATCCCATAACTCAGGTGTTTTACCTCATAATTATGACTTTATCTCACAATGTCGACTTTTTATCCACAAATCGACTTTGTCTCCCATAAGTATGATTTTTTTCTCATATTTATGACTTTCTATGTCATAATTTAAAATTTTTATCTCATATTTATAATTCTTTAATCTAAAGAAAACATTGGTAAGTGTAAACAAGTAGTTGTAAACATGTTGTGAACTTCCTCCCAAATATGTAAATGCTCTACCCAGAAACTTTGTGCTGTCAGAAATAGGGCTGGACGATTAATTGAATTTTGATCGCGATTTCGATTTTGGCTTCTTAAGATCATGAAAACACTGTAATCGAAGAAAAACGATTAATGTGCCGCCGCGCGGCGTGTATGCAAATTAATGCACTGTAAAAGTACAGTGAACGCACCTGTGTCGCCTGCAGCTGCCGCAGTGAGTGTGTGGATCAATTGTGGAAGGAGCGATTGACAACATGGCAGAAAAGCAGCCTGAGCATTTAGTTGAAAAGAAAGGTAGGAAAACTACGGTCAGCTGGAGACATTTTGGCTTCAAATCGTCAAAAGTTCAGCCATAAAGTGGTCTTTGAGAAAGTATTGGAGGAGCAAAAGACCCAAAAAAGTGCAAGAGTGTCAACTTCAGCCACCGCCACCGCAACACAGACCTCCATTGAGGATACTCTTTACAATGCCGCTCCATATCCCACCGACTCTCGGCGACAGTGAGAGATAACGGAGGCTGTGACATTCATGCTAGCTATCAAGACAGTTAGCAACCCAGGCTACAAGACACTGGTCTATTCGTTCATCACTGAAGCCAGAAGAAGCCTGAAGTGGAAAGACTGGTGTTCCTGCCAAAAAGCTCAGTTTGTAGGAAGCAAACTGCAGGTAGAACAGTCTGAGTGCATGTAGACTGGGTATTTATTTTTATTTCTTGTTTTTTTATTACTATTATTTTTATTATTATTCATAGACATATTTAATATATTATTATTATTTTACTTCTTTACTTGTTGCTAATTTATTTCTGGTTGTTTTTCTAACAGTTATGTTTAAAGTTGAGTTTTGGTGGCTCGATAAATACTTTTGAAATCAATAAATAATATATTAATTGTGATTTCAATATCAATCAAAATAACCGTATTTATTATTTTTTCCATAATCGTAATCAGCCCCAGTCAGAAATTACTGTGGAAGCCCATTACTGTCAAATGGGGATAAAAAAAGATGAAAACTTAGCCTTGATCAAACAAGTCATAATTATGAAATGAAAAGTCAAAATTATTTTTTTTTTGTTATAATGTCAACTTTCCATCCTAACTTTTGACTTTGCATAATTTATATGTCTTGTCTTATAATTTCAACTTTCTTTCTCTAAATTATGATTTATTTTTTTGTGTGTGTCATAATTATGGTTTTCTGTTGTAATGTTGATCTAATAATCATGATATACCACAGCCTCCCATTAATATCAAATACAACACAGGCAGATAATGAAGGATTCTCAGTCATGATGTACAGTACATACCAGAAAATATAAAGCACAAATTGCCTTGAGGGTGAGAGGAAGTCTCAAACTTTTATCTAATATTTATTTTAAAAAAATGATCTAATATTTTCAAACTTTTTTCTAATATCTGTCTGTAATTCATCACATAATTGCATTTGTTAGCTTAGTTAAGACAAACCATTTGAACCTATTATTTTGCTTTTATTCCTACCGTACACTGATCACTACCTGAGTTTAGTTGTGATCCTTATTTAACCTGCACCGAAGGAGAAAAATGGATCAATGGCAGCTCTTCCTCACCTCAGCGGGTCAGAACCAGGAATCTCTAAAATGTTCAATTCAATGCCATTCAATTGAAAATACTTTATTTGTTCCCCAGGGGACAATTAAAGGCACATGGAGTAGTTGTACACAGACACACACGTCATCACATTAAGTACACAAACACAAACTACTCAGATAGAATAAAAGAGACGAAATAAACTAAAGATGATTACAGTATTTACATTATTAATGTTGCATGAAGAGTAAAGTTTTCGCTCTCTGCAGTTTTAATCAAACAAATGGGAGGAAATAGTACATTTATCGGGGACTATTTTCAGTAGCGGATTAATCATGTTTTCGTTTTTAATAGTTTTCGGACAATAATGAAACAGAGAATGACAGAAAACAAACTAAAAACACCAGAACAGATGAATAAATGACATGATAAAACTAACTGTAAAAATGATAAAACTCTCTCTCCTCTCTTGTTTTACTCTTTCTTCTGTTTCTTTTCCCGTTTCTTGTAAGAAAATAAAGCTTAATTTTGTGGAAACAGTCACTAAACTTCAGGCTAGCAGGAATGTTAATATTAAAAATCCGCCACCCATCGTGCAGTTTAGCTTGTATTTCACTCAGAAAGTGGAAGCTCACCAGCTTTCTAACAATGTCGGCCCCTGAACAGGTTAATCTACAGTTATTAGTATTATTGTAAATCATATCAGTACATGACAGTTTCTGTATTGTCTCTATCCTTTATTTCTCTTTCTCTCTCTCCGTCTATGTCTGCCTACATGAAGCCGACTGTGTTAATGTGTCATCATTCACACTGATGTACTGATAGTATCATTGCTTATGGTTCTGCTGGTATCGTTGCTGTCCATCCTACGTGTATCGTTGTTGTCTATTGTGCTGATATCATTACTGCCTGCTCTTCTGATATCATTGCTGTCCATTCTGCAACAACACACAGAGGCCAGAAACTTGTCTATGATCCCTTTCTTCATGAAAACATATAGTAATAAGTCTGTGAGGGGACTCAGCAGGACAGGGAATAAAGCCGGATTGAGGAGACTGTAAAATCCATCTACCAGGATAGAAATGATGAGGGGCAGGAACAACAGAGTGTAAAGAAGCAGCACCAGGACCAAAGTCACCACAATTCGTCGTTTTTCATCAGAGGGTACAGAGATGGAAGCAGACAGAGCTTTAACAGTCCCGACCAGGAAGAATATCAACAATGGGAAGGGAAAGAGAAAGAGCAAAGCTATAGCGCTTGGAAATGCTAATATGAAAGCAGGAAGGACCCAGACGACAACACAGAGGGCCACAGAGCTCTTGATGGTTCGACTGAAGCGGTACCACAGTGGGTGGGCGATGACCAAATACCTGTAATACAAAATAGTCTATGATGAGCTTCATAGAGTTATAGTAATGAAATGGTCAGACACATAAATTACTACACACATACTGGAAATAGTTACCTCTCCATAGCGACACAGACCATGAAGCCAATACTGACACCCACCATATGGATGTATATATAAGTGAAAATGGAAGATACTAGTGGATTTGTATCTCATGGCATCCAAACAATCATGCAGCAGAGCTGAAAGAAGTCTGAGATGAGAAGGTTGATGACGTAGATCGGAGCGACATGACCAGCTCACACCTGCAGGAAAACATTGGTGAGGGTGAACACGTAGTTGTAAACATGCTGTGAACTTCCTCCAGAATATGTAAATTCTCTGCCCAGAAACTGTCTGTGGTCAGACACATTTGCATTACTCATCCAGCGGTCCTTTATGCTGTCAGAAATACCTATGTAAGCCCATTACTGCCAAATAGGAAAACAATAATGAAGAAAAACTTAGCATTGATCAAACAATTCATAATCATGAGTAAAAAAGTCAAAATTATTAATATTTTAATATCATATTATCATATTATAATATTAATATCATTATGACTTTTTCCCTTATAATTTTCACTATCACAAAATTTCCTTGTCTTAGTATTCAAATTTTATTTCTCATAATTTAACTTTTATACCATAATTATGAGATTTTAATCTTATAATAGAGTTTTTGTGTCAACCAATGACTTTTTACTCTTACAATTATGACTTTTAACATACATTTTTATCTCATAATTATGATAAACCATAAAAGTTGGTTGAATGGGCTCCCATTAATATCAGACACAACACAGGAAGATAATAAAGGATTCCCAGTCATGATGTGCAGTACATACCAGTAAATATAGAGCATAAATCGCCATGAGGATGAGAGGAAGTCCGATAGAAACGATGATGTATGTCATCACCTTCCTGGTGAAATCAACTTCTGCATCATAAGGGTAGCTGAAGGTGCTGTCGCTGTAATCATAGCTTCCGTCCAGTAAGGTGTTCATTTAGAAATCTTCCATTGTTCAGAGTGAAACCTGCTGAGAGACCAAACTGTGAAAGGCTTTTTTTTCCCTCACATCGTTCATTGTTCACATAAATACAGTGTACTAACAAAAGCATATGAAATCAAAATATACATATAGTTTTGTCATTATTCAGTATTTGTTACATTATCTGCTAATGATAATATTTAACCAAATAATTCAGATGGTTAACAATCTGCTGATATATACCAATAAGAGGGTTAATGTTAGGTCAGAACCTACAGTAAATACAAAACAGTAAATGTATAATATTATGATAACAATAACGTTTTAGTCAGTTTATTTTAGTTCAGTTCACTTTTTGTCTGTTTTTGTACTTTTAATGATTTTCTCAAACAACATTTTTTGCTACAAGATCAAAAACAACAAATTAATAAAAAGAATGTCCTGAACCATAATATAATGACACCTACAGTCTGCTTTTAACACATTCCATATTCATTTTCATGAGCAGTTATTTTGTCCTTTTCAATCAACATAGCAAACAAAGTAAAGTAGCCTAAATTACCTTTGAAAGCTGCGAGACGTTACCTGAAGTCGTCCTTTCACCAGCGGCTGATGTTTTGTCGCCTGCATCCAGCAAAACATTGGTAAAAGTAAACATGTACATGTAAACATGTTGTGATCTTCCGCCCAAATATGTAAAAGCTCTGCCCAGAAACTGTGACCAGAGACATTTACATTATTCATCCAACTGCCCATTACTGCCAAATAGGATAAACTGAAGATGAAAAACTGAGCCTTGATCAAACAAATAATAATTATGAGATAAAAAGTGTGAAAATATTAGTGTTTATCTCATAATCTCAAGTTTCCATTTTAAAATTATGGGTTCCATCTCATCATTTTGACTTTTTTTCTAATAATTTGGATTTTGTCATAATTATAACTTTTATCCTGTAACTTCTGTGTTTTAGCTCGTAATTATGACTTTATTGCACAACCTCGACTTTTTATTCAATAATCGATTTTGTATCTCTTCAGTATGATTTTTTAAATTAAAAAATTGACTTTTTAATCTTATAATTGAGTTTTTGTCTCATATTTTTCACTTTCTATGTCATAATTTCAAACTGTTATCTCATATTTATCATTTTTTAATCTCATAATATAACTTTCATCTCATAATGTCTTTTCTCTCAACTTTTCAAACTTTTAGCTCTTCATGAGTTTTTAGCTCTTCTTTATGACAAACCATGGGAACATATTTTGTTTTTATTCCTATCTTAAATTGATCATTAACTGAGTTTAGTTGTGATGGCGGTACATTGTGAAGAAGTGGTAATATACTGTCTGATTTTTATCTCGTGCCGGCCAAGCAATCATGCTGCAGAGCTGAAAGAGGTCTGTGATGAGAAGGTTGATGACGTAGATCGGAGCAACATGATCGTCTCGCACCTGCATGAAAACATTGGTGAGAGTGAACGAGGAGTTGTAAACATGCTGTGAACTTCCTCCCAAATATTTAAATGTTCTGCCCAGAAACTTTGTGCTGTCAGAAATAACTATGGAAGCACATTACTGTCAAATAGGAATTTAAAAAAGATGAAAACTTAGAAAAGTCAAAATTAGTTGTTTTTTTCTCATAATGTCGACTTTCCATCATAAGATTATGACTCTGATTGTATAATTTCCGCCCCCCTCTGTCTGAGTGCATCAGGTTTGGGTATGTCTCCAAGCCTTAAGGCAGCTGATTGAGAGCACCAGGTGAAGACGATCTGGGAATCAGGAGGTTTGGAGGCATTCACTCACAGGACAATGAGGAGTGAGCAATGTGTGAGAGGAATGGTTGCAGTGTCTGGACTCGGGAAAAGGAGACTGAAGGACTAAAGCTTGGTTCAAAGAAGGAAGACAGAGCCGGTGAGCTATGTCTCGTCTCATAATTTCGACTTTCTTTCTCTAAATTATGAAATAATACGTTTTTTTTGTGTCATAATCATGACTTTCTATTTTAACTTTGATCTCATAATTATGATACACCATGGGCTCCCATTAATATCAGACACAACACAGGCAGATAATGAAGGACTCTCAGTCATGATGTACAGTACATACCAGGAAGTACAAAGCACAAATTGCCACGAGGGTGAGAGGAAGTCTCAAACTTTTATCTAATATTTATTAGAAAAATTATCTCATATCACTTTGATCTCACATTTTCAAACTTTTGTCTAATATCTGTCTGTAATTCATCTCATAATTACATTTGTTTAGCTCTTAGTTAAGACAAACCATTCAAACCTATTATTTGGTTTTTATTCCTTCTGTATTAAAGGCATTAAAGGCATGTGGAGTAGTTGTACACAGACACAAGCAAGTCATCACATTAAGTACACAGAGAATAAAAGAGAATAAATAAAGTCAATAAGATATTTACAGTATTTACATCCTTAATGTTGCATAAACAGTAAAGTTTTCACTCTCTGCAGTTTTAATCAAACAAATGGGAGGAAACAGCTGTTTTTAATAGTTTTCGGACAATAATGAAACAGAGAAGAAACAGAAAATATAAACTGAAAACACCAGAACATATGAAGAACAGAGATGATAAAACTCTCTCTCCTCTCTTGTCTTACTCTTTCTTCTGTTTCTT
This sequence comes from Diplodus sargus, assembly GCA_903131615.1. Taxonomy (NCBI): domain Eukaryota; kingdom Metazoa; phylum Chordata; class Actinopteri; order Spariformes; family Sparidae; genus Diplodus; species Diplodus sargus. The sequence goes on from CAEMYA010000213.1 coordinate 225,342, forward strand.
TCCTCATTTCTTGTAAGTAAATAAAGATTTATTTTGTGGAAACAGTCACGAAACTTCAGGCTAGCAGGAAACATGCTAACATAAAAAATCTCAACCCATTGTGCTGTTTAGCTTGTATTTCACTCAGAAAGTGGAAGCTCACCAGCTTTCTACTGATGTGGGTCAAACAAATGGGAGTATATAGCACATTTATCAGGGACTATTTTCACTGGCGGATTAATCCATGTTTTCCCTTTGTTTTTGGACAATCATGAAGCAGAGAATGACAGAAAAAGTAAACTAAAAACACCAGAACAGATGAAGAACTGAGATGATAAAACTTCTCCTTTCTTGTCTTAGTCTTTCTTCTATTTCTATCCTCGTTTCTTGTAAGTAAATAAAGCTTAATTTTGTGGAAGCATTTGAATACATGAGAATAACTGTAAAAACGATAAAACTCTCTCTCCTCTCTTGTAGTAAAGCTTTATTTTGTGGAAACAGTCACTAAGTTTCAGGCTAGCAGGAATACTAACATGAAAAATTTTAACCCATTGTGCTGGTTAGTTTGTATTTCACTCAGAAAGTGGAAGCTCACCAGCTTTCTAACAATGTCGGCCCCTGAACAGGTTAATCTACAGTTATTAGTATTATTGTAAATCATATCAGTAGATGACACTTTCGGTATTGTCTCTATCCTTTATTTCTGTTTCTCTCTCTCCGTCTATGTCTGCCTACATGAAGCCGACTGTGTTAATGTGTCATCAGTCACACTGATGTACTGACAGTATCATTGTTCTCCATTCTGCTGACATCATTGCTGTCCATCCTACATGTATCGTTGTTGTCTACTGTGCTGATATCATTACTGCCTGCTCCTCTGATATCATTGCTGTCCATTCTGCAACAACACACAGAGGCCAGAAACTTGTCTATGATCCCTTTCTTCATGAAAACATATAGA
>CAEMYA010000213.1:228226-253078 GCA_903131615.1 Diplodus sargus
CGCGTATCATCACCAGAACTCCCTCTGCTGAACACATCACTTCAGCCCTGCAGCAACTCCACTGGCTCCCTATCAAATCCTGCACTGATTTCAAGATTCTACTCCTCACTTTCAAGATCCTTCATGGCACCATCATATCTTGCTGAACTGATCCATATCCACAATCCCTCCCGCACCCTCCGATCCTCTTCGACCATCCAGCTCTTTACCCCATCTGCCAACCTAATCACCATGGGGTCAACAGCTTTCAGCCGATCTGCCCCCAGCCTCTGGAACTCTCTCCCACCAGACATTCACACTCCTGACACTGTCTCCACTTTTAAATCTCACCTGAAAACACACTTATTCCGAGTGGCTTTCTCTATATCATACTAATCGTACAACCACACTCTTGCCGATTCGCCATTCACCCTATTGCACTATTCTCACCCCAGAAGCTCAACCCTGCCTAACCCGGCCTGGTTGACTTCCTGTATGGTGAGGACTGCGGAGTCTGAATTCTGTGCTGAGCTCTTGGCACCATGTCATTGCATCTTCTTATTTATTTATTTTTCCATAAAGTTGCCATTTGAGACAATTTAGGAAATTATAGCATTAAAAGAAATGTAGATGTGTTTGTTGTTGTTTAAATATATATATTTTTGGTCTTGCACAAGTTTGTTAACGGGTTTGGTGTTGATTGTACCTTGCTAATGTGATTTTACCTGAAAATGGTTTTTCTTGAAGAGAATCATGAAAATCTAAGCTTTCTAATGATGTCGGCCCCTGAACAGATTAATCAACAGTTATTAGTATTGTTGTAAATCATATCAGAAGATGATTGTATCTGTATTGTCTCTCAAACATTCAGTTTCTTTCTTTTACAATTTATTTAATTATTTTGACTTAGTTGTGACATTTACGATAAATTGAGTTTCTATTTCATAATATAGATTTCTGTACTTTCAGTCTTTTGTCTATATCTACCTATTATACTCTTTTTATTCCTACTGTACGCTGATCAATACCTGAGTTTAGTTATGATCCCTATTTAATTTGCACCAAAGGAGAAAAATGGATCAGTGGCAGCTCTTCCTCACCTCAACGGGTCAGAACCAGGAGCGTTGCACAGTAAGGGCCTCTGTTGACTTTGGTTGCATTAAAAGTTGTAGTATGCTTGATATGAATGAAAGTTTTGTTTTTAAAAAACAAGGCATCCATATTTCTTGTATTTCTATTTTATGTATTTACTTAAAAATTCTAGCAGCAACTAAGGTCCGTGTTTTGCCAGCCGGGCTTTCTCTGAAATGTTCAATTTAATGCCATTCAATTCAAAATACTTTATTTGTACCCCAGTGGTCAATTAAAGGTAGTGGAGTAATTGTACACAGACACAAACAAGTCATCACATTAAGTACACAAACACAAACAAGTCAGATATAATAAGTAAAGTCTATAGTCTAAATAAAATAAATAATATTTTTTACAGTATTACATTATTAATGTTTCATAAAGAATAGGGATGTCTCGATCAGGGTTTTTTGTCCCCGAGTCAGTCATTTGATTTTGAGCATGTGCCGATACTGGGTACTGATCCGATACTTCTATAATACATTTTAAAGATGAAGAAGAGCGAAAAAACAGATCCAGGTTGTCCCTTATTTTTAATTTTATTCACCCTATCTTATCATTTAACACTTATTACAGGTGTGATTGGCGAAGGACAAAAAAGCAGGAAAATATACGGCTCCACTATTTCTCTCTTCACATTTATTTTTGCCCCATTGTCGTCTTCAGCTAAGAAAGAAATTGTTCGTCCCACACGTCCAAAATTCTTAGAACACAGTGGTTGCGTCCAAATTCCATACTATACACTACATACTCAATATGTGTACTATTGTTCAACATACTTTTGAGTGAATAACAGTAGTATGCATCTTTTCCAACGCACTGCTTAGTGTGGAAGAGACGCACCTCCTGAGAGCCTCTTGCCGGTCGGCGATCTGCAATAATACTCTTTTAATACATCTAATAATAAAAATCTAATAATACATCCTTGATATGCATCCAATAAGAAGCCACACAATAATAAATGCGAACTGCAGGCAAACTTGTTGAGTGATGTTGTTGTACTGGACTGCATTATATTAACATTATATTATTATAGAGGTGCCGGTAGAGGTGAGGTTGTCAGGGGTTACCACGGTGTCGCTGTCTGCCATTGTCTGTTTTGTTGTTGTTGTCGTCGTCGTCGTTGTCACCGCTGCATTGCATTGTGGGATATTTATGCCGGCGTAGTGTCCAGTGCTTGCATACTTTAATATTTACCAGAAATAGTATGCACCTCACGTACTATCGGGTTCATACTAAGGTTCCGGACATACTAAAAAATCTCACATGCTGTTTTAGCATACTCAATAACAATAACGCAGTCAGTGTTTTTCCCCTAGATTTTTTGTAGCAGTGGTGCTCTGAGTCAGTAACCTAGCAACACTAGGGGGGTCCGGGGGCATGGCCCCCCCGTAAGAAAATATTAAAAATAACCCTTTAAATGGTGACTACTGGGGAGATTTTTGAAAAGAAATACATTTTCAGAATTTCAGAATCAGACTTTAAGGCATGAGACATAACAGTGTAGAAGTTGACATTGCTGCTTGAAAACATGTTCACCTCTTGAACATAAGAGAAGTTTTTTTACCATTATTTTCTTTATTATCATGTATTTGTTATGGTAACAGAATCTGTTTCAGAAGTCAGTGGGTCACATGACATGGAAGCTATTTAGAAAAAAAAATCATAATTTCTGCATATTAATACTGATATAAAATAGAGGAAGCACTAAAGTACAATAAACATTGGTGTCATCATTCACACTGATGTACTGATAGTATCATTGCTCTCCGTTCTGCTGACATCATTGCTGTCCATCCCACGTATATTGTTGCTGTCTACTGTGCTGATATTATTACTGCCTGCTCTTGTGACATCATTGCTGTCCATTCTGCAACAACACACAGAGGCCAAGAGCTTGTCTATGGTCCCTTTCTTCATGAAAACATATAGTAATAAGTCTGCAGGGGACTCAGCAGGATAGGGAATGAAGCTGGATTGAAGAGACTTGTAGGTCCCACTACCAGGAGCATAATGATGAGGGGCAGGAACAACAGAGTGTAAATAAGCAGCACCAGGACCAAAGTTCCCACAATTCGTCGTTTTTCATCAGAGGGAACAGAGATGGAAGCAGACAGAGCTTTAACAGTCCCGACCAGGAAGAATATCAACAATGGGAAGGGAAGAAGAAGGAGGAAAGGTATAGCGCTTGGAAATGCTAATATGGAAGCAGGAAGGACCCAGACGACAACACAGGTGACCACAGAGCTCTTGATGTTTCGTCTGAAGCGGTACCACAGTGGGTGGGCGATAACCAAATACCTGTAATACAAGATGGTCTATGATGAGCTTCATAACGTTATAGCAAAAAAATGGTCTGACATATGAACACTTACAGACATACTGGAAATGGTTACCTCTCCATTGCGACACACGCCATGACGCCAACACTGACCACCAAAGAATAGATGTAGGAAACAAAGATGCTGGCGAATACTAGCAGATTTATATCTCGTGCTGTCCAAACAATCATGCTGCAGAGCTGACAGAGGTCTGTGATGAGAAGGTTGATGACGTAGATCGGAGCAACATGACCATCTCGCATCTGCAGGAAAACATTGTTGAGAGTGAACAAGTAGTTGTGAACTTCCTTCCAAATATGTAAATTCTCTGTGGTCAGACACATTTACATTATTCATCCAGCTGTCCTTTGTGCTGTCAGAAATGCTTTTGGAAGCCAAGTAGGCCAAATAGGGTTAGGGTTAAAACTAATGAAGAAAAAGTTAGCATTGATCAAACAATTCATAATCATTATCATGAATGATTATTATTGTTCTGTTCCCGCTTTTTCAAGGGGGGGTTACTGGGCCAAATCCAGTTACTGCAAAGGCCAGGGTACAACCTGGATGAGTCGCCAGCTCATCGCAGGACCCTCACTGATGGCAGAGGCTGCCACTCAAGGTGCCAACTGCACATCAGGAGCAATTTTGGGGTTCAATATCTTGCTCAAGGATACTTCGACATGTAGCTCAGTTCCACCCCAGGGGAGCGGGGATTCATACCAGCGACCTTCCGATCACCAGTCACAGCTCTACCCACTGAGCTACAGCTATTATTCTAAATAATTAATTTTGTTGCCTATATTTCAAATTTCCATCTTGTAATTATAATTTTCTATCTCATAATTTGGACTTTTCTGTAATACTTTACATTTCCACATCTTGTCCCATTATTCCAATTTTCTTTCTCATAATTATGACGTTTATCCCATAACCATAATCTCATATTTATGACATTTTAATCTTACAATTATGACTTTCGATCATAATCCTCAAAAGGTGGAAGAATGGGCTCCCATTAATATCAGACACAACACAGGCAAATAATAAAGGATTCCCAGTCATGATGTGCAGTACATACCAGTAAACACAGAGAATAAATCGCCATGAGGGTGAGAGGAAATCCGATAGCAACGATAATGTATGTCAGCACATCCCTGATGAAGACAACTTCAGAGGAGCTGAAGGTGACGTTGCTGTTATTAAAGCTTCCGTCCAGTGAGGTGTTCATGTAGAAATCCTCCATTGTTCAGAGTGAAACATGCTGAGAGATCAAATTGTGCAAAGCTTTTTTTTCTAACATCGTTCATTGTTCAGTAACAAATAATACAAAACAGAAACATCTATAATATAATAATAATGTTTTAGTGAGTTTATTTTAGTTCAGTAAATTTTTTTTGTCTTTTTTTGTGTTTCTATTGATTTTCTCAAACAACATTTTTGTCTTTGTTACACGATCAATAACACCACCTACATTGCACATTCATTTTCACAAGCATTATTTAACCCTTTTTAATCAACAAAGAAAGAATAAAGTTGGCTAAATTACCTTTGAAAGCTGCGAGGCGTCACCTGAAATCGTCCCTTCGACAGTGTCTGAAGTTTCATCGTCTGCATCCAGCAAAACAATGGTGAAAGTGAACGTATAGATGTAAACATGTCGTGAACTTCCTCCCAAGTATGAAAATGTTTGCGCCAACTGTGGTCAGACACATTTACATCATGACCTAATTTCCCCTCGGGCGTATATGAAGTTATCTATTAATAATACAACTGTCCTTTGTGCTGTCAGAAATAACCATGGAAGCCCATTACTGCCAAATAGGAACAAACTTATGATAAAAAACACGTTTTAATCAAACAATTAATATTTTTTATTTTCCATCTTACTATGTTTTACTCTAATAATAAAACTTTTATCTTGTAATTTTCCCTTGTGTCTTATAATTTTATCTTGACAAACCATTTTTTTTATTCTTATTGAACACACATCAATATCTGAGTTTAGTTGTGATCCTTATTTAACCTGCACCACATTACTTAAAAAGCAGCAGGATGGATCCATGACAGCTGCTCCTCGCCTCAAACAAACAAAATGAAATAGTGCATTTATTGGGGATTATTTTCAGTAACCTACAATTTAGTTTTTAATAGTTTTTGTACACAAATGGAACAGAGAATCATGGAAAACATAAACTAAAAACACCAGAACAGATGAATAAATGAGATATAACATGATAAATCTCTCTCTCCTCGCTTGTCTTTGTCTTTCTTCTGTTGATGATACATCGCTGTCGGCAGCTCTGCCTCGTTTTGTGTGAGTCTGTGAATCCATCGTGTTGATGTGACACATTTAAACGCACTTCTGACGGGTCCGAATGAATCGACGGCAAATTTAAAGCAACAGCTGAGATAAATGTTTCACAGATGATGGTGACGGATTAATCACCAGCAGACAGTGAAACACATGAATCAGCGCAGCACTGTTTTAATGACACTGCTTAATATGCGTCTTCATGCTGCAGCGATGCGACTGCTGGGTATTGAGCCGTGTTATTGATTAGGAAATTGATCAATGAATGTGCAGGTGAACGACCGGCTGACCTTCCTGTTGACCTTTACATTGAGTTACATGTTGCATGATGGGAGAGTTCATCCATGTCGGGACTGATTCTGTCAACGAGTTGATCCGGTTAAACTCCACACAGGACTTGTGGAGGCTTAATCTCATGATACAAGTTTATTTTACAAACATTTTCAGTCATTTAAAATGATTTATCTTGATCAGTTATTAGTCCATCGCATATGATTAGTAAGGTTTATAAAAGTCCATACCACCAGGTTGCGAGACAGGATTTACCCGTTGTGCTGTTCAGTCTGCATTTCACTCAGAAAAGTGGAAGCTAGCAAGTTAAGTTAACTAGCTTTTACTCAGAAAGTTAGTCCTTGACTAGGTCTACCACGAGATGTTACTTCTGGTTCATGTTGGATACTTGCTGAGTCATCGGCAGCCATAGATTTATATCATTATTAGATACCAGATGGAGAGATGGCTCGGCTCGGCTAGCGCTGTCTCCAAAAAAGTTTTCTAGCTTTCCCTGTTTACTTCCAGGTTAGGCGGCTGATTAAATATACACATTAGAGTGGTAACACGTCGAGTAACGTACCTGAGGCCACTGTGTTATTTAAAAGATTAAAGACGAGTTGAGGTGCATGTTACTCAGCTCATTGGCTGAAGGTGATATCATAGATTTAGCATCTGTGGGCAGCAGCCAATGTTTCAGGGTTACAGATGTGTCGGTTATTGTTTACAGTCCGAGTAGCAGCTGGAGACACCAGATGAGATGGAGCGACACTTAACTTCCAAACGTGTTTCACAAGTTTAAAAAGATCTCGCTGACTGAAGGTGTGAAACAGCAGGACATTCAGGGATTTGTAGGGTCACTGTAGACAGTGTGTGTGTGTGTGTATATGTGTGCATGTGTGTATGTGTGTGTTTAATATTTCCCGTTTATATTGTAGAAATGTACATGAGCAAACGATTGAACCTGCAGAGAGAGAGAGAGAGAGGGAGTGTGTCTCAACAGAGCAGAAGTGACACCAATCTGTCAGAGATCCCACACACACACACACGCACACACACAGTAATGAAGACAAAATGAAGATGAGGAGGAGGAGGAGGAGCGGAGGCAGAACAGAACAGAGAGGAGGAAGATGTGACGAATGGAGACTGTCATTCACACAACAAATTATATGTTTTTCAGCTTCTCTCTGCTTCAGCTTTCAATCTTGTTTGTCTCATTGTGAACACTGACACCACGTTCACTGTGTGTGTGTGTGTGTGTGTGTGTGTGTGTGTGTGTGTGTGTGTGTCGTAGGTGGAGGTGGAGGTGAGCCTCAGCGACAGCTCTCAGATCTGATGAAGCGTCTCGCTGTGGGTATAAATATCGCTTCAATTTATTAAGAAGCTACGAGCGTGAGAGACGGAGCGCAGACAGCAGCAGGGGTTTCGTCCCGCGTTTAAAGGAGCATTCACCAAATTTAGACGAGAATCCAAAACAAGATGCGCACGTAAATATGAGCAGTGCATGTCGGCGAGAGGCGTAGCAGCGTGAATCCTCAATGAAAGTGATAAAACTGCAATGAAACACATCTGAAAAATGGTCTGCAGCATTTCCTCAGAGTTCATGGAACTCGACGCTTCCTGCACGTGTTTTATATCAACGGTCTGCGAGGACGAGAACAAATTCAGCCCTCCTGAAGTGCTGGAAGGCTTATTGTGAAGACAGACGTCTTTAACGGTAAAGAAATCCCTCTTCAGCTCAGACAAACGCATCTGTGATCTTAGGTTTGAGAAAAGATGGTAGATAATGTAAAATTAGTGTTAAAATATACTTTATATTTGTATATGTTTGTTTTTTATCCCCCAAAACACACAAGAACGAAAATGTGTCTGTTTTATGCCACAATGTTTTTACCCTGTTTGTACCTCTGAGAATACTGACCTGTATTTTTTGATTTTGTCTTGTTGTTTAATTGTTGCTTATACGAACAACCACTGAGGATACGATACAAGAACCCAGACCTCCACAGGGGAAAGTCCGGCATATGATCCTGCCCTTTCTCACAATTACAGCATCAAACTTAGATGCATATGAGCGACTGACCAGGCCGAGGTGAGACGATGAGAACGGGTGAAAAATCTGCTAAAAACAACGAAGCTGAACGAACAACGGTGAAGTTTTGAAACGCCGCATAAAGAACCTAAAAAAAGAAAACATGGATTACAGCGGACGAGCTGCATGGAGACGTCTGATGTTTATTTTTGGTCTCCAGCTCCTTCAGTAGTTCAGGAGAACGCTGCGACGCCGTTTTTACTGTGAAGCTCCAGAAATGTTTTGTGGAAACTTCACCTGAGGAGGAAGGAGATGAAGTCGTGATGCTGCTGAGGATCAGCCTCTCCTCCGTGACATCAATAAACGTCTCCAGTTGTGAAAAGCTTCCAGACTTCCTGACACGCTCAGAGAGGAAACATTAAAGCCGTGACGGTGATCCGAGGCCTAAAGTGCAATCTGTCAGCAACACACCTGTAATGAAAAGCGCTGTACAGAAGCGGCGACGCAATGAAACTTGAACACATGCTGTAATCAGATGTAACGCAGAGCGGGGAGGCGAGAAACACTTGAAATCGGGGGGAGATGGAGCGCCTCGACACGGAGAGTCCCCGCTGATCTACAGCAGCGTGGCTGGTGAGACGTGCCAGCAGGAGGTGAGACACGTTTACACTCAGTCTTTATTTCTGACAAACCACAAGGAGGAGCACAGAAATAACAACGCAGAACCGAGATGAGACGGCGGAGGATCCAGTCCCAGTCCGCCTCACTTTCACTTTCACTTTAAGCTCAACCTCATTATTCCTCATTAGACTGAGAAAACCTTCTCCTGTTGGATGACTCGTCCTCATTTCTGGAGGCAGGTGGTTCCTGACGTGTCCCGTTTCATTTCCTCTCAGCGAAATGTTGATTCCTGTAGGAGGGTTTGGACGTTCACATTCGCAGGTGATGGGACAAACGTTTCCTCCAAGAGGTGATTGAAAAACACGTCCGTCTGCAGCGACAGGATGTGTCAGCGCTGAGTGAGTCCTCAGTGAGGAGGTCAGAGCTTCTTCAGCCTGAGAGACACAACTGAGGGACGAGAAAATACTTGTGTTGCAAGACAGGCAGGCAGACGGACAGACAGACAGACAGACAGAGAGACAGACGGGTCTTTTCATGGTCTTACTGTCCATCACACCGTCCTGTGGTGTAGCGATGATGCAACACGCAGAAATCCCATCAAACACACACCGACACACACTTACACGTGTGTGTGTGAGTGCATTAAAATCAGACATAGATTCTGTGTGTTTCTTTATTTATTTGATTTTTTCTTTCTTTCTTTATTTATTCCCCCCCCAGCTGGTTATAAAGGCATCGCCATGGAAACACACAATTACACAAAACACACAGTTTACCCTGTAAAACAACCCGCGGAGTGAAATGTGAGCCGAGTGTTTCTGTGAAGAGGCAATAAAAAAAAGAGGAGAAGACCGAATCAGACGCTCGCTTTCTTTTCTCGCTCCCGTGCTGCTGATGTGTTGGTGACTGACATCTGTTTGACACGATACAGACAGACAGACTGACGGCGGTGACGGAGAGACATTGTGACGTCTTCAACGCCGTCACTTCAGTTCAGACAAATCCTGAGTGTTGCTGTGATGACACATAAACGTAACTGTTGGACTGAGCAACACAGCTGGAGAAGAAGAAAGACGGACTGTAGTCGCTATTAAAGGTCGATTTTAAAGAAACAGTTTCGTAGGATGTTGATGCACTTAAAGGAACAGTTCACCTAAAAACTGTAAATCCACTCATCGTCTCCTCCCTCCATGCTGATGGAAAGTCAGGTGAAGTTTCGTATATCACAAAACATTTCTGGAGCTTCACAGCGTCGCAGCATGAACGCTCATCCTCGCGTGTCATATTTTACTTTCTACTTCCTGTCTTTGTCTGTTTTCTGAGTTAATCACTCCCTGTGTGTTTGTGTTGCTCCCTCACTCTTTGTTGGTTTGTCTGTCTTTATTCTGCCCTCAGTTTTTGTTTCACTTTGGTATTTTCCTTTTCCTGCCATGTTGTTGTCCGCACTTGGATTTTGTCAAGTCTGGAGACTTGTTTTAAAATGTAAAAACAACCGTCTGGTGAAATCCAAGTCTCCAGAAGCTACGAGATCCCAAACTTTCACCCTCGGGGTCGAGCTCGTGCAGCCACTCCAGACAGGGTGCCTGCCAACACTTTTAGCAGCTGCAGTGAAAAATTGAGTAACTAAAATCTTTTCAAATCAATTTGTAATCTCAAGGCTTCTGACACCTGTCACCTACATTACCCAGAATGCACCTGGGTCAGTTTATTCAGAGATTCAGGTGTGTTGTGCTTGTTGCAGCTAATGTAGGGCAGCTCTGCAACGACAGATTTGCTTCACTTTCAAGCTTGTAGTTTTCAGTGTACGCTGACTTGAGGACATTTATCAGACGCCGCTCAGCTCCCTCTGGAGACCCTGAAGGATCAATGGAATGTAAAAGGATTTAAATGTACTCTTAAATGCAAACTGATGCTTGATAAGCCTCGCAAAAACACAAAAAAGGAAGTCTAAATAGCAACATAATGGAGAACATGATCACTGAGAGACGGAGACGATGTCAACACGACTGCTGTTAAACTGAATGTCACACAGAAGTTCTTCAACAAGAGGCGAAACATAAGAAAGGCAAACTCAGCTAAATGAAAATGGTTTGACTGAGAAAGCTTAAATAAAAAGACAACAGCTGTGACGAGTGTCAAACCAGAAGGGGAAGAAAAGAACCCCTGCAGATCAGATAATGAGAGAAACTGTAGATTCTAGGAGGTAATTAGGACAAAATAAAAGATGAGTGAGCCGTGAAAGCTTTTGCATTTAGCAGAGACGTAATTCAAAGCTTCAACCAAACTGCTTGGACTTGTTGAAAAAGCAAACTCGCACTACAAAAATGATTTAAATTTCAATATTAAAGCAGAGATTCAAAGACATTAGTTGGAGTCTTTACCCACAGCAAGACAAACAACTGACTAAGCTTTTCTCAATGAGCCGCTGGAGGAAATTAACTGAGCTAATAATGGAGATCATTGACTCGACCGCCTAATCAGCCTCTCCAACACGGACAGAAGTGTTTACTAACGCTGTGGCCTGGACGCTGTCGGCAGCAGAGACACTGAAACAGCTGCTGCGAGCTGAAAGCAGCAACATCACACCGGTCAATATGCTGATAGGAGGAGCGAAGCTGCTCTCCTGACACCTGCAGTAAAGACCTTATAGCACCTGGTGTATATATTACATCAGGCGAGATGTTGCATGATGTAATTTTTCAGACACATGAATTCTTCAGTAGCCCGCAGGGCTCAAGATGGTGTCAGATATCTTTTCCTCTGGGATGTTACAACGATCACTTAGCAACCTGCCAACAGAAGCGAGGACAGCTCAGCGCGAAGCCGAAGAAAAATACAAAGCTTTAAAAAAAACAAAATGATGCAGATAGCTCGGTAACGAAGGGCGACGTAATGCGTCGTCAACCCTGAATCAACAAATCTGTGGTGAAATCAGGGGAGAGCTAGTTAGCGGTTAATGAAGCTAAAGAATAATGAACCTGACAGACACTCTCTGTTCACCTGAAACGACAAATCTGCATTAATATCAGCGGGAGGAGAACTGTCTGTTTGGTCAACAGTGTCGAACTGAAAGTTATTGATGGTCGTTGTTATGTATTTCCTGTAAAAACACTCAGGAGACAATTGTGTTAACGCTGCATGTGAGTTACGCCTCGTAGCTTAAAGATGATGAAGCTAAACACACAGCAGGGCCGAGAGTTTCTGTTAGCGTCTAGCTGAAACGGACAGCAGAGTGATGTACACAACTACAAAGTAGCTGGTTCTGTCTGACCGGATCACCAGGAGCTCCCGGTGAACCTGGTCTGGCCAAAAACGAGCAGGACCTAACAGAGCAAACAAGACCGATGGCTGCCAAAGTTTAGCTCCTGGCAAGCAAGGCCAGCTAACAGACCGCTAACATTAGCTGCATGGCTAAACCAACGAGTGGCAGCCAGCAGCTCGCCTCTGTAAACCAGCTCAGCTCCTGGTTCCCTGTCGTCACACTGGCTGTACTGTGTGTTTGGACCTGACACAGTTCTCTTGGAGCCCGGTACAGTCAGCTGCTGTTTTCACGCATTTATCACTTTCTCAGCTCTGTTGTTGACATGAATATCCTGTGCTCGGATTATCAAGCTTGTTTTATTTTTGCACCATACGCTCCATTTTTTGCCAGTGAACATTATGAAACTCAGATGTGAAAACAGATGTCTCTTTTCTAAATGACCCCAAACTGTTTCTTTTATTGTGCACTTCATGGTTCTATTGATCCAACGGCTGTTGGGTTGTTTAAATAAAGAAATAACTCTTCAACCTTCTAACCTGCTCCCAAAATCCTGACACCATCATTCTGTTATGCGTTCGAGGCAAAGTCTTCTCATCTCTGTGGCGTTTGAAAAGCCAATTTGATTCCATTTGATAATAAATGAACAAAAATCTTTTTCCTGTAACGCGACTTTGCCCTCTGAGCTTCGCCTGATTCATCATTTATGAAGCTGACCGGGTCGGAGACGACCCTGCAGTCATCTGCATCACTTCAGTTCACTGCAGGGGACGGAGAAATAAAACGTCTGTTATATGCAGACGACCTTGTACAAGGACTGCCGGAGAAACCTGTCCTCCACTTTCCCGCAGGGCCCGAAGATTATCAATAAATACTGAGGACACCGGAGTCGCAATGATTCAAAGATTCAGGTGTCAGAGAAGAAGCTTGTATTTCATTTTTACACTGGAGAGTTTCTCTTACAGACACGATGCTGACTCACAAATGAACATAAAGCTTTCAAACTTCATAATATCAATAACGTTATAAACTTAAACTTGTGCTGTCATAGAGAGCTGCAGGGACGACTTATTCTTGTAGGCTAACCTGGAAGTTTTTCTGAACAAAAAGCCTCCTGAGATTGTTTCTTTGCCAGCGACTCCCAGAATGACGTTTATCACCGTTCCTGAAACAACATGACTGATGCAGCGATGCCTCTGTTAGGTTCAGGAAAACGTCATGGTTTGAATTAAAACAACCAATTACGTGACTTAAATTACAGAAAATCTTATGGCAAACACTTAATTCAAATAATTAAATGTGTCCCGAATTAAAGCGTATGCATTTTGCGTTGCTTTCCTTTCCTTCAATGTTTCAAAAGTTCTTGTGCATGTTAAAGATTTTGAAAGTTAAAAAAGTCAAAGTCTGCACCAACAGAAGCTCCTCTCTCCCACAGAGAACACTGCTCCTTAAACGCCTCGTCAGTTTAAGGGTGTATTAAAGATAGAGGAGCTAAAACAGAACCGAGGGGGGAATACAGAGCAGAACCTTAAAATGACCAGAATGTCTCCTTTAAAGTCAAAGTAAAGTGGGTTCTGTACCATCAGTGAACAGACCTGTGGGATGTAACTAAGTACTTCTACTTTCACTCCTCTATGATATCTGACATTAACACATGAAACGATCAAAGAAAAATCACTTTTTTTATTGGGATTTCCACGTTTTTCAGCACTTTGAACTTTGACTGCAGCTCCTTTTGTAAAATGACAGCCATGAACCCCGAGGCTCAGCACAAAGACAGGCGGGTTAAAACAAAGTTCACACTTAAAAAAAGAAACAGGCAGACAGATGAAACAGGCCACATTTTCCCCAAAAACGGGTTCAGTCAAGCAGGACGAGGAACAAGAAGACCGCCAGGCTAAAGCAAACCAGACGACTGAGCGGAAACGAGTGGACACGGGCCGGTACACTGCCGGGCTGATGAGGGAAAATGGGGAACAGGTGAGTGGGTGGGCGAGGGAGGCCAGGTGTTACTGCAGGGCAGCAGAGAGTGGCTGCTTCTGAAACAACAGGAGTCAATACGTGGGAGGAAAAACAGCCGACAACTCGATGGATACGGGAGCTGAGGACGACAGCTGTAATGATGGAAAGTGAAATTTGCCTTCTGACTTGTGAATTGAATATCAGTGTTTTCTAGAGTTTTATGGTTTTGTTTTGTTTCCGTCCTTGTTCCTGGTGTCCTCTCCTGTCTGCTCTCCTTCCACACCTGCACAGCATCTCCTTCGTTAGTCCAGACCTGCTCCCAGACTTTCTCCACTTGTTATCCTCACCTGTGTGTCTCCACCTCACTCCACCTGCACCTCATCCCCTCGTTAGTTTGGTTTGTAATTAAGCCCAGTGTTGAGTTCAGCCTTTGTCGAGTCATCTTGTGAGTTTCCATGGTCCTGCTGTTCTTTTCATGATCCTGCTTTTCTTTCCATGATCCTGCTGTTCTTTCAATGATCCTGCTGTTCTTTTCATGGTCCTGCTGTTCTTTGCGTGATCCTGCTGTTCTTTTCATGATCCTGCTGTTCTTTTCATGGTCCTGCTGTTCTTTCCATGGTCTTGCTGTTCTTTTCATAATCCTGCTGTTCTTTTTATGGTCCTGCTGTTCTTTTCATAATCCTGCTGTTCTTTTCATGGTCCTGCTGTTCTTTCCATGATCCTGCTTTTCTTTCCATGGTCCTGCTGTTCTTTCCATGGTCCTGCTGTTCCGTCCGTGATCTTGCTGTTCTTTTCGTGATCCTGCTGTTCTTTTCATAATCCTGCTGTTCTTTTCATAATCCTGCTGTTCTTTTCATGGTCCTGCTGTTCTTTCCATGATCCTGCTGTTCCGTCCATGATCCTGCTGTTCTTTCCATGGTCCTGCTGTTCCGTCCGTGATCTTGCTGTTCTTTTCGTGATCCTGCTGTTCTTTTCATAATCCTGCTGTTCTTTTCATAATCCTGCTGTTCTTTTCATGATCCTGCTGTTCTTTTCATGGTCCTGCTGTTCTTTCCATGATCCTGCTGTTCTTTCCATGATCTTGCTGTTATTTTCATGGTCCTGCTGTGAACATGTTTTTTATAGGACTTGGTTTCGGCCTGAAATGAAAACAGAGAATAATAAATATAGTCAGACTGCTCTGGTCTGTGTGTCTATAAACCATGCGTGATTACATGTGTGAATGTTTCACTGTGTGTGTACAAACATACATTTATGGATGTTATTCCTTTTTCCTTTGACCTGATCGTGTTATTGACTGTTGAATATTAATGTGTCCGTTAGTTAAACAGTATTTGGGTTGTGCATGTGCTCATTCTTGTGTCGAATACTCACCCATGCAAATCGACTGTATTTGAATATGGATGAGAGAGAGAGAGAGAGAGAGAGAGAGAGAGAGAGAGAGGTGTGACAGACAGACAGACAGACAGGAAGTGTTTGGCTGTGATTTCCCTGCAGGCTGTTTTTACATTTAACTGTGTTCAACCCACAACATTCACATGACATAAATTATTCATCACATCCCCAAACTGTGTGTGAGTGTGAACGTGTGGGTGAGTCTGTGTTTGTGTGTGTGTGTGTGTGAGTGTGTGTGGATTCACTCAAAGCTAATAAGTCATTTATAGCGCTGCTGACTGTCAGTGTTCAATTCATTCTTATTAATTGTTGTAAAACCAGCAGAGAGATCAACGTCTTCTAAAACACGGTCACATTAAACCTTATTCACAGACGGTGTGAAGCATGTGAGTGTGTGAAGTGCATGTTTCTGTGTGTTTCTGCCGGACACTTGATGTCATATTTGTTTTCTGAGCCGCTAAATGCTTCAGAAAAAACAGTATTTAGTCGAGTTGATGGTGTCATTGTGTTTTTGTTTCATAGCGATTATAATATCAAATACAGTTTGATAAAAGTGACTGACTCATAATAATGTTTGGAACAAAGATGACAGACTCACAAATACAGAGAATACAAGTCATGAGGTCTTAATTATTATTATTATGAATCTTGACAGACACACTGAGGTTCAGATCAACAGACGGTTTGTTTATGGAACATGTCAGCAGATAAATGTTAAATGTAATATCTGCTGTTTTTAACACTTTAAAAAAAAATGAAATGAAATGACCACAAAGACACACAAGCAAAGATTAAAACAACCCCAAACAGACGCAACATTCCCTAAAATCAATGCAAAATGACGATGCAGATGCATGAAATGACCACGGACTCCCAAAATGACCAACGATCTTTGCAATATGAAAATAAAGATACATAAACTGACCACAAAGACAAACAAAGGACATAAAGTGTTTGCAAAATGACAACAGACACTCAAAATAACCTCCAAGCAACAAAAAAATAACCACAAAAAGATGTTACGGAGACATTAACTGACCCCAAAGAGATGCGAAACAATGACAGACAACGAAAGCCTGAAAAAAGACACAAATTGACCTAAACGAGATGCAAAGTGTTGACAAAGATATCTAAAATATTATTAAATAGATCCAAAACAGACCCAACACAACCAAAATGTACACGAAAGAAACAATGACAAAAAGATCCAGAAAGAAAGATGCAAAACAACCACAAGGAGCGTTCACAACCATCGCTGTCAGTGTTTGTTGAATATCGTGGGTTCTTCTGTGTCATAGTGTCCTCGGGGTCGAACATCAGAGACGTATGAAGTGTGAAAGCAGAAAAAACGAGTGAAAACATCTTAATTTGTGCTTCTCAGGCTCTGAGCGTATCAAAGAGAACAGGAGACCCGATTGTGACCCTGAACGCTGCCCGACAGGAACCATCAGAGAGCAGCTGATCACTGAGATGATTCAGCGCTGGTCTTCAGTGAACTTGACTTTATTGCCGACCTGAAAACCTCAGCAGCTTATCTTTTAAACGATATGTGTCTTTCTCCGGTAACAAGGCAGGTTAACAACCGCGGGCCAAATAAAATAACTTGTGATTTACTCCGGCTGGAACTTGTAAAAGTCTGAAAGAGGAGGTGAATCTTGTGAAGATGTTCCAGCAGAGTTTTATTTGAACAAACTCTGAGAATCTACGATCTCGGCGAACGTCTGCTCGGATATAAAACGCACCCGCTGCTGCAGAGCGACAACAAACACGAGTGCAAGTTTACAGAAACACAAACACGAACCACAGACGCTTTAATGTTTCACCAAAAGCTCCTGGTTATATTTATCAAGAGAAGCGTTTCCTGTATCGCAGCTTCCTCTGCACAGTGTTCAGGATTCAGCCTCCATCTCGTTGGCTCTTATCTGTGCACAGAGAGTCTCTTTAAAGGGACAGTCCCACACACTCGGAGTGACTCTGGTAGTTTTCCTCTCCAGTAAAAATTAATGAAAAGTGGACGCCCACACTGAACCACCCCGACTAAACGATCAGTCATCACATTAATTCAGCCACCAGCGCAGAAAATCTTTCAGCTCCAGTCTGTGTGGGAGCAATCTGCTGAAATAAGAGCGAGTCCTCATTAAAACTTTACAGAGGGGAGCCGTGGAGGCTGCAGGAATTAGAAACTTGCTCTGTGAATTCTCATTACTGATCACTAATCGACACAATTATTTTATAAAAAAGTTAACAAAGTGGATTTCTGAAAGCTGCGTTAACAAAGCTTTGACAATCTGGACTTTTTTGTTTAATGCGTAAACAAACAGCTGCACGTCTGATGCTGTTTTGTTTCGTCTTCAACGCGACTTCATATTCCGTTCCAGAGGCGGAAAAATAGTCAGTAACATTGTTCTGGTGGCCGTATCGCAGCTGTAACGCAACGTAGACATCCAATTGGAATCTACCGGTGAGTCCAACAATGACTTGGTCTCCACCAGACATTCATGATTTCCTCCGGATGAACTTTTAATAACCTTGGTGTTGTTAAAAAAGCAACGTGTTTCTGTGAGAGATTACTAGTAGTATGACACATTACTAATAATATTTCAGACATGTATTACTACAGTTATGTCACTTAACACATGGCTGTAACTCTTCAGTTTGGCATTACAGCCCAGATATCTTGTTTTGTTTGGGATCCAGATGTGACCATATTTGGACAATGAGGTGAAGCCGGGACGTCCTGATTGGATTTGACATACAGCTGGAGGACACACTGTGGTGGAGTCTTAAAGTGAAACGCTCGCCAAAATGCAACCCAGGCTTTTTTTGTGAATGTGCCCGAGTCAAACCTTTCGTGTAAAAGCATAATTACGACAAAAGATTTACCGTATTTTAACTGTCCTCCACGTTTCGTCACATTTGGAAATCGACACTTCTCCACTGGCAGGACGGCAGCGAGCGGAACAAGCTACTGCTAACGTGAGTTGTTCAAAAACCTTCTTTTATGTTCTCAATGCTCGTGTTCATGTGTAGAGACCCTGGTGATACTACGAGCAAAGTTTCATGTTGTGTCGAGTCTTCTTAGTGTTTTGAAAATAGAGATTTTGATGCTATCGTAAAAGTGCCCGTAGCACTCCCATTGAAAATGAGTTTGACCAAAACGAAAATACGGTAAATCTTAAAAGTGGCACTTTCGTCGTAATTTTACTTTTATGCTCACCGTGCTTTATTATCTGTTTTACTCAGAAACTGAGCATCATGCTTTGTTGAAGAAGAAACTGTTCAATGAGGTAATAAATTAAGTGAGAAATTGGGTCATATTTTCATAAGCTTACATACAACAATCTCATTTAATTGCATGTAACTGCTCTGTGAATGTCTCTGTAATGTGTCTGTTCGTGTTGGAAAACAAAGGCCTGACATCGTCCTGTCGGCCGACTCCTCCACAGGGAACACTGTCTTCTGATCTTCACGGTCAGCTGAAACGTTTCCAGCGAGTGATGTCGGCGGCTCCTCCGTCTGTCAATCAGGCAGCTGTGACCTTCGACCTCAGCTCCATTCCAGTTGGCTGCCTGTGGGTTTGGTGCATTTCAGGGTTGACGCTCCCAGGCAGAGAAATGACGGGCAGAAAAAAAAGAAAAACAGAAACAAACTCAGAGTTTTTCTGCTGCAGTTGTCACGTTCGCCTTGTTTCCAAGGAAACTGCATTATTCTCCGTCAGATGCATCCTGATGCTGTTTTCTGTTGTTGGATTGCTTCGTGCTTCATACAGAGAAGATTACCTTCCACATTCTGACCACAGTCGGATGCTTTTTCTCTGAACAGGTGTGGAGATCACAGTGTAGGAGAAACATGGCGGTGACGTCGGTGATCACAAACTTCGTGTCCTTGTCTGTCAATGAAAAACCTCGGAGCAGTTCAGAAGTGAGGACGCCGCCGTCACACTTCAGCGGCGTGTGAATAACATCTCGACCTGTAAAATCTCCTCAGTAACACTCGTCTGCTCCTTAAAAGCCTGAAAGGATCTGAAGACTTGCGGTCGCTTCGAGGCGGAAAAGTGTGTTTCTGCGTGTCTGTTTTTGTGCTGCGGCTGCAGTTTTCTTGTTTTCATGGAAGCGCTCAGAGAGATGACCACAGCTGTCACACTGCTGCGACTGCTGTAATCCTGAGTGTGTGTGTGTGTGTGTGTGTGTGTGTGTGTGTGTGTGTGTGTGTGTGTGTGTGTGTTTGAATTTGCATGCACTCTAGTGGGTTTAGGAAGGCGTAACTTTGTCTTGCCACCGACACTGAAACCTTTTTAAGCTGTCAGGACCGACGTCTGGTCTTTACAGTGGCGGCTAAAAGGTGTGTGTGTGTGTGTGTGTGTGTGTGTGTGTGTTTACTGAGCCTATTCTCTACTGTGACAGTACAACAGCACTGTAAATGGAGTTTAAATTTTGAAAGACCTTCATGACCTCAAAACTTTATATCTGGCACACACACACACACACACACACACACACACACACACACACAGCATCTCTCTGCAGGGTGACAGCTGTGGTCGTGACCTCGGACGCACTGAGCTGTTTCCCCAAAACAACTAGAAACTGCTGCAGAGACATGCAAAAAAAAGAGAAAAGAATCACTTAAAGGACCAGAACCACATTTAAAGGAACAGTTCACAAAACGTTTCCGGAGCTTCACAGTAAACCAGCGTTGCAGCGTTCTGCTGAACAACTGAAGTAGCTGCAGACTTGATTTCAAACATTAAATAACAACCAAAAAAACACAGTCGACAGCTCATCCGAGTCTCCGGACACCCTGAGATCCACTCTAATGCTTCAGGCTTCACACTTCAGTATCTGTGCTGCGTCTGTCAGCTGTTTTTCCTTCCATAGTGGAATATTTGTGGGCATTTCATATTGTGCATGCAGAGTCTCAAACATGTCACTGAATAAATGTAGCGCGGTATACAGCCTGAGGGAGTTTTTCTTCACACACTTATTAGAGAGTCCATGTTGTTTTTTTTGGTTTTCTTGTTAAAGTAAGTTGATGAATTTTGAGTGTGAGACCCGTCACGCGGTGTTGGAGGCAGTGCTGGCAGCCTGAGCTGGTGATTGACTTGGGAGGGTCATTAGCTGATTAAGCTCACCTGGACTCTGGAGCTATAAAAGCTTGAGCTCACTCTTACAGCTGCCATCCACTCTGCATTGTTGCCTTTGTGTTTGCTCTGACTTCAATTTAGATAAATTGCGTTCACAAGATATTTATATAGAGGAATTCTGCATTAAAATGTCTAAAATGAGGAGATCTTTGTACTGACATTAGTTGGTGAATGAGACCAAATTTAACATTAATGAAACTTCAAAACATTTCCTCGTCTGTGGACGTGTTTTCATTAGTCACCTCAGAGTTAAATCAGCAATCGTGGTTGTTTAACAGTCAACGTTACAGAACAAAAGATTTGAATCCCAAAAGTTACAAAGTCATCTCAGAGCTCTCCTCACGTCGGTAAACAGCTCCGGATCAGAACAGAATCTAATGTGAGTCCAGGTGTTTATTCCTCCAGAAGTTATAGATCTCTACTTGACTCTGAAGGCGAGGTTGAAACATTGTTGCTCTCACATTTGTTGAATTTTGGCACAAAAATGCTATTTACCCAGGAAACATTTTGACGTCTATTTTACGTCTAATCAACGTTGGTCAGGCTGATTCGACGTCTACCAGAGGTGCTGAAATGAAAGTTTCTCTGACGTCCACGTCACGTCCCGACATGACTGGACGATGGCTGGATGATGACTGGATATCTTCATCTCGACACAGCAGTGGGTTGAGGAAATAATTCTTGACAGTGTTTTTTCCGTTAAATATGTTTTCTTTGAGATCGTATCCCCCCTAATGTTATCATGTTGAAAAAAGTCTAATTAAAGTCACGACGTGACGTCGATTGGACGTCTTCATCAAGACGCAGGTCGAGAAAATGTTTGCTGGCTATAAATATTTTATACGCTATTTTTTTCTATTATTTTTGTAATTGTATATATGATTGAAAGTATTGCATATTGTCGGCACAAACAAACCGAAAATTAAAAACTTGATGTTTACGTTTTGTTTCTTGACACTTAGACTGATTTTGCCAACATGTAATATTGAGTCCTTTTTAATCTCATCAAATGTAGTTTTCAACCTTTTAGTCAAATTCCATCTGAGCTTCCTAATATCTGTGCTGGTTGATGGAGGTGATACTGGATACAACACACTGTTCACAACATAATCAGACAGCATTTGGATTTTAGTAACGAGACACATAAGTGGTTTCCTCTGAAACAAATAGCGTGATCAAAACTACATGTTCGTTTTCTGTCGGCTCTTCTCTCCAAAGATCAGCGAGTCCTTGAAACAAAATGAACTCTAACATGGAAAAACAATTAAAACAGTCAGACTGATTTGAAAAGTCAAGGGCCACCTGACAAAAAAAATAAGAGCACTCAGAGTCCTGAGTGCTTCATCCCGACACCTACATGAGTCGTGTGGGAGGCGGACATCAAATATTCAAGTTTTTCTTTTTCCAGAGTGCCTGAATTGTTCTTTCTTTTCAGAGGTCGAAGAGGAGAGTGTTGTTGTTTTTTTGTTTTGTACAAAGCTGGTTTTGTTGTTTGCTACAAAACGGTTAAGTAAAGAAATTAAAGTCATAACTAAAGTCGACACACCAGAACTGGTTTGTGCCTCTCGTGATTGAATTGAGTTAAACAGCTGAACATCTGTTGATCTCTGAGAAAATCAGCACATTTAAAATACGCTCTTTTTAAAGTATTTGCAGAAAACGCTTCAAAACACTGAACAGAAAAAACAACTCTGCTTCATGTTTACTGAAATTATCTAACATGAGATTTTTATAATACAGCTTATTGCTTACAGCTCAATTTACACTTTAAGGGCAAAACATTTTACGTTATGTCCAGACATTTTATCTAAAACATGAACAGAATGAACTAACTAAGAAACCGTGTTGATGTCTTCCGAAGTTAGCATGCTAACCAGCTAGCCAGGGCCCTCAGTTCACTACTTGACTACAATTAAACTCACAAAATGTCAAGATAGGTGACACTGAGCCCTGTTGTCTGGTGCGACTCCCCCATCATCTGAGAGCCACTTAGCTACAAGGCTAATGTAAGTCAGTTAAAAGCACAAGTTCATAAGTGATGCTTGTATTAGCATTTAATAATCAAAGCATGTAAATATTGTGATTAAAAATTGATTTTAAAATTCATTGATCAGCAGTGAAGTTAAAATATTGCTCAAAAAGAGGAATTCATACTGGGTAATGTTCAAAGGTTTCATAAAATACAGTAATTAAAATGTTAATTGTTGGCTGTGTTATAATATGTTGACATGCTTTGCATGTTCAGGTAAGAATAGGAAAGGAAGAGTTGTACAAATGTTTTCTTAATTTGTCCTTCTTGGACCTTTGGTGATTTTATGTTATGTCAGGACCTTTCTCATTCCTGGACCAATCCCAGTTGTGGTCAAATGACCAGGGGGCGGGGCGAACGGGAGAATCAGGAAGTGACAGAGAGAGTGACGAGCGGAGGAAGCCGAGTGATGCAGGTTGTCTGCTGTAAAGTAAAAAAGACAAACTTTTAGTTAATGTCTATCCAGTTTGAGTGAAGATGTTCGACCAGGACTCTTTAAAAACTTGAACGGTGGTAGAGTTATATGTCTGAGTGGACTACTCAGCACAAGAAGACATTAAGGAGTTTCAGTTAGCCGTTGAGCTAGCGGCTAGCGGTGCTGCACGGACTTTGCTAACAAGCTAGCGACGAGCAAACTTGATGAGTAGAGCCGGTGTGGAGCTGAGAGACCGACGACAGACACAGAGACCCGGACGGAGCCGGACAGCGGTGCCGAGTGGTGGACTGGGTCGGTATCGTCAGCGGTGTGAGTCTTCTCCTCATTTCTCCTGTTTCTGGCCACCTGGATCCTGAGCGCGGGAGGCTGACGCCATTGAGTGACGGTACCAGTGTTTGTTTTTAGCCTTCATGGTGAAGCCGCCATTTTCTTTAAGGCTGCAGTACAGGAGTTACCTTCAGGCCTGCAACTTTAACTGGGTATTTTAATTTAGGCTATTTTAGTTTCTTTGGGCCCATGTGTTTTAAAATGTGTCTGTGAATGCATTTGATATTGTGAGTTGCAAAGTATTTGATAAGACCATTGAAAGTAATATTTAATTCAACATTTTCAAAGTAAATAATTAATTTTTTACATATAAAACAGGTGTGGTTATTGACTATTCCTGATGTGTTAAAGTTAGATAAAGATTAAGAGTGTTTGAAAAGAACAAATGTAATCCGAAAGACATTTCAGTTCATGTTAAATCTTAAGTATTAATGTTTAAATTGTCATCTAAAAGGGAAAAAAGTATTGCCTGTAAAAGTGAATGATTATACACACGTTAAGATAATATTGTTAGGTTTGTTAAGAAACTCCAAGACATTTTGATATTTAAAGAACACAGGTTAGCCACCTCTCACTTTAGTCTAACACGCTAGAGAGGCGCTACACTTATAACTAAGCTACATGCTAACAGCAGGTCGTTGCTACAGCCAAAGATAGCAACAGCAAAAAGTATCAAGTGCAGCAGTTAGCAGTCAGTTTTGGAGCTATCTCAAATGTCTGATCTTAGAAAAAAAACATCTTTAAAATATATATATTAACAAAAACAAAAAAAACAATGTCCTGCGCGTCTGTCTTCATCGTGGTCCAGACACTTGAAGCACTCTAAAGTTGGATGATATTGTTGTCTGATTAAATATGGAGAAATAAAACAGAACTTTTTTAAATATTTAAACAGCAACTTATTTAAGCTTGAGCACACCTCCCTTTTTAAAAATGTAAGAAATGCTTGTGAACCCTGGTGCACACCAGCGTCCCGCTCCGCCTTCCCCCGTCTAACCCACGACTTTATTCTAATGCCTTCATGTAACATCTGAAGAATTCAGAGAAGCTTTTGTTTAATGTCTTTGTCCTCAATGGAACGCTGGCTGACTCTGAACTGAAATGACTTCAGTGACATCTAGCAAAGAGTTTTAGTGGCCTAAACTTAACTACGCTTCACATGAGGCGATTGTCACGGAGCGATGTCATGACATCAGAGCTCTGCGGTGCTGAGACACTTTTCCACGACTTACCAGGTAGTTTGACTTCTTCGTTCGCTTTCCTTCCTTTTGTCCTGTTTCGGTACGAGTAGGTTTGTTAGTGATTATTGTTCTATCCTCCATTGTTGTTCATGAATTTCTGGACTTCTGCGACTTAAACGTCACGGTTGACACAGCGTGACACGAAAACGTAATTTGAGTTCAATATTTTTAATTCACACGAACGACACAAATGTCTCATGTTTCTACAGAGTCGTTACAAAGTTCATCGCATTTAAATTCAGATGATAATCCGACGTACGAATGTCTTCTTCTTCTGTCGACTCCTTTACTTTCTCTCTCTCTCTGAAGCTCGTGGTGAGATAAACTTGTGACAGCAGAAGAGAAGAAGTCAAAACTGTCAGCACTCTTTCTGTGTGTGTGTGTGTGTGTGTGTG
>CAEMYA010000213.1:261286-279773 GCA_903131615.1 Diplodus sargus
CTATCTCTCTCTCTCTCTCTCTCTCTCTGTGTCTCTCTCTCTCTCTCTCTCTCTTCTCATGTTAAAGAAGTTTGTTTTTCGCGAGGCGCCGACTCATTTATCAGAACGAGAGCGAGCACACATGAATTAATCAACTTCTGTTTGCTTCAGCACAATTAGTGATCAAATCAATTCCTGCCTTCAAAGGATGGAGAGAGCGGAAGGAAGGAAGGAAGGAAGGAGGAAATGACCGGAAGATGACAGGGAAGATGAGGAGGAGGAATTAAAGGAGGGAAGGACGGAGGGATCAAAGGAGGAGAAGGAAGTGAGTCATAATGAAACGACTTCATATGGGAAATACAAAGAAAGAAAGGAAGAGAGACGCAGGGATGAGGGGTTGTTTGGAAATGGAGGGATAGAAGAAGAAGAAGGATGAGGAGAGGTGGAAGTAGGTAACGGAGAAGTCAGAGATGGAGGATGAATGAGGGAGAGGAAAAGGAGAGGAAGAAAGAAAGAAGAAGATCAAAGTAAGAGGATGGAAGGTGAGATGAAAGGACGAGAAAAAAGAGGTCAAGGAGCAAAACAGAAAAATTAAGACGGAAGAAGAGAAACAGCGAGGAGAGAACGACTTGAAGAAGAAGAAATTTATAAAGACGAAAGGAGGAAGGAGGCAAAGGAAGACAGAATGTAGAAACGGAGGGAAGGAACAGAGTGGAAAGGAAACAAGGAATGAGAGAGTGAAGAGAAGGAAGGAAAGAGGGCTAGGAAGGAGGGAAAGGATGAAGGTAGGAAATAAGGAAGAAGGAAGACAGAATATAGAAAGATGAACTGGAGAGATGAGAAGAAACAAAAGAAGGAAGGACAGAAAACGGGAGGCGGAAGAGAAAGAGATGGGGAGGATCGGAGAGAAAAGGAAAAATTACAAGACGTGGGGAAGAAGGTGGAGCGAGAGAAGAGAGGAAGAGGAGACGAAAGAGGGAAAGATGGGAAGGGAATGGGAGGGAAGGAGAGTAAGGACAAGAAAAGGAAAAGGAGGGTAGTGGAGGGGAAGGAAAGGAAGCAGGTTGAAGAAGATCAGAGAAACAGTAGAGGAGGGAGAACAGGAAAAAGAGAAAAACAGGGCTGGAAATATAGGAATCAGAAGGGATGACCGACAGGAGGAAACAAAGGATGGCCAGAGATGGAGAGAAAGGACGAAGGGATGAGTGAAGAAGATGAGGAGAATGTGAGTGTGGGAACAGAAGAAGAAGGAGGAGGAAGAGTGTAAAGAAAGGAGGAAAGAAGGGAAGGAAAGAGGAACTAAGGAGGAAGGAGGGATGAAAGGAGGATTGATGAGTGCAGTTTTGGTTTGGACGTGTGATTAGCATTTAGCTGACGGAACTGAACTCTGCTGCTTCATCACTATTTACTGTTTCTCTCACACACACACACACACACACACACTCAGACTATCATTAATAACCTGAATGATTTCATGTTTCTGAACGCGGAGACGTCTCGCAGGGTGAATTAGAAACGCAGCAGGAGCAGACAGACTGAACTCTGCAGCACCAGGCTAGCTGTTTCCCCCTGACGCAAGTCTTTGTGCTAAGCTAAGCTAAGCTAAGCTACGGACATGAATGTGAGAGTTTGATCTTTTCACCAGGAAATGAAGAAGAAGAAGATATTAAATGACAACGTTTATTCGGCGCTCTTACCTTGTTGTTCCATCACATCTGTCGGCCCGGTTCTGCTCGGTTTGACTCCATTTTCCCAGGAGATGTTGTGTTTCGGCGAACAGAATAGCAAAGTGAGTTTTATCGGTGTCATTCTTACTTTGTGCAGTCAACATTTACTTCATCGCGATGCGTTAAAGCAGAAGCAGCTTGTGTGTTCCCAGTCTAACACACTTTATTTCTCTTTCCTGACTAAAAGCCACGTGAACTTCAGTCACTCCAACGTCTCGCAGCTGTCGAAGAACAATTACATCACATGTTGTTTACCGTCTTTCATATGTTTGTGTGTAATGACCTCGGCGGTCTCCAGGGGGCTCCAGCAGGCCTCCGCCTCTGTAATCATGTTTAAATGTCATTCCACAGGTTTCCTCTCTCGGCGCCGCGTGAGCTCCAACGCCATTAAAACCTGATTTTCAGTTCTCAGGTTAGCGCTCCTCCACTCGCCCCGACCGCGGCGCGCTGCTCTGCATCTGCCGCCGTCGCTTTTATGTGATTTTATTGTGTTTTATTTTATTTTTTTTATATAGGTTTCTGAAAAGCAAATCTTCATCAGAGGACAATAACGTTTTGAATTGAATCAGAGGTTTTTATTCAGCGAAAAGCTGCCGCGGAAACACGCCGGCGAACAATAACGGCTAATGGATTTATATATAAGAGCCAGGCAGGCGATGTGTGTGTGTGTGTGTGTGTGTGTCTGAGAGAGTGTGTGTGTGTGTGTGTGTATGTGTGTGTGTCTGAGAGTGTGTGTGTGTGCTGTACTGTAGCAGTAAGTTTCTGTGAACCTCTGCTGAATATAAACGACTCAAAATCCAATACTGATCTGTCTCTCTCACTCTCTCTCCGTCTGAAACACACACACACACAGACTCACACACACACACACACACACACACACACACACAGACACACACACACACACTCTCTGCAGTAGTGACCAGTCCTCCAGTGAAGCTCTTCATTTGCTGCATTAGCTGTTCCTCCTCAGACTGACGGTACATCTCGGGCTCGGGTTCTGCAGGGCGGCGCTGACACTTCAGAGTCTCGCCTGCAGCAAAAAAGCTGCAATTTAAAATTTTATCAACTCGTTCATTCCGTAAATTTGATTGTAGACTCCCGCTGAAGAGGTGAATTCATCACTAGTTCCTGTAGTGTGTTGAAATAGTTTGCAGATTACTTTTTGTCCAGGAGGAGTGAGAGGAGGATTATTGATGTTCGCTCTCGTGCTGTCGGAGGGAAACGATGCCACAACTCAAAAGTGACAATCGCAGGTTACTGATGAGAACAAAATGCTCAGAAATACTAAATGAATAACTTTCATCTGTTGAGGTTTGGCTGTGTGCAGGGGAACGTCTTCATTCAGACGAGCTGAACATTACAGGGGCGAGAAGCAGAAATAAATCTTCGCTTCCCTCGACTGTAATTCAACTCATCGTCCCAGAAAACCAGACGACAGTTTAACAATCAGGAGTTCACAGTCTGTAGCAGCGACATCTAAGACCCCCGAAACCCAAAATGAAAATGAATAACTTGGTTTACTTTATGATCAATAAAGCTGTTAAACGCACGGTATGTAATTTATGCCACTCTCAATCAAAACAGATGTAACCAGTGTGGGATCTTGGGAGTTGTTGTCTTCCGCCTTCGCTAATGAAACAACTGTCTGACGTGACTCAGACACAAATGTTTGGACCATCAGCACACCGACCCACTGAGCTCACAGCCGTGTCTCTGGGCGAGGGAGGGGAAATATAAGAAGAGCAGCATGAAGAGGGCGGTGTGTTTACTGGGGAAACTACAGGTGACAATCCCAGGTGTGGTTCTACGGGTCGCTGACAGTCAGTGAGGTCCGTGTTGCTGCAGAGTTCAGAGGAGTTGCACATTTGACTTTGGCGTAGATTTAACGTAAATCATCACACGAACAGTTCAATTCTGAACAATATCGCTGATTACACAAGTGCTCACTCTCCAGGCAGAACTGTGACTCGAGTGTAATCAGGCTTCAAGTATCTGTTCTTCCATTTTCTCTCAGTGATTGAGCTCTTGGAGAGCGAAGGGATTTACTCAAGTACCGAACAGCACAATTGTACAAAGCTGACCTACTTGAACTTAACTTGAGTATCAGCAGCATGTTTGTTGCCGTACGAGGACTTTCCTCTCGTGTGTTGATGCGTAACGGTAAACATGATACTAGAAACAGAAACGTATAAAGAACTCTATCTTTATATATTTATTTTTCTGGTTTCATGCTGTTATTGTAAGAAGCATTAAAGGAGCAGTTCGCCCAAGAATGAAAATCCAGTCATTGTGTTCTGATTATCTCAGCAGTCTCCTAAACAAGAACCCAGCTTGATTTGACAAGTTGTGATTCACACCCTCAGAGTGTATTAGCGCCTTTAGCTTAGCAGCTACGAAGGACGTAAATAACCTCTTTTCTCTCGGCTTCTCCTGGAGCCGTTTCACATTTTCATTTGACTGTTTATTTACAGTTTCAAACACAAATCTACCCGCAGCAGCCGTTTGTAAAGTAGTTAAACTGAGCAGTCAAATGCAACGTGACATTAACGCAGCAGTGATATTGATCCAGATCACTGATGCTGCACTATGAATCCTCTACATCTTGTTGATAATGCTCACGTTGTCTTGGTTATATAACGTGCAGGATTTTCACCTGTAGTGTCGTCAGTGTGCTTCGCTTCAGCCCACAGCATGTTCAGATGCTGCTCTCACTGTGAGACTCCGACTGATGTAAAACCACCAGGAGCTCTTCTTCTGTCTCATACTTTCCTCCCGTTTCTCTTTTTTTCCCCCCTTCGTGTCTGTCTTTTATCACGAAGTCGACTGAACAGCTTCGGGACAAGAAAAGATTTCCAGCTGAAGTTGAAACGTTTCCTCCTCTCACAGATCTGTCTGTCTGTGTCCACTCGCCTCTCGCTGTTGACCTTTGATGGAGTGGTGCGGTCGCTCCGTCTGCACGGCGGGAGGTCGTCAGAGTAACACTGGGCTGATTTAGACTGGATCCACGTCTCTGCAGGGAGGTGCGGTGATTTGAACATTACCTTACCTGATTTTAATCCGGTCCAGAGTGACGACTTAGTCATTTTTCACCTCCACCTCACTCATAATTACAGACACGATTACCTCTTGTTCTTCTGCAGCATCCTCCTGTAATTTAAATCCTGTCCAGAGTGACTGACCTCGTGTTTTAGAGTGGATCTCTGAGTTTTATTTCCTACGTGAAGAGCTGCTTGTCCTTCTGGACCAGATTGAAGACTGTTAGCTATTAGTGTGTATTGACGTCTGAGCTACATGTTAGCCTATTAGCCTTTAACTATTAGCAGTTCCTGCTCCTGCAGAGTAAACTATCACTGGACATCTGCAGTGTTTGTGCCACATACAAATCAAACCATCAGCATTGTGTTCGGTTGTTTCCCCAGTAAACACTCCGTTCTCTTCCACAGTCTCTTCTGACCGGCTCGCTGCTGCTCTACTTGGGAAATGCTTTTTTTCGGTGGTGTCTCTTTGCTGAGTCTGAGCTGAATTTAAACAGTATGACAAGGCAAAAAAAATGTGCTTTGCTGGTAGAGAACACACCATTAAACAACCCCCACTGACAATTAAAATCTATCTGACGTGACTCGGGCACAAATATTGACGGATGATATAATGTTGTGAAGTTTTATTCACTTCACTTCATCTTCAGTCTTGTTCTCTGACTCTTTCTTGGAAGTTACAGTGACGGGGAACAAATGAAACTTCCCCCGTTACCACAAGTAAACTTGTAGATTTCTTCGGTTTGAACATTGTTGGAAACATTTGGGATAATTTAAGTACAGATTGTAACAAAATATAGAACAAACTTCTGGTTGTTTTAAGACATTTCTTCACGGATTGAAATGAAAAGTTGTGTTTTTTCACATGTCATCTTTAATATTTAATGTTTTAAAGTCTCGGATTTCATTTCATTGCTTTTATGTTTTCCCTCTTTTCTGTGTGTCTTCTTTCTTCTCGTCTCTCTTTACGTTCATCGAACATCATCGAGTTGAACTCATAAAGCAGATTTACATCTCAGGAGATTATCATGCTTTAATAAAGGTCAGTATAAGACCAACCTTATTTTATATATTATGATAAAAACCCTCTTTTTACTACACAGTTTGTGGCTGTATCATCCTCGAAAATCTATCTATCTATCTATCTATCTATCTATATATCTATCTATCTATCTATCTATCCTTTCAGTGTCTGTGTTCATTTCTGTTTAAATGGCCTGCAGAGATGGATTTTATATCCTCCATCCATCATCTTTGCAGAGAGATGTAACCTGAAGAAACAGCCCACGCCTTCGACGCTGCACTCAGAGCGAGGCGGCGTGCGTGCGCTCAAGTGTGAATGTGTGTGTGCACGTGCACGCACATGGATATAATAGAGGTTAAGCAAAAAAAAAGGCAACGTGACTTTGGCTGCCTGAAGGAAAGAAAGAGGTGTGTGTAAGTGTGTGTGTGTGTGAGAGTGTGTGTGGGGGTTTTAGCTGAATAACTATATTCTCCCATCTGTGTTAAAACGACCCTGAACGTTAACGTATTTTTCTCTCTCTCTGTTCAGCCAAGGTCTGCGATCACTGCGCTGACCTCTGTACACACACAGATGTTTTTTCTCTTTCAGCGTTTCTTCTTTTCAATCAGCAGGACTGAGCTTCGTGACGGCTGCTGTGTTGCCGCAGCACAACACAGTCGTTGTTGTCGATGTGTTTGATTGACGGGCCAGAATGAGCCGATCTGAGCCGAGCCGAGCTGATTTCACAGACGTCAGAAAATGAAAAGAAACTGCAGATTTTAAATGCTCATTCGCTTTTTTCCGTACGTAAGTAAAAAGGTGACAAACAGCTCGGCTGATTGAGATAGCTGCCAATCAAAGCCATCGAAAGCAGAAACATCCTGCTTTGTTCTTCACGTAGAGAGAATGTGGAGCCACAACTAGCGTGTGTGTAAATGTAAAATCATGAAATTACCATTTTAAATGTTGAGAAAGTCAGCTAAAAATGCAAGAAGTCATTAATCATGAACTCCACAAGTTGTAAACAAGGAATAACACTGTCAGGATGATGTGCTCCATCACAGCTGAAGACAGTTTATTCATGCTCTGGTCAATTTTGAGAAGTAAGTCAGTGAGTAGAAAATAAGTAAAAAGTAGGAACTATTATGTAAGTAATAAGTTATTAAGTGGTAACTACTAAGTAAGCAGTAAGTAGTAAATAGTCAATATAGCAGTAAGGAGTAAGTCAGTAGTTAGTAAGTAAGTACTAAGTAATTAGTGACTCAGTAGTTGGTAAGTAATAACTAGTAAGTAGTTATTAAGAAATATGTCTGTAGTAAGTTGGTAGTTAGTAAGTAATTAGTGAGTCAGTAGTTAGTGAGTAGTAAGTAATTATAATGATCTACAGTAATTTCTTGTAGATCATTTTCATCAACAGATTGATGAAAAGTTTTGAAACACTGATACAAAGTGAGAAATTCTGTAAAGTTATTTCAATATCTGATGCTCAGCTGAAACATAATGAGCTCGTTAACGGTGTTTCTACAGGTGGAGTCGCTCACGACGAGCTGCGATCATTTAAGCAGCACTGAGGTGAGACGGGAACAGCTCGGCAGCATACAGGTGTCTCGTACCTTGAGGAGGTGTGAACAGCGAGAGCCTGTCGCATCTTCTGACAGCTCGCTGAGGCTTCAACACCTTTGCTACCTGCAATATTCAAAAAGTGATCAGCTGACAAAACACCGCCGGGTATGTCTGCATGGTGTTGTGCAGGGTTCTTTAACTAAAGAATAACTTCACCGAAAAAAGTTAATTAAATAATCCTGATGTATTAACAGCCTGGTTTCATGTCCAGGTAGTCAAAAAACTTTGTTTTGCGTCCCATACAGCTGCGTGACTTCCTGTTTTAGCGATCCGTATGTGACACTGAAGGGAGACGATGTAATAACCACACAGTTCATCTCTTACAGGAGCTTCTCTCCTGTTTGTCAGGACCCAATGTCAAAACCTCCATCCGTCCGCGATCCCGTCGTTCGTCCATCATCGGGGCCCGCGGGTTACCATAGAAACGATGGCGGGGTCACAATGAAGCAGCTGTGTGTTACACTGAGGCATCGTGAGGCTTAAACACACAGACAGCCACTCAGACACTCCTGCCAGCTCCAGATGCATTGTGGGTACCGGGGGGGCAATTTAGTTCAAGTGCCTCTGTCTGAGCGCGACAACCGACACACACACATACACGCTCACACACACTTGACATGATTCACCGTGCTGAGTTACAACCCAATTTGCGGAGGGAGAGTTTCACTGATGACCTGGCAACCCCGGCGGCTTCTTTATTTACTATCTGGCAACCCGACATCACATTTACTCTCCAGCCGGACCCGCGGCTGAGTGCTGTTTGTTTCCAGGCATCCATCCTGAGAGGTAAACTGCTCTTCAGGACAAACACTCGAGTCATTTTTCCACGGCGAACGAACGAGAAGCTAATTATCGCCAACGAGCCAGTTTACCCATCATGCTTTGCTCTGGATTCGTGTGAAACAAACTGGAGTCTCATTACGACAAGCGGTGCGTTGTCATTAGATTCAATGGCTGCATTATCGCCGCGGTGCGTGTGTGTGTGTGTGTGTGTGTGTGCCAGATGGTGATGCATCAACCATGCAGTCATTAGGAGCGAATTAGAATAATGAACAAACT
Organism: Diplodus sargus; assembly: GCA_903131615.1. Lineage (NCBI taxonomy): Eukaryota > Metazoa > Chordata > Actinopteri > Spariformes > Sparidae > Diplodus > Diplodus sargus. The sequence goes on from CAEMYA010000213.1 coordinate 269,716, forward strand.
GTCTGTTTGTCTCCTTTAGTTTCCTCCAAACAGTCGCCCACCTATAAATACACAAACATAAACAGCATATATAACCGCGCTCTATGAACACCTGTAGCACTTTAGCTTCTCACTGGAAAATTCCAACAATCTGGCAGCGGTAATTGCAAATGACAAAGGAGTGGAGATTAATGGGACTACACGGCCAACGTGGCAATTAATTAATCAAATCCGGCTTCTTTCTTTTTTTTTTTTGTAGCTTGTGAATATATTTAATCTCATTTTCCCAGGAAAGGTTTTCTTGTTCACCGCTACAGTCAGAAGAGAGGACGAGTGTCTTCTTTGTGTCTCCGACATGTTTAACCCTTGTTGTTGTTGTCAGCTTTGGTGTTCAGCGACCCAGAAACACTGAGTCTGATTTATCGCTTTCCTGAAACTATTTGTTTTTATCAAGCACAAGTCTTTGTTTTGAGAAGGCTTTCTTGATGTTCTCTAAAAGATTTAAAGGGTTGCTCAAAAATAACTCCCTGCATGACGGTGTTAGCTAACCTTAGCAAGACACAACTGTGAGCCGACTCAACCGCTCCAAAGCTAACTGAAATTCTGACTTCACCAAATTAATTCAACATTTCACGGAGGCTTAGCAGTTTGTGGAAGCTTGGCTGATCCACACTAGCAGGGTCGAACCTTGCTAACCGCCTTCCCGCTAATCATTAGCTTAGTTAAGCCCAAAAGCACGAGAACTAGCGAGCCTAGCTAAAAAAAAATACCGCAATTTCTACTTTTACTTGAATAATGAGGTTACGTCATTAGTTCTACTTTTGCTACTCCTTTCTTTGTTGCAGCTTTGCTAGCTGCTAGCCTAGCTCGAGTGCTTCCTCCGATGCTAATTGCTTAAAAAGCTGCAAAACAACTCAGCTCAGTAAGAAATCTACAACACAACGTCCTTTTGTGCTAAGCTAAGCATTTTTGAGACATAAAATAAAATGTTTTAATATCATGAAGACAACTTTTTTTCCAGCTACACTTCAGTCAGTTCAGAGTAGCTGAAAAAAAAGGTTTTCATGGTCTTTCAAATTATTTATCTTATTTAATATAAAATTTTCATTTGAATTATCAGAGAGATGATTACGAGATAGTTTCAGGTGCCTCCTCTTGCAGAATTCAGTACTTACTCACCATTTACAGCTGATTTACTGAATGCAGCCACTTTTCTTTTTATGATTTTGGAAACAGAGCGGCTCTTTCTCCCGTCCAAATAAAACCTGTGACAGTCTCAGAGGTGCAATATGTTATTCATCTCTGTCAGACAACTGCTGGATATAAATTCAGGCTTTTGGTGTGTAAACCTGCTGCCATCAGATCACAGCGGTGAGGCGCTGACAGGTCCGCTCAGAGGAGGCTGGACCGGTTCACCTCATGGCACTTTTTCATGGAAAAGATCCTCCGAGCCAGAGATGAATTCTCACTTCACTCGTCTTTTTAAAGCAGGAGATGATCAGATGCGACAACTATCATCCCGCCAGACGCACATTTATGTAATATTCTCCCCCTCCTGCTGGGAAGAAACTGGCTCCTCTCAGCGTCCCAGTTTGGAACAAGTTTAACTGGGAGAGACGAGACGGAGAGCTCCAAACACAAACGAGCTCATTCATCTTTCACTTCGCCCATCTGCATAAATTTAAATATGGAGCATAAACAGTGAAGTGTTGGTTTGTTAGCAGCGCTGAGCTCCTGGATTGGATCCTGTTATATGTAATGTGGAAGAGAAATGCTCAATTACGCATGTGTGTGTACACGTGTGTGTGTGCGTGTGAATGTGTGTGTATGTGTGTGTACGTATGTGTGTGCGTGCTATGCTAATAATTCCATGGAGGGTCGAGGCAATCAAAAACCTCTCACTTCTAATCAGCGTCACGCAGAGCAACACACACACACTTAACTGTTGTAAACCATTCTGACAACGCCAGTATGGGGAGAGAATACGACACACAAACACACACACCAAACACACACACACACACACACACACACACACACACTGCCGGGGAAATAAATATGTAAAATGAGCGACAGGACAGACGGATAAACATATCAAATAGAAGCGAGAAGCAATCTGTTTTACATTTGTAAAGTGAGCTGTCACACACACACACACACACTTCGCAGCCTCCTGTCTGGTTCTGGTCTCTGATGTGATCTGGGTTTTTTCCGCCCTCAGCTCATAACTGCAGACAGCGAGAAAAAAATAGAATAACAGAAGAGGAAAAAGTGCAGAACAAACGCGGGAGATAAAACAACAGACTGAACAAAGTTCACGTCTTCAAGCTCCTGTTTCTTTCCTCCGGATCAATACCTGCCACTCACCCGCCGTCTGTTGTCGTGTCCCGTTGAAGTGCTGAGCGACATCAACCAGACCACATCGATCTGGACGAGGGGCTCTGAGGACGACCCGCCACCGGCCAGGACCGCCTCACCAGCGCGGAGGTGTTGGTGTCTTTATCTCTCGGCTGGACCAGCAGGGTGTCAGATAAGAGCCTGAAGAGTCAAGTACTGTTAGAGGAACATCCTGAACGACAGGAACAGGGTGAAGAGAGTTCAGCACACTGTAGCCTCCTGAAGTCTGGGTTATAAACTGGTGGTGTGCATGGAAACGTGACAGAGGGTCCGAAAAGGTCCAGCGGGAAGAACTCAGTGACGCCGAGTGTCGAGGTTTCAGGTTATCTGCTGAAGACGATTCGATACGACACCTCAGTGATTCTGCACTGACCGACACGTGTTTCAGTTTAGTCGTTACCTGTTTTATTTTGTAGGTTTTGTCCTCGTGTGTCGCGTTATATTTTGTACTTCCTGTTTTTGTCTTTTGTCTTTCCTGCTCACCTGAGTGTTCACAGATTCATGTTTTGTTGCCATTTGTGTTTGCGAATATTAACGACTAAATTGTCCAATATGTTAAAAAAAAAAAAAAATGCATTTTTTTTAGTCTGCCCAACTTGAACCCTGAAGCTTTGGGTTGCCAGGTTGGGCCGACCACATGCCCAGAATGCGAACATTTGAAGAGAAAAAGACTTGCACGCCTTTTGTTTTTCAACCCACCTATCTTGGAGTCTGTATCTGGGTCCATCCTCAACTGATGCTCAACTCGACAGGACAGGCCGGTGATTGTATTTCAGGAGTCGTCCATCTTTAAGGAAACCTCTGGGACATTTCCAGCTGTTATATAAGACGAAGTTTCCAAACGAACCACCATGTTGGTCTGGTTTGACAGCCCCCGTGTGAGCTTCTGTGTTAGCTTCCACACCTGTGCTGTTCCTGCCGTTAAAGGTCAGAATGTCTGCTGTGAACACGGTCTAGTGTCGGGGAATCTGTTCAGAAATATATTGATATTTGGAACCCGTGTGTCGATCATCACAGTGTAAGACAAACGTACTGCTGTGTCGCTGCAGAGCCAGTGTTTGCTTCTGAAACATGGTGGACGAGGATCTTATTCTTCTGCTCGTTCTAAGATGAACACACAAGAACTTACTCGCATTTCTGCCCTCAAATCCTCCGAAACTAAACACGCTGGAACGTTTCATTTCTGAACCACACTACGACAAATTAATTCTCAGATCGAGACAGTGATGATGACGCCGGCGGTGGCTTTCTTCCTCCCTATGGAGGCGGGAAGACGTGATGAGAAGAGAAGAGGTTAGCCGAGGCCGTCGACACCAGCAGCTGATCAGTGCTGAAGCCAACAGAGACTCTAATAAAACATTACAGTGCAAACAGTGTTTAAACGTCTCTGTGAACGTCGGTCCCGCCGCACCTCAGCATTCATCACAGCGCGTTACCGTCAGTGAATCAGCCGCGTTTGTAGTCTGTATATTGACCACGGGACTCTCCGTCGGTCCGGATCTCCGTCTCCGTCTCCTTCATGCAGTGGAACCATGAATCATGGATGGTTTTGTGCTTTCAAGGAATCTGAAATATTGATGTTTGGATCTGTGTGTGTTCAGCTTTAAGTCTGCTCCCCCGCTGACACGCTCACGTCTCTGTTTTATTCTTCTTCTTCTCCTTCTTCTTCTTCTGCTGCTGCGAGATTGGTGTCAAGTACAGACACACACACACTTGTCACACACACACTCGCCACACACACACTCGCCACACACAGTCTTTCCTCCTAACGAGTGATACACGTTCATTACATTCTCGGCCCACTTGACACCAATCTACCTCGAGGCAGGAGAGTGTGCCGCCCACTTGGATCTCCCTCTCTCTCTCTATCCGCCGTCCTCCACCTTGATCCAGTTGGCTGGAACCGGACTCTAATTGGACATGCAATGTCAGAGAGACTGTGTGTGTGTCTTGACTTTGTCCATTAAAGACACAGTCAAACACTGTAGACTCCTGCTGCTGCCCTCTACAGGCCACGGTGATCATAAAATATTCAAGTGTTTGACAAATTGATTCTTCTTCGGGCTGAAACATAGAGAGTTTGTGTCCGCGGTGACGCTGGAGGAAAAGGTCACGGAGACGCTGAAAAGGTTTGAATACCGGACTGTGTAAATACTCAGCTGTGAGTCCTGCATTCAGATCTCTTATGAGGTGAAACTGAATGAATGGATCAACATTAATGATGCATTAAGAGTCTACAAAAATGGGCCGGACGAACCTGGATCCTGCTCCAACACTTTACCAACACTTGCTTCTCCAGAGTCGGAGAAAGATCCAGTGCAGTTGTGCAGAGTCTGGAGCCGATCCCGGGACCAGACGGACCCGGAGCTGTCAGGACTCCTGGAGATATCGAGATATGATGCTGCTTTTCCACATAAACCAGCAGGTATATGCAGGTTTTTTAAGGGCTAAAATTCAGCTATTGACCCGATTCCATCTTCCTGCAGACGAGGCAACCCGCCGGACACACGGACCGCATCCCAACTTCCTTCCTTATTACTTACGAGCCAACACTAGATGTTAAGAACGCGCAATCTGTTTCATGTGGTGGAAAGTAAATCAGAATTTAGCGTGTTCACCGGGTCGTACATTCAGGTCCAAGCTGAGCCGAGGTGATTAAAAGTGAAAGTGAAACTCTCGATCTCAGAATGTGACGTAACCTGGAGGACAGTTAAGGTGGAACTTCTGTCTTCCAGCAACAACTATCCACACGAGATCTCACGTGACTTTCCCGGCTTTTTATTTTAGTATTGTTTCTTATATGAGGCTCCTTTTTCAACTTCAAGGCCAATATTGTTTTTCACTAACGACAAAACAACAACTTCTCCCTGCGTTTATATGAACTGAGCTTTAGGAGCGTTCCACCTTAACTGTCCTCCAGGTTACGTCACATTCTGAGATCGACTCTTCTCCACTGGCAGGACGGCGGCGAGCGGAACAAGCTGCTGCTAACGTGAGTCGTTCAAAAACCTTCTTTTTAGTAACTCTGTGTACACAAACAATGTTCTCAATGCTGGTGTTCATGTGTAGAGACCCTGGTGATACTACGAGCAAAGTTTCATGTTGTGTCGAGTCTACTTACTGTTTTAAAAATAGAGATTTTGATGCTATCGTAAAAGTGCCCGTAGCACTCCCATTGAAAATGAGTTTGACCTAAAAAACGGAAATACGGTAAATCTTAAAAGTGCCTCTTTCATCGTAATTATGCTTTTACACAAAGGTTTGATTCATATACATTCACAAAAAGAGTTTCAAGAGTTTTAAGTCGGATTTTTGACCAGTAGAAAACAGGCTATGTGATGTTTTTCTACGGGTGTATTATCTATAAATCCTTTACGTACATTCAACATGACTTTCTTTACTTTCTTCACTGAGTAGATAAATCAAGCTGTGAACTAAAGATGAACTCACCTCTCTGTACAAACCTTCAGATTATCGAGAGGAATCAAACTGGAGAGTTCTGTGTTTGTAAGAGCTGCTGATGAGGAGAGTTGTGTTGAGAGTCTGAGGAAAAACTCACGTTGGCAAAAAAGCCTTAAAAGACACAAAATGGTGAACCGGCTGAAAATAACAAGTCTGACCACATGTAATGTATGATGATGATATCTAATTAAAAATCCTTTAATTTTCACACATTTCTGAGAAAAACTTTGGATGAAACAGGTTTCAAAACTCTCGTTCCATTTTTGTTGACGTGTTCAAGTTAAAGGTTTTTATTTGTTATCGCTCCATAAATCAGAAAAAATACTGAAAATACAACCAACATCAATTTTTCATCATGTTTGCAGGAGCAAATATTTTATAAATCAGGCTGTGAATGAAATATGAACACACCTCTCCGTACAAACCCTCAGACTACTGAGAGGAATCAAACTGGAGAAAAAATGTAACTAAAAGATGTCACGTGAAAATTCCACACACACTGACTTTAAGACAATTCTTTTTCTTTTACAAGTTTCTCGTATTTTATGTTCAAATACATGTTTTCACACTGTTGCAGCCACTTCAGATGCTAACGCTTTTAGCTTCGCAGCTACAGTGAAGATTTCAGCTTTGAAGGGTTTAAAGAGCATCTGAACATTTGAAGACAGCAGGCGATCAGCGTGGAGACATTTCATGTTTTCTGTTTGTGTTTTTTCTTGTTTTAAATCAATTCTTCAGTTGTTTAGCAGCATCTCTGTTTTACTGTGAAGCTCCAGAACTGTTCTGTGGACTAGGACACCTGACTTTATATCATCAGGAGGAGACGAGGACTTTATATCATCAGGAGGAGGAGAGGAGGACTTTATATCATCAGGAGGAGGAGACGAGGACTTTATATCATCAGGAGGAGGAGAGGAGGACTTTATATCATCAGGAGGAGGAGAGGAGGACTTTACATCATCAGGAGGAGGAGACGAGGACTGGATTCACATCTTTTGGTGAACTGTTCCTTTAACCAGTCTGAAACCAGGAGAGTCCAGGCTTGGTGACACATCTGGGCGTCCACAAACTTCTGGCCATGTGGAGCAGTTTTCTGAAACAAAGTTCTGGACCGGTGTCACCGTCCTGCCGCCTCTGGCTGCAGAGGAGCATCGACCACCGAACCATCTGACAGACAGAGATAAACGCTCACAGTGAGCTTCACTGAACACGTCACGAGTCTGACCCAACACACACACACACACACACACACACACACACACACACACACACACACACACAAACAGATACACACACACACACACAGATACACAGATAACAGATAGTTTAAAAGCACACATTCACTCACACACACACATCCTGAGACAGATGGGCGGGAAAACGCCAATTGTTGTAAAATTAATGGCTCATGTGATGGCCAATCAAACGCTTGGCAGGCTGTGTCAATAGCCAATCAAACAGCTGGCGGCGTGAATGTTGATGAGCTGGACGTCGGTCAGTGTCACCTTGGCAACAGCAGGGGAGCGCCTGACCTGCACACACACACACACACACACACACAGATTTGAATTTGTTTTGTGATTTTCTGACAGACTGTTTTAAACGAGCTCGGCCTGAAGAAGCTTTTTATTTTCACAGAGGGGAAAGTTTTTATCAAATGTATCAGAAACAGTTTTCATTTCAGCAAATGAAACTGTGGAGAAAAATAATCTGTTGATGTTTTTTTTGTTAAGTGACTCAAATGAGAAGAAAATTTTATAAAAATTGGAACCTTGTCGACAAACAAGAACAAAATAAAAACACGAAAAACCACGAACGGACAAAAACGAAGCTCGACGTGGTGAAACTATCTGTAGCAGCTCGTTCTGTTGCATCTTCTCAGCAACACTTATATCGAACGTGAGCACCGTTAGTGAATGTTACCTGTTTTTGTTCTTCTCCAAGCTGCTGAAATTAGAGAAGAAGCAGCCAAATGTCACATTAAAGCCCACTTTAACCCATTTACTGTCATTCTCCACTTGTTTTAGTTCTTATTTAAACAGTCACAATACAGTTCACACATATTACAACAAGAGAGAAGAAGCAGCGCTGAGTGACGGCACAAAAAAACATCAAAATATTTTGTAGATTTTAAAATTAAAGTGGGTTTCTGATGCTTTTCTGTTTTGAGGTTTTGTAGGGAGTAAATGTAGCAGAGAGCATGTAGAGTAAAATATTAAAGTTCTTCTTTTTAACTGAGCTTTTCAATTCATAAATATGAAAATGGATCAAAAAAAAAGTATCAAAGATTGAATGAAAATACTGTAAAGAGAAATTTGCACGATTCCAAAACAATTTGAGTTCATACTTGGTGAAAGTAGTTTGTTTACAAAGTCACAGCCACAATAATCAATATTCAGTCCAAACGTCTGCAGATCACCTGCAGGCTGAGGACAGCGACCTGCAGCTACATTTCTCCTGTTCCTCACCTGATCACCTGCCGGCCACGCCCACCCGCACACCTGTCCTCACTTCCCTCATCAGCTCAGCACTCACCTGTCCCACTGCCTCACCTGTCTCCACTCTCCTTCACCGGCCCTGCAGGTAACTAACCAGCTCGTTCACTCTCACACTGACTTCAGGTTTGTTTTTTTATAATCAGCTCGTTCTTCACCTGTTGCTCTGCGTGTCAACATCTGGAACAGGTTATAAACACCTGCAGCACTGTGACATTCATAAAGAGTCGGCTCTCTTTTGTGCTGCTGTTGGTCAGAATGATCGCAGTATTGATGAAATATCAGTGCGTTGATGATTGATCGGCTCCTCACATCGTCCAGCTTCTCTTTAATCAGCCGGTTCTGTAGCGGAGTGTGTCAGAACCAGAGGAACCCCAGCTGGATTCACTGACACTGAGTCACCTGCGTGACTCCGGAGTGGAGAGAGGCCGACACTGTGTGATCCATCAGCACCATTAACTCTGGTGACCTGTGCCGTCTGACACATGTAACCATGGTAACCGCACGCAACTAAGATGACGTAAACATTAAAACTGCTTGAAAATCGGACCAAAATTAATTTAATAGCTGTTAACTAAAGCTCATAAAAACACTGACATCAGGTTCAGACAGGGACTTTTTTTAAAATTCTTTATTAAGAGTGTACAAAAACCAGAACCCAGTGGTGGACTCGAGGTCTTTGAGGGCCAGGGGTGAAAAAATAGTTAGTTTTTTTGCCCATGACCCTCAAAAATCGTGAGTCTGCTACTGCATTGTTCTAAAATCAATCTTCCCTTATTGAATATTAAAACTATTAAAAACATGCAGTAGTCACTCGCTGTGTTGATAACTGGATCATCAATATAAGATCAATGTGCGCTTTTACGGACTGTGATGATGATGATGATGATGTTTCACCACCTTCATCTCTACGTCATCAACACTCCCTCTTCTTCTTCTTCTCTGAATAATTTATTCATTAAAAAACATTTTCAGTGTTTTCTCTCAAACAAGGATCATGTTGGAATTAACTGCTGACAGACAAACACACACACACACACACACACACACACACACACACACACACACACACTGACAGCTATTCCCATGTCAGTAAATGACGCCAACAGATTGTACCGCAATGAAAGGTAAGTCTATAATCTGTTCATCAACATGCAAGTAGAACATAGTGTGTGTGTGTGTGTGTGTGTGTGTGTGTGTGTGTGTGTGTGGTTTGGGAAATCCGTCAATATTTTCCTGCGGCAGCAGTGTCACAGTCAGTGAGTCACATGTCGGATTCTCTCTCCCTCTGCGTGGCTCCACAACACAAATGGAAAAAATAAGTCCTCAAATCCTTTGATAAACTAAAAATACTGTTTATCAGTCAAACTGATTGTTCTTGGCTGCAGGATGTTCACGCAGATCTGCTGCTTCACTGAGTGTCTGCAGGCTGACGGCACATCTGATATATCTGCATGTCTGAGTTGGAGTCATGATGAAGATGTTGACGTAAACGCTGTTCACATATTGGAAACTCATGATTTCTCTTCAATGACCTGAATGGACGTCGAGGTGGAGACGGGTCTCTGTACAGATGTTCTGGACGTTGTGGTGGAGACGGGTCTCTGTACAGATGTTCTGGATGTTGAGGTGGAGATGGGTCTCTGTGAAGATGTTTGGATGTTGAGGTGGAGACGGGTCTCCGTGAAGATGTTTCCAGACGTCGAGGTGGAGACGGGTCTCTGT
>CAEMYA010000213.1:282143-298070 GCA_903131615.1 Diplodus sargus
CCCCTCTCCCCCCCTCCCTCTCTCTCTCTCAGTCAGCGCGTGCCTCTCGGTCTGAGCGGACCGCACGAGACTCTTCCTCAGCCCTCCTCACCATCACCATCCTCCTCCTCCTCCTCTTCCTCCTCCTCCTCTTCCTCGGTGGACGGATGGAGGGATGCTGACAGGAGCTTCACCTCCATCATCTCCGCCCTCCTCACCATCAGCGGGCGCAGAAGGAGGAGAGCAGCCGCAGCGGCAGCAGCTCTCCGCGGGCTAAAAAGTTGAGGAGGATCCGGTTTAATAACGGAACCGCCTGCGGGGCTGGAGCCCGGCGGTAACCCGGGATAATCCGGCTGACACGGTTTATTTCCACTTTGGACTGCACGGAAACGGATCCGGTTCTGGAGGGATTATTGTGTGTTGAACGGGATCCTGGTCTCTCTGTGACGTGTGAGGTTTTAACGGAGCCGGTTTGGATCGATCACTCAAACTGATCAGGACCGGATTTTTCGGCGTATCTGCGGACGGTCCCGGGTGGACCTGACTCCGTCCGGACCGATGGTCACCTCCGCATCCTCCTGAGCTGATAATCAAACAGAAGAAGAAGAAGAGGAGGAAGAGGAGGGAGGGCAGGTGGTATTTTTAACGGATCACAACCACCAGGAGGTCCCTGGTCCCCCCAGCGACCGACCGGACCGGGTCTCACCGCGTCCCAACCGGGTCGAGAGAAGTTACCGGACGTGTCATGAACAGAACGGACTCACTGATGGATCTGAACGCTTCCTCTCTCCTTCTGTTCCGTCCTCTTTAAGATCAATACATTCCGGAGTATCAATCATTTTTAATCCATTTTTTATCCGAGCCGTGACGCTCAGGGGGTCCGGAGCGGGACCGACCCACGTGCCGCCCGTAAATTATCCACTTAACCCCCTCAAGAGGGACCCGGGACGAGAGACCCCGGTCCAGACTGCAGAGAGAGAGAGAGAGAGAGAGAGAGAGAGTTATTAGCCTCCGTGCTCATCTGCTCTGTGGAGATAAATCAACTGAACCGGTTCTGAAGAGGCAGTAAAACCTCTTTAAGGTCCAAACAGAGACACTGTCCTCAGGTTCGAACTCCAAACTGCTTAAATTCATGTTAAACCAACTGAAATATTTGGTTAATTCTTTACAAAAAATTGGCTGAAAAAGATGAAAATTTTGAGCCCAAACTCGAATTTCGGCACAAAAATTAAAACCTAATCTAAAATTTTGGCTCGTGAGTTGTGAGCTCATCAGCTCCTCTGACTGTAAAAGTGAAGTGTAATCAGAATAATGTTCTTGTTGTGCACCGAGGCTCCTCACGCTGACCTTAATGTCCTGTAAGGCATTTTCCTCTCTCACTGAATCATCATAATAATCCCATAATAGTCCTGCAGGGCTGCATTTATGCTTCAGAGTCGGCGTGGAGGAGCTTTAACTCCGAAGAAATTAACTTTATCACTTCCCGGGGACGACAACCCGCCGCTTTTAAAGCTCCTGTGTTGGGTTTTTTCACGCTTTTGTTTTGGATCTCTGTCTTAAAGTGATGAAAATGTGGATTTTAAGAGATAATCTGTGATTAATCCGGCTTTAACGAGGCTTCATTCACAGAGTTCATCTCGTCCAGCTGATTCCCCGGTGAAACTTTATGGATGGTACGCTCGCTGTATAGCCACATCCTGAACAGCATTCCTCCTCCTCCTCCTCCATCTCGTCTAGAACTTGATATCGAGCCATGCAGCATTGATTTTTTTTTTTCTTCCTCACCGCAAAACCAAAACGCTCACGACATTCTCATTCCTTCTGGTTTGTCAGTCGTGTTGGCTGAAATGTAAGACGTGCCGCGGTGTTGGTTTTCCATCTCGACTCTGAGAGCTGAAGGACGTTCGCGCCGGTTCAGGTCAGAGTTCAGGTGTTTTCAGAGAGACACAGCTGCTGGAGGCTTGACGGACCGCGATCCAGAACACAGGAGCACCTCCACGCATAAATGAGCGGTTCTCTGAGGCGGTTCTGACCCTGAACCTCGAGGACATTTCTTTGCCGTCAGAGTGACACTTTGAGCTAAATGGGTCTGAACGACAGCAGCCCCGGCGCCATGCGGAACGGCCGAGGCCTCTCCGACCAGTGGGCCGAGTCGGTGGTGGTCCGGCCTCGAACCACCGAGCGCCACATCACGGTGCACAAACGGATGGTGCTGGGCTTCGCTCTGTCCATCCTCACCCTCATCATCGTCACGGCGGTGGCTGTGGTGCTGAGCGTTCGCTTCGAGGAGTGTGCCGGACGGGATCGCGACGGAGCCGCCGGGGAGTCCGGGTCGAGGGGCAGCGGCGGGTCGGCGAAGCTGAACGGCAGCAAAGGCGAGAGGACGGGCGAGAGGGCGGACGAGGACGGGGTCCAGCCGTGGAGGAACTCGCGGCTGCCGGGTTCGTTGAGGCCGCGGCACTACGACCTGCAGCTCGCCGTCTACATGGACAACTTCACCTTCTCCGGGGACGTCAGCATCGAGCTGGAGTGCGTCAACGCCACCAGGTTCATCGTGCTGCACACCGACCGCCTCGAGGTACGATTCCATTATCCTGACGGTTGTTCGCAACGACTTTTAGTTTCAGTTAGAGTCTCTTAACATTTCTTGAGTCACTTCACTCCATTAGATACTGAAACACAGTCTTGAACTGTGGTCACTGGTTTGGCAGCCAGTAAACAGGGAACAGTAAAAGTGCAGCACAGTTTCTGTGGTTTGTTTTTTAAATCTTTTACTTCAGTCTGTCTTTCAAACTGGATGCGCACACATCCTGAACTCCAACGTGCATCAAAGCGTCACAAAAAAGGGTGAAAGTTGGCTCGTCTGATCGCCGATCAGAGGCGGAGCTGCTAAACATCATCCACAGTCATCTGACCCGAGAATGAATGCTGATTGTACTTTCTCCCATTCAGGACAGAAGCCAGATATTAGCGTGCATAAGTGGGTTTGCGCTCAGAACATCACCAGCACTGGAAACACACATAACAAGTCTCTCAGATCTGACCCCATAGTGAGCATCAGTGTGCTCATTACATTAAATATGAATCTCCACATTTGATGTTCGTATCTCTTGTAAACACGGAAGGTTTGGCTCGAGGTCAGCATCAAAGTCTGAGGGCTCGACAGTCGTCCTCCGGGAATCGTGAATATACCAACGCGAGTTTATTTCGAGAGCCCGTTTAAAAATAACAAACGTTGATTTACAAGCAGATTACATAAAACGCAGCAGCTCACAGATAACGTAACAAAATAAAGCACAAAGACGATGAAAACCAAAGAGTGATGGAGCGTCTTCGTGATGATGATTCACAGGTGAAAGTAAAACCGACAGGTTTGCATCAACGTCTGGTTAGACTTTCAAAATAAAGCTTGATGAGAGACGGTTCACATTTTATAACGATAACATTTGATGAGGTTAAAGTTTTGGGAAATGATCATACTTTGAGTTTAAAGGAGTCTGAAGATGAGAAAGATCGTCGCTGGTCAATTTTGATAAACAAACTCTCAAAGGACACATTTTATACTGTTTTACTTTGACTATATGTGGCGGACCCTGCCATCTTTCCAGCTTCAAACAGTGTTCTTGGACCTTATGTTCCTCTGAGAACAGCTTGTTTACTCATTTAAGGAAAAAAGTTTGTATTATTGCCTCATTTATATTGAAAATATTAAAATTCAAAGTTGAATTTTGTCTCCAAAAACAACAGATTGACCCTTTAAACAATCATATTCAGTCGTCATGTAACGTAACTTAAAAACTATCTTGACTCTCTGAATTTGGTCAGAGGAAAAGAAAGAAATTGTTTTATTTTTTGAGCCTCAGACTTGTTTTTCTTTTTGCTGTTGCATCGTTTTTTATTCCATTTCTAGTATCATATCAAAGTTTAAAACTCTGCCATTGTGACCGGCTCAGTTCAGAAAGTGCACATGTTTTGAAAAATTAATGTTTCCAGACGACGCTCACGTAGAATATAATTATTTCACAGCGCCGGCCGACTCCTGAGCGCCCGGCACCGAACCAGAGGGTTTATTTTTAGACAAACTGTGTTACTCAGCGCTGCTGTTGTCGCTGTAGTGAAAATCACCTGGAGAGAATTCTGTCAGCAATGACCAATGACTCTGCTGCACCTGCTCCAAACCCCGCCTCCGTCCCCCCTGTCGTCCAATCAGATGTCTGAACCATAACGCGCAGACGGAGACGGCAGATGCCTCGCCGCCTGTGGATGTACACAGTTTGATTCTGCTGATAAGTTTCTCTCTAAACAAAGCCTCGTTTGCATCCAGGTCTGCTCTGTGTGCTGGAAAAACAAACGCCGCTCTCTAACAAAGAATGTTTATTTCCAGATTTGGCCTCAGAGATTTCCTTAACGAGGCTAATTAACCATCAAAGTTGCAGTTTCAGCCGAATTTCCCCGAGACGTGCGCGGTGAGAGAAAGCCTCAGAGAAACGCCAGAGCAACGTGATTTTTCAGGCCGGTCATCTCGACTAATGTGCGAGAAGGATAAAACTGTCTATTTTTGGGCAGAGGCCAATTAAAAACCCTGCAGCCTTCTTCTTTGTTTGCATGCGAGCACGCTGTGAATTACGAGGTGTTGTTGGGCGCCAGGCAGGTCTCCTAAGGTTCCCTCAGAGTCGATGCATTATTAAAAGAAAATTGTCAGGGTGTGAAAAGGCCAAAAACACAAATGTGGATAAAAATACAACCTGCCGGTGGAAACGAGGAGGGAGAAAATACTTCCTGCTGCACAAAGTGCTTTATTCTCCCAGTCAAAGGAATGTCTGGAGTCCAGAATGAATTCAGCATCCGACAAAACCAAAGTGGGAAAGTGCTAAAAGCATCAGCGAGGTGTTTTCACATGTGCGTGTTTTATTACAGGAACTACAAATCCTCAGCAGCGCCTGCTGAGCCGAGCTTTCACCAGTTCTTAGAGTGATTTCCTTCTTCCGGAGCAGCGATCGGTTACAGAATGGATGAACTTGTAGCGACCTCGTTGGTGTTTGAAGGTCGAGATCAGGGTCGTTCACTGACCAGAGAGACGCGATCTGAAATAAAGACAGAATATTCAAACAGCTGCATGTGTATTAATGTCTGACAGGGATCAGATCAGCCCAGAAACCAATAAACAAACAATTAAAAAGTCATTTTGGTCGGGAGGAACATTTGAAGGCGTCACGGAGCGCGGCGATGCGTTCGCTGACTCGCCAGAAAACCGTGAAAAAACATCCTTTTAATCCCCGATGTTTCCTCTCTGTGTCAGCAGGCTCTCTGTTCGTATTGATCAGTTCATTCATCAAAGAGCGGACACACACTCGCTAAAACAGATACAGACACGCACACACGCGGCGTTTGATTGGCCGAGGGCCGCTGATAGAGACCTAATGGTTCTCATTGTTGCCGGGCGTCTACCCATCAGGCACTGCTGCTCGTCTCCGAGGGATCGTTTGATCCTCTCCGTTTCTGATTAACGATGTTTGTGAGTGCTGGTGTGGATTTCTCTCATCGCGTCGAGTCTCGAGTCATTTATTTTCAGTTGAGTCAGGTTCATCACAACACTGACGCGAGTCCACATCTCAGCCTGGACTCTCGTTTCTCTTGAAGATCTGCACCGTCAGGACATTTCGAAGTTCAACAGCTGAAAGATCAGAGTTGGGCTGGAAATGAAAGTTAGTTTTCCACAATGGGAGTCGACTCATCCATTCAAATGAGCCGACTTTGGTCCACGATTCTGACGGGACCGAGCTCAAAGAGCAGACGGATGAAATGTGTTTCTGCTTTTCCCTCCCAAACACCAACGCTTCTGTCTTCACTGACATTTTCTGCAAATCCCCACCAAGTGAAAACACCTGCGAAGGTTTCGCTGCTCTTCATTCACAGTCTGCCGGTGCTGTTTCATCATCGTCATCATCATCATCATCGTGGTCAGTTTGACTCGGCAGCCTCAGAATTAAACATGGATGAACTTTGGTAAACGGGCCGCTGTTCGCTCTGTCTTGCTCGCTCGCTTCATCTCGGCTGTCAGACACGCTTTGCTTCTTTTGAACTCTTCGGAGCCGCCTGCAGCGCTGGACCCGGTCACGTCACCGCGGTCGAGTCCAGCATTTCAAATTGCAGCTCGCAGCAAAATCAGGTGTTGCCTAGCAACGGCTTTCATCAAACAAACTGTAAAGGCGCTGAGACTGCTGCAAATCTCTTACTTTGAAGGGCAACGTTTCGCTCTGCTGGGCAGTTTTTTTTAGATGACCTGAACAACAGAGGGCGCTGTTCACAGTGAAGCCTTCAGACAGTCATTGAAACTAAATGTTCAACTTTCTACCCTCAGCAGCTGTTGAGACAGTTTAGTCTTAGTCTAAAGTCGGTGTTTACCACACATATACTTTACTTTGGTGGTCCGATCAAGTATATTTCGAGACATTTGGCTTTTTTGAATGTCATTTTTTTATCTGTGTTTATTCTAATGAAGCCATCCTCACTTCTGCGCATTCCGTCTACTTTCAGTCACACAAGGAACACAGTTGTACACTGTTTAATGCCGTTGTTGGCTGCTGTAATGTCATTCGATACCACGTTGGTTTTGATAGTGTTGACAGGCGACATGAGACATGAAGCCGGATGCTGGGGTGGAGGCGGGGCTTCTGATATGACATCAGCAACAGTGACAAGTTACTGTACTGCAGTTTAAAGTGAAACTCTCGCCAAAAAGCAACGCAGGCTTTTTTTGTGAATGTATATGAGTCAAACCTTCGTGTAAAAGCATAATTACGACGAAAGAGCCATTTTTAAGATTTACCGTATTTTAGTTTTCGGATCAAACTCATTTTCAATGGGAGTGCTACGGGCACTTTTACGATAGCATCAAAATCTCTATTTTTAAAACAGTAAGAAGGCTCGACACAACATGAAACTTTGCTCGTAGTATCACCAGGGTCTCTACACATGAACACGAGCAGAGATCGGGGAGTGACCGTGATCAGTTTCACGCCAGGCGACGTTAAACTCTTATGCGAGCCTGCAAATGGAGGCGGTTCATCAGCGGCAGCAACAATAATTGTAGCTGTTCGTTTGCAGCAGTTTGCATTTGATAATTCTCAGTGAAAGAGCGACAAACACAAGTTGATGATCTGAAGCAGCTCTTAACTCTGATCATACATCTTTAAAAAGCTACATTTTTCATTACTAATAAAAGCAAATGTCTGAACCCACGAGAACAAATGATTCCCTTCCTCATTAAACATTTGCAAAGCCGATTATTTGAATATTTCAGGTCCTGAATTATATATTAACACAAACGAAACCAGCAACGAAAAATGGATTCAAGTTTGAATGAGACTGTTGCTACAGGTTTGTTCATCGTCCTGCGTCCTGTCCTGCCTCCTTCAGGTGGACCGGGTGTCCGTCACGGCAGAGAGCAGCGCCGGTGGTCGTCAAGCCAACAGGCCAGGGGGCGGAGTCATGCGCATTCACCGCCACTTCCCCTACCCGGCCAATCAGATGTACGTGGTGGTGCTGCACCGCGAGCTGAAGCCGATGAGGGTTTACCGGCTGAATATGAGCTTCGACGCCGCCATCGAGGACGAGCTGCTGGGCTTCTTCAGGAGCTCGTACACCCTGCAGAGAGAGAGACGGTACACACACACTGACACACACACACACACACACACACACACACACTGACACACACTAATTTTTCCTGCAGCAGCAGGTGGTTCAACGAGAAAAGGTCAGCGCTTCACATCCACGACATTGATTAACTCGCACACGCCACTCACAGTGTGTGTGTGCATGTGTGTGAGTGTGTGTTCCACATATCAAACCACGCACACACACACACGCAGACCACTCACTCTATCCTTATGAATTTCCCATAAGCCTCTGCTGCAGAGTTGTTTCCACATCAGATTTCTTCCCCACGGTGCTGATGGGAAACAGACTGTGTGCTGATACATTTATTATTTCCCTTTGTGTGTGTGAGTGTGTGTGTGTGTGTGTGTGTGTGTGTGTGTGTGTGTGTGAGATACCACAGGGACAGAACATTTTATCTACGTCTGTTCCAGTTATTGCAGAAACACAAAGTCATATTTAATTGATGAAATCAGGAGCGCTCGCTTGTGATTGGACGGGGGAACAAAGCCACGACCATATAAGGACTCGCTCAGACTGAAAAACTTTGAGTCCTGAGGTCATTAAACATGCAGTATTTTCTCTGTATTACACTCCGGGTATTCACAAGCTTTTGATTGGCTGGAAGTTGTGGAGGGTCAGATGAAATACAATCATTTGAGTGTTATATATTTTTTTTAAATCTGACAAGAACTCGCCTCAAAAAGGCAGAATTCTGTGAAAGTTGCCAAAGTGAATAGAAATCTCTGCAACTACAAGGTCGAAGCTTGAGATTAAGAATCAGCGGATCTCACTGGTTCAGAGTTTAGTTACTTCCAGAATAGATATTTAAATTTTCCGTCCAACAAAACTTTGCTTTATTTTGGATATAACACCTTGAAAAACAGCTTTGACAAACAAGCAAATGCAGGAAGTTCAAGAAGACGTTATAGAATAAACACAAGGACACTTTGTCTAAGCGCGTCCTTTAACTTTAAGTACAAGTTAAAGGAATAAAAGTGATAAATCAGGTAAAGAAAGAAGAGACAAACATGAAAGTAATATAAAAATGGAAATAAATAAGGATAATACAGTAAAAGCAACGTTAGAGAGATTTTAGTCGAGACATATTCACACAGAATCTCCAAACCTGCTATTTACCATTTACACCACAATGTTACGACATGATTAGTTCAGTAGATGAAGATGTATTCAAAGTTTAAAATCCTGAAAATGTTACTGTACTGCAGTTTAAATGGGAACAAATTCGCCCAGTTGGTTTTTCCCCAGGCAACATATTAATCTCAGGAAAAGCAGAAATTTGGGAGTGACAAAGATCAATTTAGCCTCTTTAGCGAGGCTACAGATGGATGCTGCGGCTACGATGTGACAGCAGCAGCAGCCACATGTGTTTATAGCTGTTAGTGTGCCGAGTTACAGCCCCGAGTTCATTTTTGTCACTCCCCAGGCAACATGTTAAACTGCGGAGTCTCAGCTTTTATATGGCAAACTGTTTATATTGTTAGCATGAAGTGCTACAATCACTAACACCAGTTTGTGGACAGACATCATCTTTGTTTCTCTTTCTGTTGCTGCTCGGTTTTGGAAATGTGTTTTAGTTTCGGTACAAACGATTAAGATGAAGTTTCAGCTGAACTTGACTGGGAACCGATCCATATGTGGACGGTGTCATTTTTCAGTATTTACCTCAGAGTTGAGGAGTTAAAGCAAACAAAGTTGTGTGAAGAAGCGGCTGTACGACGTTGTGTTAACATCAGCAGTAACTTAATCCAGCTGTGATCCGGCTGCAGGAGAGCGAACAGTGAACGGTGAAGCTGGTTCAGTGAGGAAAGATTGTGACGGATTACACGCTGCATTACATGCAAATGCACTGAAAGGGCTTCGGAGGAAAAACTGCCGGCAATAAAGTGCATCAAAAATGAACATTTGACTACATGAGCGGTCAGCGTATCACTACATGGAGAGGTCACAAGGTCTTTATTAGGAAAAAACATCTGAAGCTAACAGTGTAGAACAATGTGTAAACATAAAACAGTTTGACTCTGGTGTCCAAACTTTCTTGCAGATTTAGAAATGTTCAGAAATAGACATTTAGCAGATGCTTCAGTCCGAAGTGTTGGCGAGGTTGCTGACCAGAACATCAGGAGCAGTTGGAGGTTCAGCGTCTCGCCCAGGGACACGTCGACATGCCGAGCAGAGGAATGGAACCAGTGACCTTCTGAAAACAAGACGCTGGTTCTCCCCTCTGAGCCACAGCCGCCGCTAGTCAAGTCAGCAGTGTCAGAAACTAACCAGCATAATACTAAAGTATTGAATGATTTACAGGGAACAGGTTGTTCTGAGCTGGAAACATTTGTGGTTTTTCATGGAGAACAGTTCAGCGACGATCAACTCGGTCACAGATCCGTCTCCTCGTGATCTCACTCATCGATTAGTCGTCCTTCACTTCAGCGCTGTGAGCTTCACAAAGGTCGGTCCAGCTCTGTTAAACTGACCTATAACAGCAGCGATTCTGTAGCTTTAAAAGGTGTTTTTGTCAGAAGCGGTGACGTGGTTCTGTTGTACAGACAGTAAATCCTCCAACAAACAGATGTTATCAAACTGTAGAGAGCCGGAGAGCGACGCCTCCGACGGGTCGATGAGCAGAGCGGGACGGACGGCGCTGTTTGACTGAGATGACTGATAACAACAACAACAGACACAAAGCAACAAGACACGCCGACAAACCAGATCGTGTCCTGACATTTATTTAAAGGGAAATATTCAGTTGACCTTTCCTGAGTTTTGTTATCAAATTCAAGATCATTTTTAGATTTCTTCAGACTGCTTGTGATGTCGAAGCTACATTTCAGATACTTCTGATAGATTTAGCTTGGTGTCGACATTGTGTACATGATTTTATCACAATACCTCTTTCAGACAACACAAAGTGTCGATATTTGACGACTTCTGAATGAGAAAAATCCGCCATAAAATTGGACCTTTTAAAGCTTTTAACAGCAAGACTGAGGAACACACAATTCCAGCACATCCTGACAGCTAAATGACCGAATAATTTAGTGTCGGTGATTCACACAACAACAGAGTCACTATATCAATCATATGGTTGCAGTTGGATTGTGTTTAGGCGAGAAAACCACTTAGTTTAGGTTAGATTAACTACATTAATCTTACGTAACTTCAGTTCATATCGTACCTACGTCACCTACGTGATGTACACGAACAATCACCTGTTGAAAGTCTCGTGCTTGTGTTCCCAAACATCCTGTCGTACTGGCTATTTGAACGTTTTCATCAGCTGACTTCCTCCTCTGCTGCCGTGATAATAACTACGTCCACTAGAGGTCATCGTCTAACAACAAATGTAGACATGGGTCTCAATAACCTGCTTTTACAGTCGACCTTGATGGTAGTTTTTGTTTAAATCCAACATTAGAAGCAGAAGAATAATGTGAAATGATGTTTAACTCGGCCGTTTGCCAACAATAGAATCATCGTGAGGCAGCAGAGTCTCCTGTCTATGAATTATTACTTATTTTTATGCCAAAACATGATCTTCTAATAACTATAACGAGGCCTACAATTTATAATTTAATGGTAAGGAAAAGTAAAGTTGCAACATAAAGAAATGTGAAGGAAAAGTTCACTGCCAACCTTTATTCCGGTGATGAGGTTGTGTTTTAATATAAATGTCGTCCAGAGAGGTGATTAAAAAGATATTTTCTGCTTCCATCTGACATGGAGACTCTTAAACACTTTAACAGACCACTTTGCTGTAACTTCACACCGGTCAGCTTTAGTCTCTGTAAACCAGCAGCAGTGCTCCCACATTCATTGTTAGCTGCTGTTTGGATCAATATCAGATCAATACGGCAGCTGACGGACCAGCAGAGCTCGATCACAACACAACAACCTGTTAGTTAAAGTGTAATTCTGCAGCAGACAGAAACCTGGTAACTGACGACTTTCTCGCTCTGATCTGAGTCCTTTGACATCCATTTGGAAAGGAACAAAGATTTATAAGACAAGGTATTAAAAAGAGCAACACTTTATCTCAGGGAACACATTAATTATTTAGTAGTTTCTTACCAGCATACATATTAATATTGTCTCTTTATTAAGCAGAATCTAAGAGATTTCCCTCAATAACCTCCTAATATTGATAGTATGAGGATGTTGTCATTCAAGGTTTATTGTAAGGTGGTAGTTCAACCACAACAGTCATTCTCCTTACGTAATAAATATGGACTATTTTCATGTAACTAAAGTCTCAACATGTCCAAATAACTCTAAGGCTCATACATCAAGGGGACGAACAGATGCGGTTTTTGCTAAATGGTTTTTACACAAAGAAAGAACTTCATGTAGAACATTTGCCGAATTAACGGTGAGGCCAAAATGATAAAGAATTTATCAGTGATAATGTTTCATTAAATTCATAATGTTTCTCCTAGCTCAACAACTCACTAAACTGAGCGTTTTTTAAAGGGAGACTGGTGAATTTCTCCAAATAGTTTGTGTAAATCAGTGTAAACAGTGTGTTCCAACAGCTGCTAAATGTTGGCAGGTAAGCCGCAGAAGCAGACAGGCTGCTACAAACTGACACTTTATATAAGGAAACAAGCAACTTCATGTTTTGTATTTAATGCCGAATTTACAGGAAGGAACTGATGATTTAGATTTTGTCGCTGTATTTTCACACATTTTTTCCCACGTTCCATCGCATGCAGCAACTCTTAAAATCAGGTGATTTGTTAAGGGAGTCTGGTGATGGTGTGGTGAACGGTTATTTGAAACGCACAGCGTGTTCACAAACATCAGCTGCTAACATTGGCAGGTTAACAGAGTTCAAACTTTTCAGGTCTGATCTAATCAATAGTTAATGTGTGTATCCTGATATAAAATGTTACTAAAGGAACTTGGTAACAACATGAGTGTTAACTCTGTTTTGAGATGTGAGCGTGACAAAGAATCTGACATTATTGCTGAGAGAGTGGGTGAGAATTATTAAAATAAACTGCTGGAATACATACATATGGATGTTTCCAGACGCATCATGAGGAGAGATGACTAAGACTGTTTAAAGGTGCTCGTCTCGCTTCATAAATATGTTAATCTGGTGACTAAACAGCTGAGCAGAAAAGATCCGTAGTAAAACAAATCGCAGCTGATTATTTATTTTAAATGATTTCATTCAGAAACAAAATGTAGGATTCAAACGTCGAGAGACTTCAGCTGTTCATATCATACACTGCTGTGTGTGTGTGAGTGTGTGTACAAAGCTCACTGTTAGCTTAAGGATTAGCATGATGCAGCTGTGTGGCTAATGCTAACACACACACACACACACACACACACACACACACATAGATTGGTTTAATATCCAGAGTTACTATAAACCTCAGGCTGGACTTAAACACTTAAATGCTGGGAGGAGGGAATTAATTAACATAGGCAGGCACACACACACGCACACACACACACGCACACACACACACACACACACACACACACACACACTCACAGTATCGCTGTTTGAGTTTCGTGTTGATCTTTATGCAAATGACGTGAAGCCGAGCCGCTGCGGTGGTTTCCAGTGAGACCAGCCTGACGCGTCTCCACAGCAGCTTCTGTTCACAGTCCACTGACCTGCTGTCTGCTGGTCACCTGACACGTGACATCACAGCTGGTTAGAAACATCAATACTCAGATAATGTACAGAGGACTGTGGTAGAGTAGCTCCTCTAGTAGGAGGTCTGTGTGTTCAGTAAATGAGGGAAAGGAAGCGTAAAGTGACAGTAATTTTATTCTCCTGGTGTTTCTGGGGGAGCTGAGGCTGCTGTGAAGGATTTGTCTGTAGAAGAAGAAGAAGAAGAAGATACTGACTTTTTAATGCGTACAATAATAAAGCAGTGAGCTGTTTTGCTGTGGTTGTCCCAGTCGGCAGAATAAATAGTGATTAAATTGCAATTTTACGTTTCTTTAGGTTAATTTTTTAATTAAATGTTGTGGCAAACACTGTGTTTACAGGCTGGTTATGTTTAGGCACAAAACTGCTTTGGAAAATATTAGAATTAGGCTTAAAATACTTGATATTTCTTTAAAAATATAGAGATATACTCACAAATGTTGAAACACGGCCTCGAACAGTGGTGTCTGGCTTGGACGCGCTCTCTTCTCCATCACCATCTCCACCAAGTTGGTGTGTTTATGACTCTGTGTGTGACAAAAGTAAAGTATTATAAACACTTCTGTGGCTCCAGAAGCTTCTGTAATCTTATGAATTACCTCCTGTGATTGTGGCTCAGTTGCATTGTGGGTAATGTAGGCCCCAGGTTTTAAAGAAGGAAGAAGGACGTGTGGATGAAAGAGGTGATATCTCTGGTTCTGCTGTATCAGTTTTGGATCTGTTTTCATAATGAGTTCATAGGAGTGCAATGCTGGACCACAGCTTCTACATTACCCACAATGCAACTTGATGCAATTCATCAGCTGCTTCCTCTGGAGGCGTGTTGCCCTTTGATTATCCCCCACACCTTGTGATCTACGTTCCAGCTCACCGGTTCTGTTTGCTCTTTATTCTGCTGCAGTCGTGAAGCGGAGCAGCAGGTGCGCTCCGAGCCGCCCACGCCGTCTTCTGCGCTTTGCGGACCGTCTGCTCTGCGATTGTTGCCGTGTTTGTGCAATTAAAGCAGAACTCCTCGCGTCTGATGAGGCGCTCCAGCTGTGAGCATCTGAACCAGCGCGGGATCCTTTCTCTTCTTTGATGCAGAACATTCCTGAAGCCCAGACTTCTAAGAGAGAGACCCGAAAACACCCGAGCAGAAAGAAAAGGGCTGTTTTCTGCCGCTCACATTTCTGCAGCAAGGAACTTCTTCATTAGACAGACGCTTTTTTTTTTTTTTTGCAGAGCTCCGTTTTTTAACGAGGAGACGAATTACAGTTAACGAGGAGGGGTACGCCAGCTAACGAGGCTGGGTTTGACGAGGAACAGAGACGTCGGAGTGTTAACGAGAGAGGCAGATGTTAGAGGAGGTTAGGACTGAGTCTACATACTGATGGAGGCCAGACAGAAGCTGATTGGTGGGGAGATATTCCTCCTCTCTCCTCCTCTCTCCTCCTCTCTCTCGTGCCGACGGAGCGATCCATTTGTTGAGATGAGATGTTTCAGATCAATACTCGCTCTGCAGCGTGTGTGTCACAGGGTTACCCATCTCGCATGGCCGTCGACTGAAGCAACTTAATAAATTCATTCATTCTCGGAGCGTTTTAACCCCCACGCACAAACACTCTCACAGGAGGAGGAGGAGGAGGAGGAGGAGGAGGAGGCTAACTGAGGTCTTCATAAATCTGAAGATGTCACTTCTGACTTACCTGATCCTTTTGAGCCGCGCTGCAGAATGTGTCAGTGCAGATGGAGGTGATTGCCCGGAGCAAAATATCTCAACTGCTATTAAACGGATTTGCATTAAATTCATGAAACCCAGAGAGTGAAAAATACCGACTGTGGTGCTTTTCATCTAAAATCACCAGCAGGTTGAAAATACACTCAATCTCTTGATGTTTATGCCTCTCGCACCGGGCCCCGGCTCAGAACCTCCAACCTTATCTGCACAGAACAAACCCAGTATGTGGCCTGAAGATACCAACACGATTACCGTCCTGCTACTTTAATGCTAACACGCTCACTCAGATAAAACGCTCACACACGTCAGTCTACAGTCGTGCTAGCAGCTGTGCTAACATCAACATGCTAACTAACGTGCAGTTAGTGGTCGAGGGATGTTATCACTCGTTTCTTTAGAACAGCTGAGGCTGATGGGAGTGTCTGTAGCTGCTCAGGTCAGTTATTATATTTTGGCTCAGCTGTCATGGTGGATCGGCAGCAGACAGAACACGGATCTGTTGGAAATTAGGACCGCTAGCATCGTCACAGCACTTATAGCCCAGTTTTCTGTCCCGCCTCCCCGATGATCTGTGAACTCACAGAGGAAGAATTTGTGCTCTGGTGATCGTTCCATCGTGAACAACATGAATTAAACACAGG
Source organism: Diplodus sargus (assembly GCA_903131615.1). NCBI lineage: Eukaryota > Metazoa > Chordata > Actinopteri > Spariformes > Sparidae > Diplodus > Diplodus sargus. The sequence continues at coordinate 297,829 of CAEMYA010000213.1, forward strand.
AACTCTGAACTCTCGAACCACTGAGTTCTGCATCGTTTATGTTTCCTGTTCCTGAGGAGCTGAAGGTAAACGGAGCCGAGCTCAGAGCAACAGAACCGCCTCGCTGGGTCCATGTCTGATATTTAATTTCACATCAGCTGAGTGTGAACAAACTGTTTTCTCTGAGCAGCAGAGTGTCGACACGTTAACCTCCTCCTTCATCCTCACCTCCTCCTCCTTCATCCTCTCCTCATCCTCCTCCT
>CAEMYA010000213.1:299725-317172 GCA_903131615.1 Diplodus sargus
GTGTGTGCGTGTGTATGTGTGTTACTGTCTCATCCTCTCTAATAGATTCTCTCTTTATCTCGTCCCTCTCAGGCTTTCTCCATTATTCTCTCTCTCTCTCTGTCTCTGTCTGCCTCGCTCGTCCTGTTTATTATTCCCCCTCTTCCTCCTCCTCTTCCTCTTCCTCTTCCTCTTCCTCCTCCCTCGATCATCACCTCTCCACACCTTGTTTCACTTTCTTTTCTTCTTTGCTGTCTTTGTTTTTCTCCTCCTCTTCCTCTTCTTCTCTCTGTATGTCATCTTCATCTAATCTTCTTCCATTCATTCCTCATCTTCATCTTCCTCTCTTTTCAGCTCTTCCTCTTTTTGTTCCTCTTGTCTTCCATTCTTCTCCATCTCATCTTCCTCCTCCTTTCCTGCGACACCTCCCCCCCTTCATCCTCTTTCTCATGTCACTACCTCGAATCTCTTCCTCTTTCTTCTTTCCTCCTTTTCACTCCTGCTCATCACATCTCTTCTCCTCGTCTTCCCTTTATTCTTCCTCCTCTCCCTTTCCTTCTCATCACCTCATTCCCTCTTCTTCCTTCTCTGTTTTCTCTGTTCCTCCTCCTCCTTCTTGTCTACAGTCTCTTCCTCTTCCTCTGTCACTCTACATTCCCCTCACTTTCTCTTCTTCCTCTTTCATACTTCCATCCTTTTCTTCCTCACCTTCTTCCTGGTCCTCTCATCCTGCTCTTCTCCCACTGTAATCCTTCTTACTTCCTCCTCCTCCTCTCTCATGTATCTCATCTCCTCTTGTCTCACTCATTTCCTTGTTTCTATTTCCTTTTCTTTCAGTCTTCCTCCTCTTCTTCCTCCCACTTCCTTATTGTCTCCCCTGTTAAGCTTTTCTCCACATCTGTCCTGTTTCTTGGACTCTTCCTCCTTCTTCCCATCCTTCCTCTTTTCTTTCTTCCTCTTGTCTTCTTCTCCTGTTGTTTCACCCATCCTCTCTCTATCCTTCTTTACAGTCTCCCCCTCGTCCTCTCTTATTCTTCCTCCTTTCTTCCTCTCACTCTTCCTCATCATATCCTTTCACTCCTTTCTCCCCCTCTTTCTTATCTACTCCTTTTGTCTTACACTTCCTCAGCTTCCTTTCTTCCCACCTCTGCACATCCTTCTTTTCCTCTTTTCTTTTACCACCATCTTCCTCCTCTTCCTCGTGGTTTCCCTCCTCCTTCATCATCATCTTTCACTCTTCTCTTTCTTTCCTCTCTGCCTCTCCTCTTATTTTCCTCCCTCCTCTTTATCTTCGTCCCCCAGTTCTCCTCCTCTGTTGTGAATATTTAGTGTTTCGTGGCGGCCTCTGATATTTTCCTCCTCATCCTCCTCTTCTCCTCCACCTGTACTTCCTCCTCCTCCTCCTCCCCTTCTCTTCCTTTCATCTCGTCCTCCACAAAATACTGGCAGTGAAATGCTGGCGCGCGATAACAAAGTTTTCGGAGGGATTATTTCCTGGAGTTTTTAATTTCTTCCTGTGTGTGTCAGGTGACTGACAGACGGACGTAACAAAGCTCTGATATGAAAAACTTTTGACTCAGCTCAAAGAAATCAGGAGGAAACAGAAAGCGTGCTCGTGTTTATTTTGGATTATCTCTCTCTGAAGAAGCCGAACAAGAAGAAGTGAAGAAGTGACGCTGTATCTGAGGAAACAGCCGACGTGTCGACGCCGACTTCAGAGGATTTTTCTTTAACCCGCTGAACTCTGATTCCACCTTAAACTTCCCCTTTGATTCCTTTGAAAGGCTCAAAGACTTGAACTTTGTACGACAGCGTCACGTTTTCTGTGCAGCTTCATAACAAACTCCAGTCAGACGTGTTGACGCTTCATATTTGAAATCGGAGCCAGAAGCCGACAACTTGGAATGTGAATGTGATGAATTGAATTATGGGTCATTTCACGGGTCATTGAATGAAACAGTGATTCTGTTTAACTAGACTCATTTCAGAGCCTAATGTGGGGAAAATTGAGGTCAGTCAATGTAATGATATATAATGTGGGACTGTAGAGATCCGTCAGTCAGGAGAGATTCTGCCTCTGACATCTCTCTGAAACAGCAATGAATCATGGGAGAAACTAATCCACTCGTTATTTTCAGGCAATTGTAGAGCTACGTAAATACTCCCACAAGATACGGCACCATCCAACCCAGAATAAACGTGATCTGGGTACATTTCTGCTAAAGCAAAGTTACATTCAAGTTGAAAGTTTCTTTAAGTCCCAACTTTTAGTCAGGCCCTGTTTTCTATTTCCTCTGGCACAGTAACAGCCTGGTTAGAAAAACATCATGATCTTGTTGAAACTGCCTGTAAACGTCTCCACTTCCTGTGAAAATTATCTGTCAGGGTCGCTTGCTTTTAGTTTTTCAGCCTTGACAATATCTGGTCTAGTTCTCCACAAACATGGTTAAACTGTCCCGAGGTCACCTGAGAAACCTTCAGTTTTTGTGGACACTGACTGTTAGAGACGGTCCAACTTCACATGAAAAATATTATTGTTATTTTCTTTAAACACAACTGGAAAAACACCTGGTTTTCATCTCTACAAACACACCTGGAAATGTCCCAAGGTCTCCTTAAAAACACCGGTTTTATTGCCACAAACACGGCTGGAGACGGCCAGACTTCACGTGAAAAATGTGTAGTTTGGTCTCCACAAACACGGCTGGAAATGTCTGAGATCTGCTTAAAAACGTCCATTTTTGTCGCAGATGAAAATGTCCCGAGGGAATGGCTCTTGTCGGCTGAACCTGAATAAAGTCATAATTTATAGCCAAACTTTGATCTTGTCCAGAAAGTTTACCAGTCTCGCCATGAGAGTGACACAGTGTCAGCAGTGGTTTGTAACAGAGAAGCTTCTTCATCCTGACAAACAGCCGCATCATACGAGCAAAAGTTTAGATGTGTCGTCGTCGTCTGTGTGAACTTTTAACACCATGTTGTTTTAATTTGGAGTAACTGTTGAATGTAAAACAAGGACAGAGAACAACACGACCTGCAGGCTGAAGATCTGCTGCAGTCATAGTCCGGCACATCACACTTCAGAAAAACACATTTTCTCCTGAAATGATGATGATAACACAGTTTGTTTGATGCTCTCAGATTTCAGACATCACACACATCCAAGAGGTGGAAGAAAATGGAGGTTAAAAGGAAAGAAATGACCACGGCAAGAAAAGTTTACAGTGAGACGAAGGAAGAAAGAAAAGGAGACGAAATGAGCTCCATGAGGACTTCTGAGTTATAGTGAAATCGTAACTTTAAAAGAAATATATATATATATATGTAACACAATCTTCCTCTTGCAAATGTAAAGTGTATTCATAAGCAGTAAAGTTGAGGCACCGTTGCTCATTTCAATACACTCGGGAGGTTTTGCTGCCGCAGCCTCGCTCGCTCTGTTACATCCCGGGTTTGTTATGATGACTAATGTTGGCGAACTTTAGATAGATACTGTTGTATAAATGACGTTACTGACTCACTTCTGTGGACTCCTTGTTTTCAGATTCTGTAGGCCACGCAAAATGCTAATCAGTCGCCTCGGGCTTGTTCAAGTCACTTAATTCACCAGCTCAGCCGAAACCGACACTTGTATTTGTTTACTTTCCGTCTGAGAGGATTAGTTTGACAGTTTGGGACACAGCTTATTCACTTTCTTGCCCAGAGTCAGATGAGAAGATCGATATGTTATAACTCGTGGATACAAATGCAGACACAACAGTCAAGTTAAGGAACAAAATGTGAGTTTTAATAACGTGAGCTGTCGTCCAACAATCTGAATCCAGGCAGCGAAAACAAACCCTGACAAAACAGGCTGGAGGGGAAATCGAAAAGAATAAAGAGAAATATAAAAACTACATAAAGGAAAAAATGGGGATGAAACTCCTGAAACAGCAGAAACAAAACTGAGAGAGACTTCAGTAACCAAGAGAGGGAAACAGGTGAAACTAAAACAAGATGTTGTGAAAAACACAAAGACAGGAAGTTGAATGTTAATACTGTCTCGCCAAAACAAAAGCAGGCGATCAATTTAATGTTTGACAAATGGATTTTTGTTGCAGTTCTTGTCGTATTTTTTGGACGAGATGTTTGGTTGGATTTTAAGAGATTTTCTTTGTTGTAAAAATGAATGAATTTTCATGTTTAATGGTGTTTGTGTTGTCATGAAAGACATTTCTCTTCTACATGACAGTGACACTGTTTACTTGTTTTCCTTCCAGCTACCTGGCGGTGACTCAGTTCAGTCCGATCCACGCCCGGAAGGCCTTCCCCTGCTTCGACGAGCCCGTCTACAAGGCCACGTTCACCCTCACGCTCCGCCACGACCCGCAGTACACCTCCCTGTCCAACATGCCCGTGGAGAGCAGCTCGCTGGCGGACGAAGACGGCTGGGTGACCAACCGCTTCGCCCGAACGCCTCGCATGTCCACGTACTACCTGGCCTGGGCCGTCTGTAACTTCACCTACAAGGAGACGCAGACCGACGGCGGCGTGACGGTGAGTTCTCAGTCCCTCTGCTTTTATGCTGATTTATTGTGCTCAGAAAGGGAAACAGAGCTCTTCTTTCAAGGCTGAAAGCTAAAGACATTTTTACTCACTGGGTCACAGCAGCAGATGATGGAGGAGAAAAATATAAAATCCTTGTATTCCAACATCAGGATGAGAAAGGAAAGAAAATGTGATGTAAATATCTGATAAAAACAATAAGTTAAAGATAAACAACATGCAAGCAAAAGCATTACAAGGTATTTTTTTAATATCATGACTTAATTATCTGCTTCTCTTGCGATAAGACTTTAGTTTTTCTGGAGCTCTTAATAATCCTCAGAACTCGTTATGTACCAAATACTGCATGTTGTTGAATCCGTGTCTGCCTTCTTAATTTCTGTCATTTCTGCTCTCTCATCTTCTGGGACTCTCGTTTGTCTCGAGGCTGAGAGACAAAAAGAAAAGAGTACCTCTATAATGAAACCTGTGTGGATAGAACAGGAAATACAGAAGCTCATTATCTCGACATAATGACACATTTAAGCTCTGATCACCTCTGAAGTGTGTTTCATATCATCACATTCTTAGCTGCTGGGTTAAAACATTTATAAACGAGCAGCAGTCTTTATACTAAGATAATATTAGAGCTGCGATTTCCAAGATAAGCAGGAGGTTAACGGGTGAAGACACAGTACAAGTCTAAGTCACTTATTACAGCCTTTAAAGACGACTGCATGTGTTTATTACGCCGGAGGAAACTTGAGAAAATAACACTGAGAATGTTCTCCAACTCAAGAATACGAGTGTCGCCCGACAGAAATTATGTATTTTCAACAAAAGGTGGAGCATCAAACTCCAACCATGTCTCCATAATGTCATCTAGAACCACTTCAGTAATGTATTTATTCTAATATACAGTTTTCAATGATTAAATGATGAAAAAGTGGCAAAAAAACTGTGTCCATAGAGGCTTTTCATGCTTTTATCTGTCAAACAATGGCTTTTAATACCCACCATGGAGCCTACAATGGCCAGCAAGGGGTCATTAATGCATCATATAGCCAATGATATTTCAAATCCAGTCATATATATATCAGTTATATCTGTTTTTAAAGCCCTAAACTTGGAAATGATGAAAGTTTGGGCATATTTCGTTCTGGGTTTAGGCTGTTTATCCACCTCAGCACTTGTCTTCAACTATTTTATATGTACAGAGTTTGTTTAAATTAGAAAATAAAGACCAATAAAAAGGCTCTTTACACTCCATCATGCCATCGTTCATCCTTAAGATTGCTATCGTGTGATTGAAAGCTCGTTCCACCAGTTAGGAGCTTCTACGCCCGCCATAGAGCCTACAACAGCAAACGAGTGAGAGCATCAAACCTCAAAACGAACCAGTGAAGTTGTGTAAATAAAGAAATAAATAACTCAAATGAGTTTACGCTCCTGTTGCTCTTGGTTTGGGGTTATTATGAGGTCACAAAAGTGTTTGGTTTTTTGCCAGTTGCCTGAATACAAGTGTTACTTTTCAGTGATGTTGTTGTTAGATTTGAACTTTGACCATGTAAGACTGTCTGATGTGGAGTTACAGCTCATCTGCAGGCTGATTTATGTATCAAAAAATTCAGGCAACAACAATGCATGAACAATTCAGTGTGTTTAAGCTGCTATAGATTAATGCCAGGAGCGACTGAAGAGCCTCTGACAAAAAACAAAATATATCTTCGGGCCGCTCAAAGGTCCCTGCACTCCAAACGATTCAGCAACAGATTTGAATTTGCTCTGGGCTCGACTGGGATGGACGTTTAGGATAATTTTACATAAATTTCCAGGAGTAAGAAGAGGTTATCTTGTGCTGCCTCACAGTTTTAAAACCTCTCGCTTTAATAATTCAAACTAAGACTCAGCACCAGTTAAAACTACTTGTGGCAGATTTTGGCGATTGTCGGCTCCTCCGGGCTGTTAAAGCCCGAGGAGTGAAGCCGCTGTACCCATTTTATTTCTAGACTTCGCAGTGTTTGTTGTTTCAGTTCTGACTCCTTTGGCTGCCAGATCCGCCTGATACCTCGTCATCTTTTAACAACCATAACATTCAAAACAGAAACATGCGCACGTCCTCGCTGCGACACAAGGACGAATACATGCTCGACCTTGTTTCTCCTCCTCGTCTTCCTCCTCTTCTTCTACTTCCTCCCCTCCTCCGATCATCTCTCTATCAGTGTAATTACAGCTCATCCATCTCGTCTGGCAGAAACTCAAGGACGACACACACTCACACTCACACACACACACACACACACACACACAGACACACATTTCGCGTATCTCCTTGTTTCTGAAAGATAATTTTGGTGAAATGCTGTTTTAATGACAAATCATATCTGGGTCATTTATAACCATCACCACACTCCACCACTGTGTGTGTGTGTGTGTGTGTGTGTGTGTGTGTGTGTGTGTGTGTGTGTGTGTAGAGTAATATTAGGGTGGAAGCAGTCAGGCATGTGAGTCTTAGTCTTTGTAATGAATACATTAATCTTTATTTTAGGCCTTTCCATTTTTAGTCACCAAAAACAAAAAGAAGCTCTCCGATTACTTCACATCCATCAGATGAAAATAAGAGATCAGGAAGTTCAGACGCGGTGGTTCTCTCTTCTGCTCGAGGTGGAATTGACTGTATAGGTGTTACCATCAGAGTGGGAAACAGAAACGTATTACACATATTTATTTCTGCAGGTTATTAGAGAGTGTATCTCCCTCGGATGTATCAGGATACCTGCTTCACAGTCAGATACAGAAATCTCACTGATAATACAATTTGAAGCGATATGATTTGATTCAGTGTGATTAAATCGTGTTTCAGCTCAGACTCAAAACAACTGGATACTTTTAGTTGTTCGGGAATTAATCTAATTGAATTCAAAGAGAAATGCTGCTGACGGGATGTTATTACAAACCTCGATTCCCCGGATAGCTTCATCCATGTTAATAGATACTGTGAGTGCTGTGGAACATGTTCTAATCAGGAACATTGAGGCCGGCTGGTTCCAGTTTGCTGAAATGGCGTTCAGTTGACTTTACTGGACTGAGACGATTAGGTTCAACAGTTTCAGTTGTTGTTCGCCTGTTATAAACTGAATATATGCAGCATTAAAACCACTAATAGCTGAAGTACGAGAGGAGTTCCTAAAGCTTAGTTCCATATGAATGCAGGAAACTTTGTTGTTTTGTCATCAGTGAAAAACAATATTGACCTTAAAGTTGAAAAGGAGCCTCATATAAGAAACAAAACTAAAATCAAAAGCCGGAAAAGTCACATGACATCTCACGTGGATAGTTGCTGCTGGAAGACAGAAGTTCCACATTAACTGTCCTCCAGGTTACGTCACATTCTGAGATCGACACTTCTCCACTGGCAGGACGGCGGCGAGTGGAACAAGCTACTGCTAACGTGAGTTGTTCAGTAAACTCTGCGTACACAAACAATGTTCTCAATGCTCGTGTTCATGGGTAGAGACACTGGTGATACTACGAGCCAAGTTTCATGTTGTGTCTAGAGATTTTGATGCTATTAAAAGTGCCCGTAGCACTCCCATTGAAAATGAGTTTGACCCAAAAACAAAAATACGGTCAATCTTAAAAGTGCCTCTTTCATCGCAATTATGCTTTTACACAAAGAAAGCCTTGGTTGCATATAGGCGAGAGTTTAGCTCCAGCCCAAAAGTCCACAGTGACGATGGCCGCCATTTTTGGAGGTTCAAGACGGACCGCTGGACTAAGTTTGTAAATGCAGGGGAATATAAGTATATATATATAAGTTTTCTAAAATTGACTCCTTTCGACATTAGGCCGTGAATTTATCCATCACCCGTTTACAATAACATCATCATCTTGTTACACTGCCATGTTCTCCTGGGAAACTTTTGATTCCTGGCAATCAAATGTAGTCGCTTCTTGACATGCACCACCGACTCACTCACAGTTTCAGATCAAGTGCCACCTCTCATGGTAACGGCACTCCCTGACGGTATTACACCCCATTAGCAGGACGTTGCAAACTGGCACACCACAAAATGCTCAGAAATGACCCCAGGAACGTGATAAAGAGCTCAAGGCATCGATCTGGCCTCCAAGGTCCCCAGATTGCAGTGCCAGAACAAGTCCAATAAATGGAGGCCCTCGCAATGCACAAGACACAAGAGGCCCGGGTAAACATCGGAAACGGGTCTTGGTTTGCGTTGTGTTTGGGTGGGCGCTGTGTGTCAGCAAACGTCCCCTGTGAATTCCACAGCTCCAGGTTTGCATTGATCATCTCTTGGCACTGTAAGGAGGTGATCAATGTGTTCACCTCACCTGGGAGTCCTTCCATTGTTGTGGCTGATCAGTGTGTATATTTTTACCTCCTGTCAGAATAACAACATGTCCAGTGAGCCGGTGCTCCAGTCCCCCCGTGATCCTGCACATGATAAGCCTGAACAGTTTAGGGCTGAATGGATTTTCCAGGATGTGCTTCTATTTCCCACCAGCCGACATTAGAGCTGATGTCTCCGAGATATGAGAGATTAGTGAATTACATGGTAATTCATATTCTTACTGCTCTGTAAGATATCACTTAGGACATTAAGCTTCTTCCAAACACTCCCAGGTGATTTTAAAGTCATACCGCATGCAGTCTGCTCATAACAATATTCATTTATTCATTCATTACAATACGGTGCTTATTCTTCTACCTTTTCCACTCTGAAGAGAGAGCGTAGCCCTCCTGCTGCCCTCCATCACTGCACACTGTTGATTCAGACGGGGTGGCATTGACTCCTGGTGCTGAGAGTGCACATTGTGACGCATCTTGGTCCAAAACGACTTCATCTGAATGTGTAATTATGAGGTATTTGTTGCATCTACAGGCGATAAATCCAGATAGATTCTTTTTATGGAAATATAATTTAACCCCAGAATGCATTTATTCTAAACATACTGTGCGTGCTGCCGACAAACAATCACATATCAGGAATTTGGGACCGTAACGTATCGTGTTGTCAATCAGCAGTGGTTAGGTTCAGGCTCCAGAACTGCTAGTTAGGTTCAGCCTACAAAACTACTAGTTAGGTTCAGCCTACAAAACTACTTGGTTAGGTTCAGGCTACAAAACTACTAGTTAGGTTCAGGCTACAAAACTACTAGTTAGGTTCAGGCTACAAAACTACTAGTTAGGTTCAGGCTACAAAACTACTAGTTAGGTTCAGGCTACAGAACTACTAGTTAGTATCAGGCTACAGAACTACTCGTTAGGTTCAGGCTACAAAACTACTTAGTTAAGTTCAGGCTACAAAACTACTTGGTTAGGTTCAGGCTCCAGAACTACTTAGTTCAGGCTACAAAACTACTTAGTTAAGTTCAGGCTACAAAACTACTTGGTTAGGTTCAGGCTACAGAACTACTAGTTAGTATCAGGCTACAGAACTACTCGTTAGGTTCAGGCTACAAAACTACTTAGTTAAGTTCAGGCTACAAAACTACTTGGTTAGGTTCAGGCTACAGAACTACTAGTTAGTATCAGGCTCCAGAACTACTCGTTAGGTTCAGGCTACAAAACTACTTAGTTCAGGCTACAAAACTACTTAGTTAAGTTCAGGCTACAAAAGTACTTAGTTAGGTTCAGGCTACAAAACTACTAGTAAGGTTCAGGCTACAAAACTACTAGTTAGGTTCAGGCTACAAAACTACTAGTTAGGTTCAGGCTCCAGAACTACTCGTTAGGTTCAGGCTACAAAACTACTAGTTAGGTTCAGGCTCCAGAACTACTTGGTTACATTTAGACTCCATATCTACTTGGTTAAGTTTTGAAAAAGTTAAACTGTTGGACTTTTCTCGCTCCCTGTACTAGAAGTAGTGGCATGACAGCGGAAACTACAGCATTAAACATAGAAGCGTGAGGTCACTGACCAGGCTGCTGTATTTGACTCATTGGGACTGAGAACAAGCAAACAATAAAACACAAAAGTCCCTGAAATCATAATGTAACAGCGTCAAAAAGGAGGCAGTTTGGTTGCAGTGCAAGAGTGATGTAAGCCTTCAAGAGCTGATATTCTGTTCAGGACGATCAAACGATCAGAATGACTGCATGCTTTGGTCAGGTTTCAGTTTCACTGCAGGAAGTTGTGAAAAAGACATGAACAAACGGAATAAGTCAAGAGTCGTGATGAAATACTTTTGATGAAGGTTGAATAAATGGATTTCCCTCCATGAACACATGCATGAGACACCGTTCATGCTGGTACATACCTGATTATTCATGAGGACTCGGTCTCGTCAGGCAGCCAGAACACTGTGAGAGGACAGATTCGAGATGGAGACGGAGAGTGTCCTGGTTGAATAACAATATTTTTAAAAAACAGGATATGAAAAACATCCAGGAAGCAGCACATTCATAATTTCATCTATACAAACAGTTGCTGCAGAGTCTCTCAGTGTCTGTGTTACAGCATCGTTCTCATATTAAATTCCTTGTTTCAGCCTGAAGGCAGTGGAGACGCTGCTGTCTGTTTGCAGAGCAGCTTCCTCTGACAGAAACATTAATCCTCCTATCCCTCCATCCTCCTCCTCCAAACCTTCTGAAAGAAACAGCTTTATATGATGGAGGAAGAAAAAAAGCATCCCTCCATATTCTTCAGAGCCGCTCAAACAGTTTCCTCTGACAGACACATTCATCCCTCCATCCTCCTCAGAACAGCAGAAAGAAAGGAAAGCACCAGTCTGCGTGCCGGAGATTTCCCAGAGCAGGAAATTAATCTACGCATAAATGATGCAACTTGGCTCGCACAAGTCGGTGTGCAGTGTTTGTAACCTCGAAATGTATATCATCATTCAGAGGGCAGGGGAGAACATCAAATCAAGGAGATTTGTTTTGTTTCCCTGCAAAAAAGTCGATATCTTGTCAAGCTGGGATTTGAAGCGACGCGAGATGCTTCAGTGTTGGCAGCGATCGCGTCCATTTGTAATGCATCTTTTAAATTACACCTCACCACACGCTGTAAAGTTAAAGCAACTTTAACTACATCTTAATGTCACGTCTTCAAACAGATTAAACCGAATATGAACAGAAATCTTAATTTTTAGAGGCTGCTACGACAATTGGTGTCATAAAAACTCCTACAAATTCCACTTACAGACAATTTATTTCCAACATAATGAAGATCAGATCAAGATTTACTTTTACAAGATGTTAATGAAACATAAAAACACAATGTGCAACATATAAAACATGATATACATCCACAATAAAACAAGACAGCATTTATTCAAACAGTGAGAAAAACAACAACATGCCTCCTTCACACTCTAATGATTCATCTAGAGATAAAAATGTTGAATATCCAATCTCTGCTCAAGTTATTCCATGACCCAAAAATCTTTATAACGATAATAATCTTTGTACTAAACTTGTGAAATGTTCACTGATGACATATTTCATCTGATTTCAAGCAAAATCTCTGATCTTGCAGAAGAATATCTGCTCGTCGTGCCGGCACCATCATTAAACTTTTATTTCTAAGTGCTGTATCGTTGTTCATTGTTATGTTGAGTCACTGGCAGCACTTGGTTAAAGTTAGAGAAAGATCGTGATCTTGCAAGTTTAGCTCATTAACATTTAACCAGGAGCACAATGTGTCCATGACCTTCGAGGTGCAAGGGCTAAAATACGGCCAGAATGTGAGTTTAAAACATTGAAAAAACTTTGCCAACACTGCCGAGAGACTGTGAAGAAACAACAGAGTTGACCTCTGTGCACTGCTTACTGAAGATGGCGAGCTAGCCAGCTAGCCTGCCCCGTCTAGTTAATACCACTCTGTTAGTCAAGAATCGAACCCTGCAGCAAGTTTGCTCCGTTTAACAAGGTCTCTCAGCTTTTAGTGGAATAAATGTGCAAAATACATTCACAAATTGTCAAGGGAGTAGATAATCCTACGGCCATTTTTCTTACCAAACAGAAAAATACAACTGTACACCATCTGATTAGTAGTTAATGTCTTCTGTAGGATCACAGAAGACATTAACTGCCTCGTTAATCACTTCATTTAAATTGTCCCTCCATTGTTCAAACACTCATGTCTGGTTTGGTCGAAACAATTCATCAGTTCATCAATTCATAGAGTTAGATATGGAAATATAGCAACTACTGTTCCACTGATAACGACTGACCATCTCTCTCCGTTCCTCTTGGAGTCATAGTCTTGGTCAGAGCCGCTGTAAATCGCCTCTGTATTGTATAAAATGACCTCAGTCAGTTTCTCCAATCAAGTCATCTTTCAGGGCTACAGCTAGCCGAGCTAACTAACTAATGGCAGCTAGTCGCTACAGCTAATGAGAATGACACTTGAGTTTGTTTTTCTAGGTTGGTAGGTGTTGTTCAGGATAGTTGTCGGGGTCTTGATCTGTAGATCAGGATGGTTTTTAGGTTCTTACTCAGTATCTGCTCTTTGCCATGTAGGCTTGTACCTTAAAGCTGAGGTTTGCAGTGTTTCTGTGGTGTCATTAGTTAATAATTCCCCCCAAAACTTTCAGTATCATTGTGATTCAAGTGATCTGAGTAAAACAACAGACATCTGACCTCTCCTTGGATCTGGTTTCAGGCTCATGACAGGAGATGTTGTGGCTGCTCTACAAATGCAGACATGAGTGCACATCCCCTCAGATGGTTTCAATTGTGGAAAATCCTGCAAATTTGAAACATTTTCCAGTCCCTCCTCTGCCCACAACAGAGCACGGAGCTTCAGGCTCATTATGTCTGATGCCATGATGCTCGTATCGACGATGATGACAGGACAGTGGTGTGTGTGTGTGTGGTGCACTGGTGTCTCGTCTCACTGTTAGATGGCGTCACAGCAGCCTGGGGCGATCTGCCCCGGGGCCACAGAGAGCTGGAGGGGGCACATTCGAGGGGGACGGGGTCCTGGAGAGGCTCATCATGTGGAGAGCAGGGGTGAGGTTTTACAAGGCGACGGGCTCCTTCTGCTGCCGGTCCGAGTTCTGATCACCTAATGTGGTGAGACGAGGCAGCAGAGGAGAGGCTGAGGTTTGCATCCAGCCTACTGCAGCTTGATTGACTAAATATTGCAAAGATAAGTTTCCTTTTAGTTCCATTGACAAGTTTTCCTGTGGTATCACTGTTGGCTACCGTTAGCTTCCAGCCTGCCTTCTGTCCAAAGATAAAAAACAATCGTAAGAATCCCAGTTTGATCTAGAAACGTTGATCTCAGTGCTGTGAAAAGTCAGAGGGAGGCAAGTTTTGTAGAAAGAATGGTAGTTTCGAAGAGGAGACACATATCAAGTTCTCCATCATCCGTTCACTCTTGTTTTACTTCCATCGCTCTCCCTCTGCTCCGTCTTTGCTTCCTCCACCAGCTCTTTATCTTCTTCAAGTTATTCCAGTCGTTCCACCGTCACCTCGGGCGAGTGACCAGGGAGAACAACGCCACTTCCTGTTTTGATTGACGCGCTTTCTTTTCGCTTTAATTCAACCTTTATTTTTAGAGGAAAAATCGAGGACATCAAACAATCAACTCTCGCTCATCAAATGAATGTTTTGACCGATCCTCAACATGCCTTTACATGAGTGTGTCCTGATTTCCAATAATAAAACAGCCTGCGGTCGTACTATCATCCTTTCAAACAGGTGGGATAATTTTAGCCTTCTGAGACATAGTAGGCAAGTGTTTAAACATCTAAAGCTGCAGAAACAAATGAAGGTATTAAGACTTTAAGCTTTTATGGTTATAAACAAAATCCAGATTGAACACGGAGCCGTCAGTGTTTGAGGAGCTGTGAGCTGCACAGACGGATCTTCAGCGGGTCTGGGACTCTGCCAGCGCCATTGTCAACTCAGATTCATCTTTTCTTTCAAAGAGCCCTTCTTCTGTCTCCACATCCTCAGTAAACAGCTGTTTGTCTTCCTGTTGTTGTTGTCAGTATAATGTGTCTCTGTGAGGATCTCTGTTCCTGTAATGAGCTGCTTTCCCTTCAGGGAGGCTTAAAGTCTGACACAAGACAAACAGACAAACAAACAAACAAACAAACAAACACACACTGGGGTGTGATGACCCACCGAGCCGCTCCTTGTTCAATGAAACCTCCATCTTTCAGCCATTTAGCTTATTATTCCTTCATCTTCTGTCATTTTACCCACTCTGGGTGTTTGTTTGCCAACTAACCGTCGCCATGAATGTGAAGAGGTTTCTGTGCAGCACATCTGCATTCACAAACACAAACAAAGAGGCGGTGAGCTTTGTGACAGCTGCTGTGTCTCAATTCAGGGTCTGCGTCCTCTGAAGGACCCGGTCTTTGTAATCAAGTCCTTCAGAGAGACCTTGTTTTACCCTTACGTCACCATTTCTGCCGCCCAGGCCCGCGAAAGTGACGATCTACGCCACGCGATGTCGCCATTTTCTCTCTTTTTGTCTTCTTTTTTGGGCGCGCAAAGAATCTTGGGATTTGTGAGGCTGCGAAGGATCGTAGCGGTGCATCCTCGAAAAAACCGGGAAAAGAAGGAGAATCTGGAGGAGCCTTCGAGTTGGGACAGCCTTCACGTGACGTAGTGACGTAATTACCCTTCAAATGCTCCTCCGAAGGACGCAGACACAGAACTGACCGATATCTGAAAGGAGGTTTGGATTTTCTGACAGACAGGAAGAGTTAGAAGTTACACAGTTACCTTTATTTGTATTCTGATCACATTGTCCTGTTTGTGTCTTCCGTTACTACCCAAGCTTGGATGCAAGTAATCGTCAACAGTGACTTTATCGAATAAATATCAGAACCTCACTCAGTTCTCAGGCGTCCAGTTGGATCAGTACCACAGTATGAGAGCAGAGTTGTGACGCAGCGTTTCGACGAGTTGAGCTGCTGCAAAGTTTTGTGGCGCGACATCAGAGCGTCCATCTTTACTCTTCAGTACCGACACTAAATGTCACATTAACATTCTATAATGATAATAAAGGTCACATTAATGTCCGATAGTGATTACAAACTGTAGGTCAGATGAGTATTTTAAGATGATAAAGGTCACTTTAACATTTCAGTTTTATTATGTGCTTATTTTAGACAAAGTTTAACGACATCGATTTAAAAAGTTGGATCTGGAGGCTCAAAGTCTCGAGGGAGCTAACAAACAGATTCACTGGTGTTAGAACAGATGATGTGATTTAATCGAAACAGAACATGATGGCATTTAATGCAACTGTATTTCTTATTATTTACCTTCTTTCCGTCTTTCTTTTTCATTCTTTTGATTGCTGTCATTGTTATGCAGCTGCACCTGTCCATGTTTACTACATTTTCTCTTGGGACTCAATTTCCCAATATTAATCCATCATAAATCAGTGTTATTATAAGGACAAAGACTTCCTGCTGGGACGCTGGGACATGAAACTCAAGGACTGTCCTGATTTAATGGGGACACCTGTTAGGGGACGGACAGATCTGCTGCGAACAGAACAAACTTTCACATCATTTGATCCTGTTAGAGGAAATGAACTACAGCCGAGCAGATCCAGCAGCACCATGTCTGGATATATTATTCAAACTGTTGGAATGATGTTAAAACAATAGTTTTAGGCCTTTATGAAACCAAAGAAGACTTTATTATCATGTGCACACACTGTATGTACAAATATTAAAAGCTACAACTGAAATAACATCATGAACATGGCAGCTTCTTATAAAAAGACATGTTGACATGAGTCCAATTTGAATTAGCACTTATGAAAAGCTGAGCTGTGATTCGGTTGACTATCAAACAAGTTTCAAGACAACTGCAGTTTTAGTTTTTTTCACAATCCTGCCGAAAATCAAACAAACCAGCCAGTCAGGCACCGAGAACAAACATCCACCAAGGCCCAACTATCTCTTTTAATTCATGCAAGCTTGATCTTAAAATCAAACCTCAAAGCCGTCCCTTGATCTGGATCTGCACCAAAGGTTAATGGGGGTCTGTTTGTGCAGAGACCCATCCTCCATTAAAAGTTTAAGGGAAATCTGTCCAGTAGTTTTTGTTACATAGAAACCAATCCAACCTACTAACAAACCAAAAAAACAACAACAACCAACCGACAAACCATCAAACCAACCAATCTGCCAAACATTTAACCAACCAACACACCAATTATCCATCTTACCAAAGAAGCATCTAGCCAACTTACCAACAAACCATCAAACCAAGTTATTATACTCAAAAATTAATAAAATACAAAACTTTGATCTCCACCTTATTGCAAACCGGGCTCTGTTTCCTTTAAGGGAAGTAGTTACACTGTGTGGTTGTTTGGGGTTTTTTCTTGATGTAGATGAGTTTGCTGCATGTATCTCTGTTTATAGAGCACAGCTGTGTTTATTAGAGCACACAGACATGTAATAAATATACATTAACTTGTGCGTATGTGCAGTCAGAACGCACAGACGTAGATTGTTTTCTTTGCAGTTTGATTAATGAGACCTGAACGAGCTTCATCCTCGATGTTGGACACAGGAAGCTGTAATAACCGGGTCTGTCTGTGCTCCATGAAGACATTATATGTTTAATATTACCAAAACCAGGGGAGGACTCAGTGAGCCGACACATATAGTGTATAATACATCACAGAGGAGCAGCTGCTGGGTTTCTCTTCATGCTCCGGTCCTTCTGGAATCAACAATCATCCCTTTTGTCTTGTTGACATTGACAGAGAGACTGTTATCCTGGCTTCGGTTCTTGGGCTGTCTCACTCTATCACAGCGGTGTCGTCAGCAAAAGTGATGATGTGATTGGACAGATGTGCGGCGCTGCAGTCATGGGTCAGCAGTGTTTGTTATGAAGGGAGTCGCGACTGTCTGAGGTCTGTTGATCTCAAAGTCAAGGACCCACAAAAACGCCGCGAGGAGACAGTGTGTTACTGCGCCGCTGTGTGTGTGTG
>CAEMYA010000213.1:330232-342157 GCA_903131615.1 Diplodus sargus
CAGAGACCGAACGCATCCTTGCATTATAAATCAGTTCTGTGCGTTTTCACCCTCGACATACATCCACGTTTGTAGGATTCTCTGCCAGCGTGAGCGTGTGTGCGCACATTCATACCGATGTTGACATCAGTCTTTACCACAGCTTGCCTCTAACCCCACCCACCGCTGCCAGATCTGCATCTGTGTGTGTGTGTGTGTGTGTGTGTGTGTGTGTGTGTGTGTGTGTGTGTGTGTGTGTGTGTGTGTGTGTGTGTGTGTGTGTGTGTGTGTGAGAGTGGTCCCAGAGCCTCGGGGCTCCATCTGTTGTCATGCAGGGCATCAAGCTCCCCTGAGAGAGAGCGAAAGAGAAAATGATGAGCTGAGATACAAATTTAAAGAGACAGAGGGGAAACTGCAGCGTGCAGACGGATGAAGATACGGATCATAGCGATGAGGCACTGCGCTCAGAGTCGTCCGGGTTCTGGTCCCGAGGACGTCCATCTGTCCGTCCACGTCTGACCCTGCAGAGGCCCGTTTAATTCACCGTGGATATTCGTGCCTCCCGGAGGATGAAGCCTAACGATGTGTTTGACCCTCTGAACCTTCCTCAAGTGCCGACACCAGACCCAAAAAATTCTGCTTTTAAACCCGTTCACATCTGGTGTCACCATGTCACGTCTGTCAGAATATCGCCGCGTGAACGCCGTCGGTCAGGCGGTATGATTGCATTGAGATCGGAGCTCATCCAGGTGTGAAAGACATCTGTTTAAAAGGTCACTCGGCTTCCTGTCCGTCAGCTAGAGATGTGCAGAGACTCTGTGATACTTCTAATCCTCTCTGCCGGGAGAAGTTTCCCATCCGACCACATTCCTTTACTCCGACTAAAAGAGGTGTTTGATGTTGTCGGCCTTTGTTGCCTTTCTGCAGGTTGTTTTCCTTCTTCAGCGAGGAGGTTAATGTTTCCCTCCGTGTTTGTCGGTTTGTTTGTTGTCAGCAGGATTACACAAAATTTACCAAACGGATTTCCACAAAACTTGGACGGAGGATGCGTCTCGTCCCAGATTAAACCCCATTAACTCCTGCTGAGCATCCAGAGATGTCGTCTCAGTTTCTTTCCTCAATCAACATTTTGATGAATTCTCTCTGCGTATGATGCGTCTTGCAGAAAAGACACATCATACCGACCAACAGGGATTCAGAAAAGTACCGAGGCTTCACACCTGGGCTGTGCTGGGCCTTGGTGGAGGTATGCTCTCTACTGAGTGTCACCGCAGTTATAAACATGAGGTGGTTCTCTTCTGTTTTATCCAGTTTAAAGCTTCGATTTGTATCTAATATTCCAGAAAAAGTTGTTTACAAGCAACTCAAATCATTCTTAAGTAACAATATCATATTTGAAGCATTTCGATCTGGTTTCAGGGAACACCTTACAGGTAACTCAGCTGTTTCAAAGATTTATTAAGACTGTGAAGTGTTGTCTCAATACTTTAAGACCTTTGTGGCTTCTGAAACAGCTGAATGTAAACTGCTTATCACCCGACTAGAGCTGTGGGTCGTCAAGAGAAGAGCTCTGAATTGGTTCCAGTCGTGCCTTCGTCGAAGTTAT
Organism: Diplodus sargus; assembly: GCA_903131615.1. Classification (NCBI taxonomy): domain Eukaryota; kingdom Metazoa; phylum Chordata; class Actinopteri; order Spariformes; family Sparidae; genus Diplodus; species Diplodus sargus. The sequence continues at coordinate 331,818 of CAEMYA010000213.1, forward strand.
TCACACAAAGTCACATTTCAGGCTGCGTATCATGTTGACATCTGTATAAAATGTTCCACATCGCGTTCACGGTACGCGCTCGTGACTTGACTTTCAGCATCTGTACATGTGAAACCAGTGAATATTTTAAAGAGACCTCGGGACGATTTCTTGTCGTGTTTGTGGCAACAAAAAACAGGTATTTTAAACCAAACCGTGATGTTTTCTCACGCAAACAAAGTAGCTTTTTTTGCCTCAAGCCTTTTTGCCTTTTTTGTGCCTTGAGCATAATAACAAGCGGCTCGCTGAGGCGTACTTGGTCTGGGGACTTTGGTTGCACAGGGACGAGGTTTGGATGACCGCTGGAGTAAAACAAACACAGAACTTACTCGCTGTAGCGTTCAGGTCCAGTGTGAAACCAAAAAATCTAACTGTACAGCAGAATACTGAGGATCACATGAACTTTTCTTCCATCTCTCCACCTGTTTCTCTGTGACAGCAGTTAATAAGGAACGACTTTCATCTCCCTGTGAGTCTGTTGACTCCGTGCTGTCGGCTGTTCGTGCCGTTTCCACTTTCCTCTCCCACATTTTGGTGGCGCGGCAGCCTGCTGAGGTTTACTGCAGTCTACCTGAAACCTTTTCTCATCTCAAACCCCACAGGATTATAGGAAACAGGAGGAATATCTCCTTTCCTGTCCGTCCCAGAGGTAAAGACGAGACGGGAGAGCTAAAATATATATATATATATGTTGAATTGGGACCAGTTGGAGAGCAGATGAGTCCTCGTCTGAAATCTGTAGCTGTAGCTTCAGAATTGACGGATCCAGCGGAGCATACGAATCCTTCCCTTCTTCATCCCTTCTTCCCTCTTTTCTTTCCCTCTCCAAACTCTCAGCTCCTCCACTTTCTGCAGAAAACTGCGTCCCAGCTGGGGAGATGTTTTTTCCTCTCCTCTCGTTCTGTTCAATGCAGAAGTGGAGAGATAACTGAAGGAGCGATAACGGGCCTCTCCGGGCTTCCGTAGGAATTCATTTGACTGTTCCAGCGGAGCAGAAATCTTGCGGCAGCGGAGCGAGCCGAGGCTCAGGTGATCCGACCGTCAGGAGAATTAACGCTGAATATCTGAGTGTGTCTGAACGTGTGTGTGAACACGCCAAGTGGACTAATGTGTTCTGTTGAGTTCTGGCTCCATCTGGGATCCACAGAGACACACGGACAGCACCGCCTGAGGTCCAACACGCACACACACACACACACACACACACACACACACACCTACATGCCTCCACTTGTGTATCTTTTCATCTTTTCTTTCCATCTTTCTTTCTTTCTTTCCTCTTTGTCTCTCGCTCTCTCTCTCTCTCTCGCCTCGGGCCGACACACAACAACAGATGGACTGAACTGAAACACACACACTTGCACACACACTTGCACACACACACACACACTCAGAGCTGCAGGCCAGTCAGCTGTCTGCCTGCTGCTGCCTCAGTGAAGCTGAAAGCTGAAGTCTCTTCCAGTCAGTCGGTCCGTCCGCTTCGTTCAAAACTGTTTGAAAGAATTTTGCATTAATATTCAATAAAGTGAGGAAGACAATCTTTTTCAGACCGCAGTGACTTTACAAAGTTTCCCCACAGAATGAAAGAGCCGGCAATAATACAGGAAATTGAACCTCTTTTTTCCCTGTCGAGCATCGAATCGCCCGACAGAACTGTGTTTAAAATTCTGGCGAGGACCCGAGAGCGTCCAGAGACATCACACACATCAGGCTGAATTTGGGGGGAAACGCACATAAAACGCTGCTCGCGACATCGAGAATATTTTCCATTTGATGCAAAAAGCTGCAGCCATAAAAAACATGTCGCCTCAGATTTCAGTATTTCACCTGGAATGAGATTCTTCGATAAAAGCTGGAGCGCAAAACACAAGTGTGACCCGGAGAAACGGCACCGCAGAACCCGATCTGAAATACTGAAAACAGAGATCTGATCCTCGACCTCGTCAGCACAGCGACGTTCAAACTCAGAACTCAAAAATAGTTCAATGCCGTTAGTTATTCTGTTTACTAAAACTGGGATAGTTGTTTTATTGTGTGTAAAGTTGCACTTAATCTGTATTTTTGTGGAACAACAGACTGAATCGAATGTTTAAGTGACAGCGAGTGTTTTAGCATCTATAAGTTCATTATGTCGGTTTAACATCCTGCTACTTTGCTGTTAGCTTGTCCTACAGTCGCAGTTTGGTTAGAGTTAGAAAAACATGTCATATAAACCTTAAACTCAACAGTAAGCTAAAATAACTCAACATCAGGACTTCGATCAAAGTCCCGACCACCCACCGTAAGTCCTACAGTTTACCTTTTCATCCTTTAAACTACTTCACGTGCCTTCCTCCTTTGCTGCTGTAATATTTGCAGGTCACCTCCTCACAACAAACACCAGTGTGGTTTTAGGAATCTGCTTCCACAGTCGATCGAAACGCTTGTTTTCCTGCTGAAGACGAGCTCAACAGACCGACACAGTTGGGAGAGAAAATCAGAAGTTAATCAGCTAAAGATATTTTGAATGAATCTTAAAGGAAAAGTATATTATTTATATGTTTTGGTGTGATTCATACTTACAGTTTTGGACCGGTAGATCGCGTCAGTTGGCAACCGTGACACATTTGCAACGGCCACAATGTAATCGATGATGTTGTTGTTCTAAGACCGTTCAAGGAGAAGTCTTGTTTAGAAATCTCACGAGAGGTGAGTCGTTGCAAGAAAACGACTGTAAACTTGGTGTTTGCCAAGAGAAGCTGCCAGCAAGAATCTGTTTCCAAAGTCGCGGCTGAATATTTTTACTCATTTTGACAATCAGCAACTGGAACAACTCACATCTCGTTGAACGAGATTTGTGTTTCTGGTTACAAAAACGATCTTATTGTTTACCAATCGAGTCTCTCTCTGCTGGGAATCTCTTCAAAATGCTGTCAGACGCTTCAAACGATAACTTACAGTCCGACTGTTTTATTTAACCTGACTTCGATGGTTGCAGCTGAGACGATGTCGTGAACTGATTCATCAACTTTTGGTAAACATGAATAAATTACGGACCAAGGTGGAAACTAAAATAAAGACATTTCTGCTTATAAACAGAACTTCTTGACTGCAAACACAACCAAAGGTTTCTGCAGACTCACATGAACTTGTGTGTTAAATACAGAAACTAGTTTATCTTCCTTTGTCGACTCATAATGGAGACAAACACGTTTTCCCTGCAAAGACTAAATCCACAAATAAAACTCTCCATGATTCCACAATAATCTCCTGAAGTTTTCTGTCTCATCGACTTACATAATAAACAGATCGGTCCGTGAACGCCTCGTCTGCTGCTCGTCCTCCTGGCTGATCCTGCAGCTTTCGCTGTCTCCACTTACGTCTGTGCAGCAGAGGAGCTTGTTCAGTGTTTTCCTCCTTTATCCACTGTAAATATATTATTTTTGTAAAGCTGGCGCTCCACCTACTTCAAAGCTGCTCTGGGATCTGCTAACATTTTTTCTCTTTGTTTTTATGGGGCTCTCCCAATCCCCAGAAGAAGAATCCTGGAGGATTTGCTGCTTCTGGTGGATGACTTTGATATCTTTTTATTCCCACTCGGGGAACACGTGTGATACTTCCTAGACGATAGATTTATTGAGAGAACTGGATGACGTGATCCAGGACGTTGTTTCATTCAGAGCTGTGAAAGACGTGAACTCAGGGGGAACTGCTGGACTTTCTGACCTGTTTGGCAGCACAATAATTTAATTATATGGGCTTTGAGACTTTTTATGATTGTACTTTCTTTTCTTTTTTTAATGTTTAGGGTAAAAAAAGTCATTACTTTTGTAATCATGTGACCTGGAATTCCAACTCTGACCGCTTCGCCCTGGAGCTTGTTCTGAACTTTTGTTTGCGCCCTTTACAACAAGATGGATAAAAGACAAATAATATACAGATGATGCAGCTAAAATGGGGCCAGTAGTGGAGCTGAAACTGCAACACCCGTCCTGATTATTGTGCTGGAGGGAAGTTTATCGTATTTATTAAGGAAGCATAAATGTCCTCTGCACATTTTTAGAAATCCAGTCAGTTTGATGTTTTGTTCTGGTGGAAATACCTGTGACAGGAATGTTTGAAATGTTTTAATAAGATTTATAAAGGTGTGTTTCATTAGTGCATCGTATCTGCTGGAGTTAAAGGGCAATTCTTTGTTTTAGTCCAGGATATCCAAAGTCACAAAGACGCTGTTGAACCCTCGTGAGACTCAAAGAACAATTAAAAAGCGACTGGAAATGTGCTAAAACGGTTAGAAACACCTCAGACGTCCTTCAAAAGTCGAGCTGTGGTCGGTCCTTGTTGTTGACGTTGTTACAACATTTGGCGTTGATTAATAATCAATAGTGAAGACGGCCGACAATCGATTAAAGAGATTTCTTAGAATTTGCCTCCCTCGTATTAACATGCAGTCTTACTTAAAGTTGTGCAGATTTGAGAGATGTGAAACATTTGAAGATGAGCAAAAATACCGATGTCGTCTCTGGAGTTAAAAACTTTAAAATGATACGAGTTCTGCTGTTATAAGTGTCTTTTTCTGTGATTCATGAGCTGATTTATGGGTATTTATGTGAGCTGGACATCAGAGATGATAACATCCTCAGCGAGAGTGTCTGAAAATGTGTCTCACGTCTCAGATTTGGCAGACTATAAACTAAAGTGGTCAAAGTACAATAACCCACATTAAACTGTCCCTCACATCTCTCCTTCAAAGTGATTCACACAAACGGACATCCTGGGTCATTAAGACGGAGTTTTATCGGAGGTAACATACCGATTTAAAATCACGACATCTACTTTTTTGCACAAATGAGTTTCCTATCAGATGCGGCTGCTCTTTGTGCTCCTCGGGCCTTTTTTTTTAAAGATCGACTCCGCCGGCTGTTTCTGTGCTGCCGGCACAAAGCAGGCTGAAAATGAATGAAGATGTTATCGGCGTTATCTTCTTCAAAAAGTCTTTTAGCGGCAGTTTCTTCCTACGACCTCACCACTGAAAGGTAATTCGGCGGTTGGTCTGCGGTTCAGAGGACAGGACGGATGAGCGTCGGGTCTCTTTAGGACGCCGTCTCTGTTTCAAAGCAGTTTGGGAAAACAGCCAGAGGTGAGGAATTTATTTCCAGCAGTGAGCAAAGCAGAGCCAAAACCATCCAGGACCTCTGAGAGGAGTTTAAAGGGATTATTTCCAAAGAGCTGGAGGACGACAGTCACAGATGAGACTCAGCTTCTCAGATCCTGAGGAGATACTGAGGTGAATTGATTTCACGGAGGAGAGCAAAGAGCCTCTTCAGCGGAGGCGACAACATCGAGTTCAGGGTTAACAAGCAGATCGCTGCTGTTCAACTAAAACAAAGAACTGCATCGAGGGTTCGTGGACGCGCTTAAAAGGATTTTTTCTGACGCTGTGTGGTTCCTCAGGGAGGTTCAACGCTGCTCAAGACCTCACAGGAGCTGGAGCTGCTCATAACATACATCATATATATATATATATATATATATGTATATATGTTGTTGTTGTTTTCTGCCTGCACAGTGTCAGTCCAGCAGTCAGCATGGTTCTGTGGACTTACTGTGAAAAGAACAAAGTGAAGGCAGCTGATGTTTCTATTGCATTTAATTCAAAGTTCCAACTGGAAGCGTTTCCTCACTACATGTTGAAATGTCATATGGAAGTCGTCTGAAGACTGAAGAGGAGGAAAATGGTAGTGACGGGAACGATTCCCAAGAAAACAAGTTGCACAAAACACGACAGGACAAACTCACCACTCTAGTGTTGGTAGAACGTGTGAAGGACTCAGCAGTCAAATTAATAAATATTCAACGTTCAGCTGAACATAAAAATAAAGCTTACTTTAACAAATAATGACACAAAACTTACCTATCATACTTTAGATTGGAATAACGTTCAGTCACGTCATTAACTAACTTATGCAACAAATCAATCTTGGACATAATTATTGCTTCAGTCCTGTGTTACATGAACGTGAAGCCGTTAAGCGGTTGTAATAATTATGATGCCAAAGTTTTAAGTATGGTGACCGAAGTGAAGAGCAACACGGGAGGTCGACCTTCGTTTCCCAGCCGACAGGAACTGTGTGGACAGTTTAGGCACAAAAATCACTTGGTCAGGGTTAGAAAAAAAGATATTTATTCTTACAAATGGTCCCGACATCTCCTGATCTGCAAATCAGCACATCAGTGTTGGAAGGTCGACAGAAAAGCTCTTTCCTGACAGACGGATCAGAAACCTTCTGTGAGGAGAAACCTCGACGCTGACGAGCCTTCAGCTTGTCAGAGTTGGATGAACGTTAACTGATTTCACCGCTGAACTCTTCTGGTACGTTGCGGATACTCGGGCCTGGTTGGTTGATTGATGGGTCAGTTTTACTCTGCGAACAGCTTCTGGGCACATTTAAAGTCCAGTTTGGAAGAAAGTAGATTTCTGTGTGTGATCTCCAGCTCGTCAAACACTTCTGGATTGTCGGTCGGGTCGGCCGCCAACCAGAAGGCTTCAGAATTTGACGTGTTGGGTGACTCAAAAATCAACTTTTCTTACAAAGAGCAGCTTGAAGGCAGCTGTGAGACTTTAGCGAGGTTCTTTCTTTTATACCCGTTCAGGTTATTTACCCTGTGAACTCGTCTGCTGACAGGAAGTCCATAAACCTGACGGCTTGTTTGGAGCGTTTCAGGTTGTTTTGAAATCTTGGACATGCGGTTTATCTCCTCTGAGAGTCTCATTACTTTTACACGTTAGTGAGCATCTTCACAGGACTCTGCTTTCCCTGTCAGACTGTGATTGGACTTCTTTGAGGGAAATGACGAGTTTGACGTCTCGTAGGAAGAGAAACAAGAAGGTGAAGGGAGATCAACAGAAACCAGAAGAACCGAAACCTCAAGACTTCCCAGATTTCAATGCTCTTTTTCGTGTGTGAGTGTCGCCATTAGTGTCACATCCATGCAAGAACACAGTTAATTATGCACAACACACACACGCACATACACACCCGCTGTGTCTTTAAAAGCACCAATTAGAGACATTTAATCACGGGACTGTCTGGGTGAGTTACACTCACTGTTCACCAGCGAGCCGCAGCCTCGCTGCTGGAATATCTGCCAGCAGCAGGAGATGTTTTTCATCGATATCCGATACCACAGGGGAAAACTGACACACAGGAAAGGGCGATTTCAATAAAAGGTAAATATAACGAGGCTTGTGTGTTGCACAACAGCATCTAAGTTCCTTGAAACCACCGAAGTATTTTCCCATCAACTACAACTCTGCAGTCTGAGATTCATCTGGCTTTGCTTTGAGAATTAATAAGGATTAATACGTGTTTATTTTTGGCATTTAGCTGCCACGCTTTGTCAAAATATATCAGTTTTGCGTGACAAGAATCAGCCTTCACATCGATACGTCGCTCTCTGCAGAGACACCAGACTCCATTTACAAAAACAGCGTTTCTGCCTCGTGCAGTGTGAGAGTTTCTGGAGCAACAACGTGTTTCTCTTTGGGTTTGACTTGATTTCAGGTATCTTGAAGCAACATACAGACTTTAAACTTGTGGCTCTTCAAGTTTGATTGGACAAATGGCTCAATTTCTGATCAAACGAGTCATTTTGCTAGAAACTACAAGACTTGGCTTCGAGGCCTGGTGCTGTTCCTCGGGGGTTAGCTAGCCTGTAGCCACGAGAGGTAAGCTAAGCTAAGCAAGCTAATGTCAGCTGGAGATATGCTGCCCCCTGTCTGTTTGGAGTATAACACTTGGAATTGTGACACTGATGGACTCGAACACATAAAGAGAGGTGTGTCGATGTTGTAGATACACGTTGTGTGTTTGTGTTTTAAGTGCTTTATTTATCTCTACGTGACGCATCCTGACGGACGGTCGGTGGTTTAAACTGTCAGCCAGTTGTAAGGAACGATAAACATGATGTTTAAAACGAGAAGCGACCGACTAATATATCAGTTTTTAGACTTTAAGATCTCCAGAATGTCTGAAGAAGCAGAATCAACTGAGGAGAGCTGAACTTCTAGAGAGAATTTGGGGGTTTTCCAGTTCACTTCAATACAGGCAGGTTTACCCCGAGACACCAGAGGGCAAATTAAACGGTGTGTGTGTGTGTGTGTGTGTGTGTGTGTGTGTGTGTGTGTGTGTGTGTGTGTGTGTGTGTGTGTGTGTGTGTGTGTGTGTGTGTGTGTGTGAGAGAGAGAGAGAGAGAGAGAGAGAGAGAGAGAGTGTGTGTAACTCGTCCGGACAGCCAGCGCAGTGATTAAATGTCTCTAATTGGTGCTTTTAAAGACACAGAGGAGACAGAGTGTGAAGCCGAAGCAGCTATTTTAATGTCACTTCGAGACGAGGAGAGAGGTCGTTATGTAACACACACACACACACACACACACCGTACAGGAGTGTGTGTGTGTGTGTGTGTGTGTGGGTGGGTGCTGCTGTCCTGCTGTCACAATCAAAGACAACCTGAACGAAGGGACGAGAATAAATAAATAAAAAAACAAGGGAGAGGACAGAGACGATAGCGGCTGAGGAGCGAGCTGGAGGCAGCAGCAGGTCTCAGGTCCACTGTAGGAGCACAGACACGTTCACCTGGGGAGACGCTGATCGATGGAGGTATCGATCGGCAGTCTGAGTGGATCCTTGTGTCTCGACAGTAATGAGGCTTCATGGGGTTTAAAACTAAACTTTTAAAACATTTTAGTGGACGTCAGTGAAGCTCGTCCGGTTTTCAAACCTCAGCAGACACCAGACAGGAAGAGAGACGAGCAGCCGTCGTGTAAAAGGACACGACTGCTGCTCTTAAGTAATAATATGAGGTAATTATAAGATTTTCTGCCGTTTTATACTATTTATACTATTGAACTTTTTACTCCACAACATCTATTTTGACAACTTTAGTCACTAGGAACTCTGCAGATTACCAGAAAGTTGACAGTTATAAACAAACAGAAGATATTTTGTTTTTTAGACATCTGATATATTTAATTGATTATAATATATATCAAAGGTACATTTTTCTGTGTTTGGCTGTGATTGGTCAGACAAAACAAGATGTTTAAAGACATTATCTCAGATCTTTTTCCTGACTTATAAAAGACTAAACAATCAATCGAGAACCGACAAAATCATCAAAAATAAAATAACAATTAGCTGCAGAGGTTCTTTGATGAACGTTCAAAACATGTGAAGGAAAAAGAGTTTGACATCTATGTTTTATGTTGCAGGGCATTTTTAGCATGCTAACCAGCTAGCCGTGGTCTAACGCGTGCACGTTAGCGATGTAACACCGACACTTAGCAGCCGGAGCTGCTGTAGCATCCGCTTCATCAGGACCGGAGAATTTATTCAGTTCAAAGAAGAGAAGAGAACGACTCTGAAGGATTTTCTAGATGGAAAGGATGTTTTCACTCTTATCTCGACTCGCTTCAGTAAGAGTTTGATTTATCATCGAGCTCGTGCAGCGGTAGCGCTCTTAGTTAGTCTGTGATGGATGGTGATGTACAGACGGTTTTTAAAGTGTCTGCTCTTTTCCTTTTCTTGCAGAACTTTTCCAGACGGTTCTGTGTAACAAACCTCAGAAAGACTCACACAAAAAACTAAATACAACACACCGTAAAGTTGCGTCACGGTTAGCCTCCTCTGCTACATCCTGTTAGCTCGTCTGCCGCTGTTATCCATCAGCCCGCCGCCCTGTTCTGCTCTCACTGCGCTCGCTAATTATCAATCAATTAGCAGGAGGTGCGTCACGCTGTGAGAGGGGCGGGACTCGTCCTCGGGCGACTGGAGCTGCATCCAGCGGAGCCGGCTCACCTCTCTGCAGGTCCACGGATCAGTTACCATGACGACCAGAGTAATACCTGTAGGCAAGGGTGTGCGTGTGAGTGTGTGTGTGTGTGTGTGTGTGTGTGTGTGAGTTGGTTTGTTGGTTGATTGCCAGCTTGTTGACTCAAACTCTCCCTGGCATCAGAGCCAAGGTCACTACACACACACACACACACACACACACACAGACACACTTACACCTGAAACCACGCACACACACACACACACACGCTGAATTCATAGTAGAGTTTGCTGGCCCCTCTCTCGCTCAGTGACCTGACATCTGTTGCCATGGTAACGTCTCTCCCACTCTCTCCATCTCTGCCTCCATCTGCTCTCCCCCCGACTCGGAAACTCAGCATTATTTATTTTATTTTTTTTATTGGCAGAAACTTGCTGTTTGTTTCTACAACAGTTACAGTTACATTAGCGAGACTGTCTCTGTGTGTATGT
>CAEMYA010000213.1:350806-403467 GCA_903131615.1 Diplodus sargus
TGTGTGTGTGTGTGTGTGTGTGTGTGTGTGTGTGTGTAATCCTATGAAGCAGGCTAATTAATCTCCTGTATTAGCTCTCTCTGTTTCTCTGCAGTGTTTTTGTTTGAAGTGGATAATTTATTACTACAGAGGCTGTTTGCATAGACTTCATTAGAATATAAGAAGCCGTAAATCATTTTATTATCCTGTCTACTCGTGCCTGTCTGTCTGTCTTTCCACCTGTCTGTCTGTCTGTCTCTCTTTTAATTTGATCGTCGTCATGCTGATCACATTGTTGGCTTCATCCTCATGTTGTCGCTGGCTGACTGGAATTCTAACAAGTCTCATCTTGAAAGCTACCAAACTGTATCGAGACCTTTTTAACCTCTTTATATGTGTAACCATGGCAACCTACAGCATTATCAGCTGTCGTCCCAGCTGTGTTCTTTAACCAGCGTAATTCATTCAAAGGCTGTACGTATACTTCTGGTTTTGAACCAGCATCTCAGATGTTTTCTGCCATTAAAACAGGTCTCGTGTTGAACGAATCGATTGCTGTTTCCATCCGTTAACTTGTAATTCTGACTGAACTTATTATAAAACAAATCGTCAAATTTACTAGAAGACTCCAGTAGTTAAGAATTCATCACAAACAACATGTATGAGGTATCTTTGAGCTACAGCTCACAAAATCAAGAGAATTTTAAAGGGATTCTGGTGCCGTTCACCTCAGGCCTGTTAAACTTCATCATAATATTCAAAAGTTCAAAAGTATCAGAATAAAAAAATGACAAAAACGACAATTACCTTAATTTAAAGTATTTATTTTACAGTTTGGCCCATTTCAGAATAAATCAATTTGTTGGATTATAATTGACACATTAAAAAAGCTCAGTGGAATATCTTAAAGGGCCGAATTCAGAGAGACGATCAGCACGCTGTCGAAACCTGAGAGAGTCACCGAGCCGGCGCTGACACCTTTCAGGACCCGCTGTGATGCCGAGGTCACACACACAAGGAGATCTGGAGCGCTCTCAGTCAGACGCTGCTCTGAGTTTACAGCAGGTCGACACGATACTACAGCTCACAAACAGCGGCGCCGGGTCGACCCGACACGAGCGGCAGAGAGCCTGATGGAGGAAACACAGAGAAGCAGATGGCGGAATGAAAGAGTGATTCGTTTGACAAAATGTAAAGAGAAACGAACAGACGGGCAGGGCAGCAGAGAAGAAAGAAAGAATGAAAGAAAGAGGAGAGGAGAAGACGAGCGGGGAAACAGATGGAGGAATAAGAGTGAAAACAGAAAGACGGCAGAATGAAGATGTTATATAAACAGTCCATCTGCTGCTCGTCGAGACGCGCTCTGCTGAGAGACACGGAGACGTTGTCATCCATCTTTAACACCCTCATTGTTCTACGAGTCATCGCTGTCAGGTGACTGATGCTGCCTCCACGCTGCAGTCAGATCTACAAACAAGACAAAAGTCACGAAATATCACGAAATATAAGGTAAATGATCTGCCGACAGCAGAATAGCAGTTCACAGATTTTATGAACAATGTGGCAGTCAAACCGTAACAACACGCTAAGCTAACGTAGCGTGAACGAGAGACATCAACACCTGGCTGTAACATCTGTTGAAGCGTGTCCACTTGACTTGGAAAAAACTAGCAAGTTGCCAATTTCCCTGAAACTTTTTACAAGTGAAGAAACAACTTTTGTTTTGCATTTAAGGCTGACTTGCAAAGAATAATATAGAATTTGTCATAAACACATCAAAACCATTCATAAAGCTTCCCCCAGCCTGAAAACTCATAAAATTGGGTGATTTCTCAAGGGAGTCTGGGGACTTTCTCCTTGGTGTCAAAGAAGAGGCTAATTTTAGTTATTAGGTACTGTAGCTGTAAAATATGTTAAGTTTGCCATCAATAAAAAGTGTCAACGGTGAAATAGTTGAAACAGTCTCATTTAGACACATGTTAGCAATAGTTAAACACTTTAAACATATAGAAAAGCTTAATAATTAAACTTTGGGTCATTTAATTTTATCTGGTAGAACAAAACATGTAATTATCTTCATCTTTATTTCAGACAATTAACTGAAAACACAATAAAATACTCCGACTTTGAGACGAGGGAACCAGATGTGCTAACATGCTAACTGATTTCCAGGTTTTAGGACTTATTACTACATCACACTATTGCATCTGTCTTTAAATAAGGCTTCATACTGCTTTTATAAAATAACATATTGTGCTAAAGGTGAGTAAACCCGTCTGAGGCCATTTATTTGTTCTGCTACTATAAATTAGATTGTTCGGCTAATACAAATTAATTAGCTTCAGGCAAGGACATTTATTTTCACCTCATTATTGAGCTGAACAGGAAGAAATACTTTCCGACATCAACAGAGTTGTGTTTTAATCATCAGCGTCGATCAGACAGCTTTATAATCCTGTTGATTCTAGCTTCAAGCATTTATTTCCTCTGAACCAGGAAAACTTTAGTTATGATAGATAATTAAGGACAAAACAGCTGAAAACGAGTGAATGCTGCCTGATTTGAGATCATTCGTCTTCGTTTCTGAAGAAGGCAAAGAGCCGCCAGCATCACAACACTTCAACTCATTTCCATGTCTTCAGTCTCTCCATGGCAACCTCACAGGGGAAAATAATGGAGTAGTTAAATTCAGTGACGTGAGAGCGGTAAACTGTATGACGGCTGTCCACAAGTGATAATAGGTGTCAGGCAACATCATCTCCTCGGCTGAGTCACCCGCTCTGAGCCCACAGACGGCGTTAAAGATCATAGTTGGCTCAAATTGGCGCCTCGGGTGTCCTTACTTCACTTCCTGTCTCTGACTAGTTGTCGATATTCCAATTTTTTTTTTTATTTAACAACCAGCGTGAGAGAAGAAGTAAAGGCAATCCAAAAACACTGTGTATAGAGGATTATAATAGCAGCGTCTACTGTGTTATTTCCCGTCTCTGAATCAAATAATAACTGGGATAAACAAACACAATGTTTTTTACACAAGTAAAGAAATATCTTCATGTAGTAGATTTACAGAATTAACAAGAAGTCCTTAATATTTAAGAATATGTCCATGCCAGCGTTTTACAACCTTTCTAAAGTGTCTTCTAACTCAACAACTCACTAAATTGAGCGATTTTTAAAGGGAATCTGGCGACTTTCTCCACAGGCATCAAAGAAGCAACCTATATATGTGACTGTTTGTTACATTTTTAAAATTTAACACTTTTATCATGAACAGAGTGTCGTCTTCTTTCATAACTGAAGTGTAAATGGTGAAATCAGTTGGTTTGAACACTCTGTTCAAACAGCTGCTAAATGTTGGCATGGACGCAGACAGGCCGGTGAAGCAATGTTGCGACAAATTTATGTTTTATGATTTAATGTTTTATTTTGAATGCCAAATTTACAAGAAGGCACCAATGATTTAGTATTTGTTGTGGAACATTTTGGCAAAGTTTCTTAAGTTTCTCCACAGCAACAACTCTTAAAATCGCACAATTTGTAAAGGGAGTCTGGTGATATTGTGGTGCCAACAATTTAGAATTTCTCCTCACTCAATAACTCCTAGAATTATGCAATTTGTAAAGGGAGTCTGGTGATATTGTACTTTTTTAGAAGAAAAAAAAACTAACAAAGTGATAAATGAAAGGCAGTGACCTCACTCTTCGTCCAATCAGAAGCCAGTCTCCAGTGTAAACAGGAAGTCACGGCAGCGTCTCGACCTGCAGCAGAAATTCTAAAAATAACTAATTAGAGTCTAATCAGGTCGTTTATTAAATGAAACGAGGCTCGTCCAGGTGTGTGAAGGCGCCGCCGCGGTTTAAAGGTCGTCTCTGGAATGTTTTTCAGCTTTTATCGCCGCGGGGAAATCGGGGCGTCTGATTGGCTGGGCTGGCAGCCAGCCAGGCCAATCAGCGGGCCTCGGGCGATCTGATGGTCACTGTCCTCTGAGTCTCCTCTACACACACACACACACACACACACACACACACACACACACACACACACACACGTTATCTGCGTGTGTGTGTGTCTATCTTTATGAGGACCGGTCCCACCTGTTCACATCGCCGTGGCTGTTTCAGTCTTTGGACGTTCACTCAGTTCAAACATCATTAAAACATTCTCACAGCTCCGTCCTCCATTTCTAAATTGTGCAGCGCATCGTCTCCCTGACAGCTCTCGTTCCTCTGCAGCTCCCCGCTGAGCTGAAACAGTTCAGCGGAGCGATGATTCAGTTCAGACCAGCTGCAGAAAAACCAGACAGCTCTGCGAGGTCTGACGAGGAAACGCTCACAATTAGAGCTGATATGATACTTTATAAATGACTAATCAATATGTAATTCGCTCGATAAATAATTTGTATCTACTGGGACTGAAATTAGACACAGGAGCAGACAGACTGACACAAACTCACACTTTTACAAGGAAAGAAACAACTTAATGTTTTGTTTATAATGCAGAATTTACAAGAAGGGCCATATGAATAAGAATTTGTCGGAGACAGCGTTTCACAAAGTTTATAAAGTTACTTTTAACTCAACAACTTCCTAAATTGAGCCTTTTTTTAAGGGAGTCTGGCGATTTCCTCCACAGGTGACAAAGAATTTGTCAAATTTGACATGTTTACCATAGATTAAGTCTTCTTTTGTAAACAGCTGCTTATGACAGACATGCTGCCACAAACTGACACTTTTTACAGGTAAAGAAACAACGTTATGTTTTGCATTTGATGCCGAATTTACAAGAAGGCAACAATGATTTAGAATTTGTCATGAATAGCATCCAGACCATTTATAAAGTTTCTCTGAGCCTGAAAACTCACACAATTGGATGATTTCTCAAGGGAGTCTGGGGACCTTCTCAATGGGCAACAAAGAAGTGGCTTATATTCGTTACTTGACATGTTTAGGGTCAATAAAATGTTGTCTTCTTTCATAAATTGAGTGTAAAAGGTGAAATAGTGTAGACAGTGTGTTCAAACAGTGTTGAGAGATATGACACACTTCAGATTCAGAGGCAGACACGCTGGTACGGGAAAGAAGTAATTTTGTGTATTATATTTAATGCTGAATTTACACAAAGGCACCGATGATTTAGAATTTGTAGTAGCAAAGTTGTGGGATGTTTGTGAAGTTTCTCCTCGCTCACCAACTCTTAAAATCACACGCTTTGTAAATGGAGTCTGGTGGTTACTACATCTTTTGTATTTCTACACTGAGAACATCTTCCTCCCCTGAAGTTGAACCATTTCTGTTTTTAATCATCTTTCCTCTGACGTCACCTTCAGGACAAACCTTCACATTTCCCTCAGAAGAACTGAACCGTCGCAGCGTTGTTAATTCTGCACAGCGCGCTCTTATTATGGGCTGTAATGAACACTTCAGCCCTCAGCAGCAGTTGCAGTGGCTGTTTGTTGTGTGTGTGCTGCAGGTCGTCTGCTGGCTGCGAAGGCGTTTTAGCATTCAAAGACTCTCCTCTGTTCCCTCCTCCAGTGTCTGTTGAATATGGAGCAGCTCTTATCTGAACGAGCTAACGATAATTGGTGGACAAGTGGAGCTCGGCGGCGAAGAGGAAGAGAGAGAGAGAGAGTGGCGGGAAACACTGAGTGTGCGGACGATACCGAGAGCAGCGTGGATACGTGGCGTTATCGGTGATGTCGGAGGAGGAGACGGACGAATGTGAAGGGAGGCGCAGGAAGACAAACACCACAGAAAGCAGAGGACTTAAGACTCCTCTGTTCAAGTAAAAAGGAGCAAATCCATGATAAGAAATAGTCCAAAAATAAACCCAATTAAGAGGCTTTCATTAAATTTTCAGAGGGGTTTTCCCGCCACAGTGAGGAAACACCAGCCGAGGAGTTCCACGCCAACTCAGACCGGAACAGGATGAACAAACGATGACTGAAGGAAACATTTTTTAGACCTTGACGAGGAAATATTTATCTGTTTTCATCTGTCGTGCCATTTATCCATCTCGATTCTTTCGGTCTGAGTCGCCAAATCAATATTTAATAGAACTTATAATTGTGTCAGTTTCATGTTGGGACTATTTTCTTCCTGCTGAGCTTCACCCACCGACGTATCACCAGCTAACTAAGCTAGCTAACAGTTGCGGCATCTTAACGTTCAACAAAAAGCGTTGTGGTCATAATTCGGCTGGTTTGTTACTAACGAGTTAACGAGTGTTCGGCTCCCAAAATCATAATTAATCAAATCTGCCAGCCCGAGTTGGGAGGAGATCACGGCAAACATGTTAATTTCGGATCTGTGATGTGACTCAAACTGAAATTGGACTCTTGTGGGAACAGTTTGCTCCTCAGTGACACAGAACTCTGGCACCGGACCGAAGTCTTGAGGGTGAGTTCAACGTGATCGTGAATCACTAAACCCGCTGAGCTGCCAGTGAACATTAATCCAATCGTCGATTTTCCCCACGACACGTGTTTTGGCAAATCAGACGAGCTGTATTTTTAGGAGACGGGTCGCCTCGGCCGCCTCCTCCTCAATTATTCTTCACGTCAGTCACCTCGTCTTCAATCTACATCTGAAATCTCAGACAGAACCACAGCCCGCCTCGGACCTGTGGGTCGGTTATATTGTTGTTGCCTCGGCGCTGCAGCATCGACGGCGTCCTGTTCATCAGGATTCAGCCGTGATTCGTTCACATCAGCTGCACGACAGCAGAACGCCTCCGACGCCACTCGATCCAGACGCCATTGTGCTGTTTAGTTGCCTAACGCGGCCAATTAGGGCCGAGGTCGTTGCGTGCGAGCGGTGTGACTTGTCAAACGCTGCAGGAGGGAGCTGCCATACTGGAGTGGGGGTCTCCCTCCTGAGGCGGCCATTATGGTGGAGATTGAGAGGAGGTGAATGGTCACACCTGTCCTGCCGGTCCCAGCAGCGGTGCAGCGATCCGCTAAAGCTCGACCCGTTATCAGACAGCTGTGAAGGACGACTAAATTACGGGTTATTGTGCTTCACAATACAACGTTTGTCTCCACACCACTCATGACTCAGAGCAGACTCTCTGGTGTAAGAACTTCAAAAGTGGTGCTGAAGATGACAGAAAGCTGAAAATCGGTTCTATAAAAAGACGCCGGTGCGGTCCGGTCGGCTCCGCTCAGCCTCAGAAATAGAAATCAGAGCAGGAGTAGGAACAGGAAGCACCCTGTTGAGACTTGGACGGTTCTGGGCTCTTTTGGAAGGTTATGAGCTGAAAGTTCAAATTAGATAACAACTTCACTGAGAATTAACACTTTCCACACATTTTTATGAGGAAACATCCTGGCGCCCGGCAGAGGAAGGACATTTTATTACCTCAAAATACCCCTGATGAGAGAGCAACAAGAGCATAAACTCATTATAGTTCTTTATTTCCTTATTTACACTAAATGTGTGCATGTAAAAGGAGCTGAGGTGGAAAAACAGCAACAGCTAAAAGCACAAAACGACATAATCTTGCATAATTTCCAAGTTTAGGGCTTTAAAAGCTGATATATTACTGGATTTGCTAATCATTAAGATTGTGAAGCAGCGGCTGAAACACTGTTACTGGTATGAGTCAAGCTCCAAGAACACTACACTTCCCATAATGCAACTCACTGGCATTGTTTTGTTAGACCCTCCCTCTGTGGTAAATGCTGCTTCTGTCAAACATGTAAGTTAATAACAATTATTTGACTGCAAACAACTTTCTCTCTCGTAAAATGTTTAGTTTGAGCCCACGCCAAGATTGATTGATTGATGATGTCATCACAGTGACATCATCAAGGTTTGAACTCCTCCAGAGTCACTCAGTTTTGTTCTGCACGCTTTTCTTCTTTTTCCACCTCTGACACAAAGAAAGACTGATAAAATGGAGGCTACAGGAGTGTGTGTGTGTGTGTGTGTGTGTGTGTGTGTGTGTGTGTGCGTGTGCATGTGTGTGTGGCTCCAGGGTCGATTCTGCAGTAAAATGAAACGATTCATTTCATTTTAATTTAAGTGTCTATTGAACATAATGTCTAATTTGCATATTCCACCTTAAACCAGAAACAGCCTCATTTACACTCCCCCCCCTCCCCCCTTTAAGTTCAACCAATCACCTTCTCAGCGTCCCCACCAGCTGGCCAATCAGTTCTGCTGTCTGAGCCTCAGTCGAGTGGGTAATGAGCTGTCAGCCAATCACATTCAGCCTGCGAGCAGAGGCCGCCGCGTGATTGGATGCCAGGCCGTGAGCTGCAGCGGTGACTTATATATTTCACAACGCATTACTTGAGCTGCCAGTTGCTCCGCGTATGTCTCGCTTCGCCGTCTCTCGGCTGCCGTTACTCGACCACTTCCTGTCCGCTCTTTAGATCAGTTTCAGCCAATTAGAGGCGAGAGCTGAACGTGGTCAGAGCTGCTGTTAGCGTTCAGCAGCAAATCCTGTTGAATAATCGGCTCAGTTCGGTGAAAATAGTGACGTCTGTGATCACTTTGATTAGCGAATTCGTTTAGTTGGCCAATCACCTGCCACCTGGAGGAAGCTGAGCTTTAAGCTCCAAAATGGAGGAATCTCTTGTTATTGTTGGTGATCAAGCTAGTTTTACAAGAGCTAATACAGCTAAAGCTAGTAAACACGTTTGCTGTAATAACTTAATATCAGAGTTGAATAAACGGCACAGTCAAGGGAAAATAAATTCTAATGGAAGTGGTTTAAAACCAAAAAAAAGTGTCATGGTGCTGGTACTGATTCTGTCCACAGGGGGCGCCAGAATCACACAAAAACAAAGCTCCACTTGATCTTTAAAGAAGACCAGAGTTCTGATGAACGAAGCTGCAGAGGACGTGTTGTCCGTCCGTCTCTGACCTACAAACTGTTTCTACAAACTACTACACGGTTGATGACTCGGACGTCGGCGCTCTGACAGCCGCTGGTCCGATGATGGATCGGGTCTGAGCGGCGTGAGCAGCCTGACATTCAGAATGTGACGTGATGAACGATGTGTGAGCAGAACTTCTCATAACAAGAACTCGTCCTTCATGTTTTTTTTTAGCTTCAGATCAGTTTCTGTTTAACATTCACAAATGAAGACTTGTTGTCTTTTAAACATTTATTTCAGAAAGTTTCCTTCAGGACTCACTTCCTCCTGACATTGAGAAGTGGCAGCGACGTCCCTCAGACCGACTCTGGTTATATAAACCCCAGTTCACGACATTTCTTCAGTTTAATTATCAGCGTGTCTGATATTTAAAATTAACTTTAGCTGCATGGAGCTGAAGGTGACAGACAGACCGCCGCCGCGTTGTTATTTTCCTGCTGCGTGTGATGAAATGACACAATTCAATTTAAACTTCACACCTCTGACTGTAAACAGCAGCAGGATTGATGGATGGAGCTGATTAGCATTCGGCTTGTTAAGGCTTTGAATATAAACCATTAGTGTGGACGAGCTGAGCGAGCGAGGAAGACTGAGTGCTGTCTCTCTCTCTCTGTCGCCATTAATGAATGAACAGACTGAAGGAATGATAATTAGAACAAACGAGGAACATCTGCACCCAGATGTGTGTGGGTGTGAGGCTTTCTGTCTCTTCTTTGTTTGTTTGTCGCATTTTCTTCTTCAGCTGCTGGAAAACTGGGACAAAACTGAGACACATGGAGAGTTTCCTGTCTGCAGCTGTTCTGCTGTCTGCAGGCCACTGCAGACCGTCTGTCTCTCTGTCTGTCTCACACTTCTTCTTCTTCTTCTTCTTCTCCTCCTTCTTTGTTTTCATCTTCTTCTTGTAGTCCTTCTTCTTCCTCCTCTTTCTCCCTTTTCTTCCCCTTCTATTTGTTGTTGTTCTTGTTGTTCTTCTCCTTCATTTTCTTTTTGTTCTTCTTCTTCTTCTTGCCCGTCTTTTTTGTTCTTCTTATAGTTCTTCTTCTACTTCCTATTTCTCCTTCTTCTTCCCCTTCTTTCTTTTGTTGTTGTTCTTCTCCTTCTTTTTATTCTCTATTTTCTCTTTCTTCTTCTCCTTCTTCTCCTCCTTGTCCTCCTCCTCCTAACAGTTCCTTCTCATTCTATCCCAACATTTATTTCTGCGGCTGTTTGACATTGAAAGAAGTTTCTATAAGAGAAAAACTCCTAATGACAATAATACATTTATTATGTATGTGGTACTTTTCAAGACACTTAAAGACTCTTTATGTGGTGTTGAAGGAACATAAATGAAAAACATTAATCATATTAAAATCAGTTCTGTAACGGTTCCTCATAAACGTTTACTCAGTAAGAATATTACTTTTTTATTTTGTGTTGCTGTAGAAATATTGAGTGATATAATTTGATGCTGTTCAGTTAAAACTGCACTCAGCTGTATAATAATATGTAAAACGAACCTCCTGCCGCGTTCACAACAAAGAGCCTCTCCAGCCTTCAGGCAGCGCAGACTTCTGTGCACCTGCACACATTCAGACACAATGGGTCATGACTGCACAGAGGTGCATGCTGGGTAAAAGAGGCGGCTTCATGATGTGTGTTTGGACCTGGTTAATGTGCAGACGGAGCCGCAGAGCTCAGAACCAAACGTCTGAACTGTTCCTTCACCTGAAGCTTCGTCTCGACTCAGAACAACAAGTTTGTGTTGATCTTGTCAATATTCATAAAACCAGGATCATGTGAGCTTCATCCGTTTTATTGCTGACCTTTATAACAAAGCAGAGTCGTCTTGTGGCTCCTCATCAACATTATATAAAACAAATTAAAGAGCAATTACATGATGTGTCTCTGTTTTATTTTGAAATACTTTTAAAAGCCTAAAGAGATCAATTAATTAAAAGTCTAAAAGAAATATGACTTTGTGCAGCAGAACATGTTTTCCTGTCTTTAATTACCTCTCGACAGCTGCTGGGGGTCCTGACCTCCAGGTCTGAGCCCCTTTGATCCGAATAAATTAATATTTCACTCAATAAAATGTCAGAAATAAAAGCTCAGAGTGCTCGTCAGAGATTCCCCGAAGCTCAAAGTCACATCTCACCAACAGCCTGAAACCAAACATGACTCGTTTTAAATGATGTGAAGTGGAAACAAGCAACATATTGTCAGAGTTTTAACAAACTAAACGTTCCAGGTTCCCTTTTCATCTGAGAGGAAGTCGCTCAGTCGCCTGATTGTTCTCCGGATCTTGTTGCTGGTTGATGAGCAGCGACAGACGGAGTCTCTGTGATTAATATGACGTCGTTATTTTGTGTCATTCTGATTTAAAATTCAATAACTTTGTGTTTCCTTTATCTGTTCTTTAACTCCTAATGTAGCCGACTCTGTTTCTACACCAAACACAGATCATGTCTGCGATTAAAACAACTACAAGTTAAAATGTTTAACATATTTAATATATTATAAATCGATAATTGGTTGTTATCTATCTGTCGACTAAAGAAATTACCTTAAATTTGCCTCCTACTGTCACTTTAAGTCCAGTAGTTGGAACTATAATAAAACTTGTTGGTTGATCTGTCTGGAACGCTTTGTGTTCACAGTCTTTACATCATGAGTTTATTCCCTCTTCCTTTACTTATATTTTTGCATGAGTGAGGCGACACGCTGACACTTCAGTCCACAGAGAACTCTGTATACATACAAACTCCCACATTAAGCATCAGGCTGTAAAGACTCACACCTGGAGGTGTAATTACAGTGAGCTGCGACTCTGCTTTTGTCTTTTTCTTATTGTTTTGTTACGTCGTTCTGTCTATCAGCCCGTGAACGTGTTGTTTTTGTCCCTGAACTCTGAGACGTGAATGAATTTCCTCCGGCGTTTCTTAACGTACCACCTCGTGCGTGCACACACAATGTTTTGGTCTTTGTTTTGAGAATAATGGAATAAAAAAATGTAGGAAAAAGTCGCTCACATGCAACATATAGTGTGTGTGTGTCAGCAGGAGGCTTTGAAAGACTCCAACAACCGACTTCATAAAAGTCAGCGTGTGTCTTCTCTGCTTGGTATTTACCGTCACAGTGTGCGATGACTGACAGCTGTCAAACTGCTGTGATGTCACTGCGTTCAGGTGATTGACAGCTTCAGACCGGCAGTGGTCCGTGTGGAGAGACTGAAACAACATGTAGGATCTGAGGCTGAAAGTGCCGCCTGAAGGTTTTTTGGGGTGAGGAACACGGGCTGGATCGCGCTCTTCGTTTCATTAAGAGCAGGTTAATGTCGCTGCAGCGTCACATTTACTGAGAACATCAACCTTTTTTCATCTTCTCCAACAAAAAGCTCCCAGATATGATGTTTCCTTGTGTCTCATGTCTGTGAAGACGGAGAATACACGACATTTTTATGATTTACAGAGCAGTTTCCTCACACGTTTACACATTATTCCAGATTTCTTCTCTTCTATCAGCTCTCTTCTGCAGGAAAATATATTCCCCATCTCTTCTTCTTCTCTGTTTTCTGTTTTCTACATCTAAGAAAATTATCAGTTTTTAATAGTAAAAACTTGAATCAAACAGCGGAACAAAAGAAAGACCTCCAGCTGACAGAGTTCAAGTGCAGGTCCCGGTGAATAAACCGCCGCCTGTGTGGTCCTGTTACACCGCTGAAGGCCGTTGAAGCTGAAATGCCACTCTGGTTCTGATTTTAAATTTAAATGAGGACCTGAACTCTTTTTGCACTCATTTACCGGAGAGAAACGCCTCTTCTTCGCCCCGAAAAACAATCAAGTTTTTGTTAAAGTGAGAAGGCTCGTTCTCACCTCTTCACCTCCTCTCTTTCTTCTTCTCCTCTATTTTAATCAGGTTTCTGTGCTGAAAGGAAACCCATTTCCTGCTCCTCTCTTCACACTTTAAACAACTCAACCTTTAGACTGAACAGAGGCCCAATTCTACATGAACTCCAGCAACACCTGAATAAAACATCTGGTTCATGGCTTTGGTCTTTATAGTCGCTAATGACAAATTACTTCTTTTGTACATTGAAGTTAAAGCAACACTGTTCAATCGCTCTCCGCCCTCTCTGAGTACAACACCACTCTGGTAAATACACCTCGGCTTTCTCTTGAAAACTTGTGAAGTAAACATGCATGCTAAGGCAGCTTTGCACACGACTCGGATCAGTAACAGCACGCCAAGCTAATATATTGACAATAACACCTGGCTGTAGCAAGCTGACTTAACTTGATCAAAAACTAGTGAGTTGACAACTTTGCAAACAGCTAAACATCAAGAAAATGCAACAACACGAGACATATAACTTAAACAGGCAGCTAATATCAATGACTTCGAAGGCAACAAGTCCGGTTCTGAGTCCATCTGCTGCTTTATGTCAGTGAAACTAAAAACCAGGCTGGGGTTTACTTTTGCCTCTTGCTTGGCCACTTCATCTCTTCTTAGCTGACTTTAAAATCAGGGGATGCCACAGTCAGCTCACCCTGCTGCCATCTGGCATAAGATACAGGAGTTTCTGCAGCCGCATCACCAGAATACACAGCAGCTTCCCTCCTCAATTCATCATCCAGACGCCATCGTCTAAATAAGATGGAGCAGGACTCAAGAGGGGTCAAAATGTATTTTGGAGGTGGTGTTAATACAACCAACACTATTGAATCGCTCCCTGCCATTTCTGAGTACAACACCACTTTGTAAATACATCTCCAGTTTCTCTTGAAAACTTGTGAAAACTTGCATGCTAAGGCAGCTTTGCACACGACTCAGATCAGTAACAGCACGCCAAGCTAACATATCGCCCTGGCTGTAACAAGCTCACTTGACTTATGATCAAAAACTAGTGAGTTGACAACTTTGCAAACAGCTAAACATCAAGGAAGTGCAACAACACGAGACATATAACGTAAGCAAGCAGCAAATATTGCTGACTTCAACAGCAACAAGTCCGGTTCTGAGTCCATCTACAGCTTTTATTTTAGTGAAACAATTAAAACCAGTCTGAGGTTTACTTTTGCCTCTTGCTTGGCCACTTTATCTCTTCTTAGCTGACTTTAAAATCAGGGGATGCCACAGTCAGCTCACCTTGCTGCAATCTGGCATAAGATACAGGAGTATCTGCAGCTGCACCACCAGACTACACAGCAGCTTTACTCCTCAAACTCCTCAATTCATCATCTAGATGCCATCGTCTAAATAAGATGGAGCAGGACTCAAGCGGGGTCAAAATTTAGTTGGTGTCATTACAACCAACATGCCTGCAGTCACCCCACTGGTTATGTTAAGAACCACTGCTGATATTTCCAGTTTTGTAGCGACTAAACCCGGCTGGTTTTCTGTGATCGTGGTGACCAAAACAGGTATTTTAAGCCAAACCAAGATGTTTTCCAATTCTGAACCAAGTGGTTTCTGTGCCTGAACCTAAGCAGAGTGTAAACACAACATTATGACAAGAGAGAAACAGTAAATTCAACTTAAACAAACAACAGTTGCAACTTAAAGAAATGTTAAGTTTGATGTTATCTGTGGTTTTGCAGGAAAGTACTTTGCCAACATTTATTCTGTAGATTGAAGACCTGAAAACCTCCTGGCGGTCCGAAGCTGCTGTGATAGCGACTTTCATGATGTCTGTTATGTGTCCAGGTCTGAAAAACTGTTGGTTTGTTCACACAGTGCTGATCTGCTTCACTGAAGTTAAGAAACAGAAACACGAGGACATTAAATATCATCTTCACCATCTCTCAGCCAGACTTTGCAGACAGAACAAAAAAACCTGACATTACATTTCTCTCACACATTTGTTGTTGTTGTTCATTTGTAGTGTATAAATATATTTTCAGGAGAAAGTGCTGAAACAGGAGCTGATAAAATGCCAGGTCAGCAGGACTTTTCATCATGTAGATTCCCCAAAGAAACGTAAAAAAAAAAAAGAAAACCTCAGGCTAAAATCCAGAATGGGGGCTCAGGTGCAGCTCACAGCTCAGGCATCATTATGTTTTATTATTATATCACTCAAAGCATGCTGGGAACATGACTTTACACTCTCAGTACATGCCGTGACATTACAAAAGCTCAGTGTCTCATCGACATCCTCTGACATGTTTTACCTCAGATCTCAGTACTCGAGTGCTTCGTCTAACCTTTCACTGGATGACTTTCACTTCTACTTGACTGTTTGTCCAGAGAGGTTGCTCCACCTTCGCTGACATTTAATCACTTCCTCTCCGCCCTGAAAAATCTTCCTCACAGAAGGCAAACTCCTTCCTCTTCTGTCCTCGTTCTCGTCTCCTCCATGTCTCTCTGTCTGTCTCATTCAGATATATGCAGAAATACATCTGAAGACTCAGTAAATCCATGTTGTGGGGATAAAAGGCTTCGTTGGCAGGTTGTTAAAATGACTCATGGGTTTAATTTTAACCCAAAATGGGATGTGCTCTGATGCCAGCAGTCATTCTGTCAGACCGACCGTTGCATTTTATTTTAATGGTGGGATCTCAATGGATGAAGCTGACTGGGAGTTTATTAATGAGGGAACGCATTCAGCGTCTGTTAAAAAGCATTAACATGTTGCTTTGTGTGTTTTTTTTCCCCAGATTTGTTGGCGGTGCCCAAACATCCCTACGCCGCCATGGAGAACTGGGGGCTGAGCGTCTTCGTGGAGCAGAAGATCCTGCTGGACGCCGAGGTGTCGTCGTCGTCCTATCAGATGGAGCTGACCATGGTGGTCGTCCACGAAATCTGCCACCAGGTAGGAACGTCAAACCACTTTAAATTAACAGTTGGCTTCAAATCTTCAACCCCGACAGCTTCTCTAAGGTCACTCATTGGCTGTTGCAGGCTCTAGGACGGGCATAGAAGCTCCTCTATGCTCAAATTAGATTTCATTTCCATTGTCAATGTTCATTTATTAACCTCAGAAATGGTGATTCCTCAGCCCTGAATCTTTTTAATTACACAGAAGCGACCACAAGTGTTTCCAGGTGACAAGTCATAACATTTAACATATATTTTGTACAGTGTAACCCTAAAACCAAAAGGAATGTTGGGACGAAAGGGGAGGACGGATTTTAATGTTATAATATAGTAAATAGCAATTTTAACTTCCAAACAACCAAGTGATTTTGAAAGTATTTCACTGATTGTAGCCTGTAATGTTGTGAAAACATCAACCTATAATACTTTATTATTATTATCAGGTGATTTCCCCATTTATGTCACCAAATTACCTTATTTACACAAACTTTCTGCAGCCTGTTCAAAGAGCAGAATGCACAAAACTACATAACCTTCGAGGTTAGCGCTTTAAAAATGTATATAAACTACATAATGATGTATTTGAAATGTCATTGGCTGAATGATGTGTCAGTCATCCAGAGGCTGGCGTGTGATTGGCTCAGGAGAGAGGAGAAAGAAGAGAGAGTGGGTGACATGTCTCCACGATCACTCATTGGCGGTTGTAGGTTCTAGATCAGGCGTATAAGCTCCTCCTTTTACAAATGGCGGTATAATGGCGTCTTCTGTGACATGAGAGAGTTTTCTGTTTTCACTGGTGACCATGCTGTTTTCATTCATATCATAACTGTCACTATGTTATGATTAAATAGTATTACTGTTGGTTTTTGGCCCTTTGCTACCATTTTTAATACATTTCCATCTAATATTACCCAGACATACTCATTATTTTGTTATTTCCAGTAGTTTGGCTCCCTTAAATGACTTTAGATAAAAATCAGATGCAAATATTTGAGTTACAATACACACTGATTGCTGTCAGTAAAGGGTAAACCGATATTTTCTCATTGAATTACTTATGAATGTCTCTGCAAAGTACTCAAGCACTTTTTATTTTACGTGGTCTATGAATTATGGAATTGACAATAATTCCAATGTATCGTCATTTATACGTATATTAGGAGCTTTGTAAGTTCTCTCTCAGAGCGTCTGACGAGCCGTCCTGTAAAGTGTTAATAACAGCTCTGCCGACATTTTACTCGTGTATAAAAAGCTTTTATTCTCCCACGAAAACATTTACCAAAACACAAGATGCTGCTTAATCCAGCTGATCCTTCTCTCAACATCTGTGTTTGCTTATTACCTCGGCTATACGGCTAATTGTTTTGTTCTCTGCTGTTTGTTTTCTTCTGTTGTTCCAGTTGGCGGGAGGTCTTAGAAATGTGTGAACAGATGATTTCTGAGTGAAATTTGGTGTAAAGTTTAAGAAGGACTTAATGGTTTTGTTTTGTTTTTCTCACGACCTTCAGAACTGAACATTAGCCTCACAGTTCTGATGCCGATCCAGCCGCAATTTACTATAAATACTTAGGACAAAACGTTCCCGTTGGGAGATTTTCTCATCCTTTTTTTTGTATTCCTGACATGTTGATCGCTCCTGCACGTTATGCTGTTCAGGATTCACCCTTCAGGTTTTGCACATTTCACCGCCTGCATGTGTAAACACCAGCGTGGAGCTTTGAACAACATTTCATGAGGTAAATATGATCCTTCAGTGGAGATGATAGGCCTGCAGAGGCTAAATTTGTTGATAGCATGTCATCTGACAGAGACTAAAACACGGCGCTGCCATCGCGCCTGAACCTGCTGCTGTGAAATTACACATTCAGATTCAGCCGCATGTTACTTTGAATTTAAATTGATGAAAAAACAAACGGTAACAGTAAACCATGACGTGAGACTCGGCCTGAAAAACAGCAGACTTTTTCGTTAACACATGCAAATGATCCGGATTGTAAACAGACTGAACGTGACATAAGTCAAAACAGCCTCAACTGCAACACCAAGGAGCTGTGTGTGTGTGTGTGTGTGTGTGTGTGTTGGGGTGTGTGTGTGTGTGTGTGTGTGTGTGTGTGTGTGTGTGTGTGTGTGTGTGTGTGTGTGTTACAAAGCTCCTTGGGCAACAACAGCAGCAGTGGAGATGATCCTGTTTTTACAGTACGACATCGAATACGTGACAAGCAGACAAACACGATGAAGCAGAAGAAAATTTAAAGGTTTCAGTCAGCAACGAGAAGCAGAGAAGGGAGGGCGAGCAAGCTTAAATGATACGGGACGAGGTGGAGAGAGCGAGAGGGAGGGAGTGAAGGATGGAGGACGATAGAGCGTAGGAGACGGAGAGACAAAAGAGGCAAAGAAACTAAGTGAAGAGGAGAAAGAGCGGAGATGACACCCGTTAAAGGAAAGCACAGAGATACAAAAAGATGAACAAAGACAGAACGAGAGCACGACACTGTGAAAAATATCCCAAACGCTGGGCTTCATTCAGCCTCAGCTGGGGACGATTTCACATCTGACTTTAAACACATCGGTTCTGTTTGTGTTGCCTCAAAGACGTTGCTGTGGGTTTGGAAAACAACCCACAAAAACTCAAACAAACAAGAAAAGACGCAAAAACAACAACAACAACGAGTTTCGCACTGATGATAAAAACACAACCTTCAGCTAAACACACCGTACCAGTCCAGTCCACTGCTTCTTCTTCTGACTTCTTCTTGTGACACTGACACAAAATCTACTAAATTGCACATTTGTACAGACGTTCATGGTCCCCAGAAGATGAAGCCTACTGACTTTGGCAATAACACAATGTTCCATCTCGCCATCGTGACG
Organism: Diplodus sargus; assembly: GCA_903131615.1. Classification (NCBI taxonomy): domain Eukaryota; kingdom Metazoa; phylum Chordata; class Actinopteri; order Spariformes; family Sparidae; genus Diplodus; species Diplodus sargus. Next base: position 369,330 of record CAEMYA010000213.1, read on the forward strand.
TCACCAGTGAAGTTTTGTACAAAATGTCTTGACGAATATCGCAACAGTCACTTCAGGGCACAAAGCAGTTCAAGTCTGTGGAGACGTTTCCAGCTGTTTTTGTGCCGACCACAACCGGGTGTTTTTCAGGTGAAGGTCGACCTTTTCTGGTCACCAAAACTGGCTTTATTTCCCACGGGAAGGCCGACCACCTCAGGGATATTGGTCAATGGAAGTTGGACCATCTTTAGGCGTTTTTGTGGCACCCCAAACCAGTTATATTTCACAGGAAGGTAGACGATTGTGTTTGTGAAAGAAGGTCGTCTCCAACTGTTAAAGCAAAACTCTCGCCAAAATGTAACCCAGGCTCTTTTTGTGAATGTACATGTCTTTATTATTATGATTTTATGAAAATAAGTCAGTGCTCAGGTGGAAAAGCAAAACCAATACAAAAAGAAACCGGCACAATAGCCAAGCTGACCTGGGTTAAAAACCCATTCAAAGTAAAACTCTCACCAAAATGCAATCCAGGCTCATTTTCAGTGGGAGTGCTACGGGCACTTTTACGATAGCATCAAAATCTCTATTTTTAAAACACTAAGAAGACTCAACACAACATGAAACTTTGCTCGTAGTATCACCAGGGTCTCTACACACGAACACGAGCATTGAGAACATTGTTTGTGTACACAGAGTTACTAAAAAGAAGGTTTTTAAACAACCCACGTTAGCAGTAGCTTGTTCTGCTCCCAGTTGTCATGGCCGAGAAGTGTTAACGTGAGTTTCCATTCCAGTATTTATTAAATTCCAGTTTAATTTGAGACTCAGAAGTGTATAAATCTACATAAACGTCATGTCAAGTGTTTGGTGGTTGCTTGAGACTTATTTTAGTGTTGTCATCATAAATATCAGGTGCCAGCAGATCAGATCTGTTGTGGTTGTGCAGCTGCACGTGTGGTTTGGATGTGTTGAGCACCAGGAGAACAGTTTGTTTAGGTTAAATGTTCTATTTCCCTCTTTTCACAACACTGTGTTCATGCTCTGGTTGGGTTTAGGCACAAAAAACACCACCTGGTTTCTGTGATGGTCGACCTTTCCATGAAAATAAAAGTAATTTTCAGCCACTTGAAGTGAAACTCTCGCCAAAATGCAACCTGGGGTCTTTTTGTGAATGTACCCGAGCCAAACGTTCGTTTAAAAGCATAATTACGATAAAAGAGGCACTTTTAAGATTGACCGTATTTTCATTTTTGGGTCAAAATCATTTTCAGTGGGAGTGAAAGAAAATGTGCAGTTCCGTCGTCCCTACAACATCAGACGCACACAGGTTTTTAGACAGGTTTAAGAATAAAAGTCTCTTTGTGTTTTCCAGTTAAATTTCTTCCAACTGAACTGGCTGATTACTGAAAGCTTCAAACGACTCCTTCTCGCTTTCTGTGTTTGTGAGAGAGAGAGAGAGAAATAAATGGCTTCGGGATGAAATGGAGTGCAAAGCGGCAGACGGAACATTACTTTATCATTTTCCTTTCTTCCCACTCTGCTCTCTAAAGCAACAAAGAAGATGAACAAAGATGCACAAAACAAAAGTAAAAAAAAATGTCAAAACCAGATAAAAGCACATCATAAGTGCATTTTTATGACATTTGATAATATTTATGAGTTAATATGCTGTAGAGCATCACACTCTGAAGCTTAATGCTGTTAGTTGTACAGTCTGTCTTTCTGCTCCGCGCCGGCAGCCGCCCGAAGGGAACGTTCATCCACACTGAGCAGAGAGAAATGTGAGTCCGCAGCCACTTCCTGGAGGAAATTAAATGAAACGACACATTCTGCAGTCAGCCGACGGCGTCGCAATATTTACACTGAACCTTTTCAGTTCCATCATCACAATGACCCCATACAGCAGCGTGATTGGACAGTTAGAGGGCGAGTTCAACCAAATTGCTAAAAAAACAATATTTTCCAACCTGCCGTTCCATGCAGATGGTTTTTAGTTTAGATATCCTGTGATTTCTGCTGCCACTCAGATACACTGGAGGTGAATGCAAGTTCAGAGATTTGAAATATGAGGAAAGACCAATGACATTTCATTCACCTCCGTTGTACTGGAGTGGAGGCAGATATTTCAACACTGCAGCACATAAAACCAAAAGTACAGCCAAACATTTGCGTAGCTCTCCCAGTTCAGTCACAGGATATAATGATATTCTTTAAATTTTCTGCAAACTGAGATATCGTATCACCTTATGCTCATTAGTTGATTTCCAGCCCTTTTATTGGCGCGCCACACCTGCTATTTTTCACAGGAAGTCAGACCATCCCTGGGTGTTTTTGTGGCGCCCCAAACTTGCTATTTTTCACGGGAAGTTGGACCATCTCCAGCCAGTTTACTGGCGACCAAAACCTGCTTTTTCACAGGAACTCTGATCGTATCCAGGCATTTTTTTGGCGCCCCAAACCAGCTATGTTTCAAGGGAAGTTGGACAAACTCCAGGCGTTATATTGGCGACCAAAATCAGCATTTTCACAGTAAGTCTGCGTTTTTCTAGCGTCAGAAAACAGGTTTACCGTGTCCAGCCATTTTACTGGTGACCAAAACCAGCTTTGTTTTGAGGGAAGTTTTATTGCTGCCCCAAAGCGATTTTGTTCCGAGGAAAGTTCGGCCATTTCCAGGCGCCATATTGGTGACCAAACCAAGCTAATATTCACCGGACGCTGGAGCATCTGGCTGTTTTTGTGGCGCCCCAAACTTGCTATATTTCACGGGAAGTTGGACCATCTCCAGCCATTTTACTGGCGACCAAAACCTGCTTTTTTCACAGGAACTCTGATCGTATCCAGGCATTTTTTTGGCGCCCCAAACCAGCTATGTTTCAAGGGAAGTTGGACAAACTCCAGGCGTTATATTGGCGACCAAAACCAGCATTTCCACAGTAAGTCGGCGTTTTTCTAGCGTCAGAAAACAGGTTTACCGTGTCCAGCCATTTTACTGGTGACCAAAACCAGCTTTGTTTTGAGGGAAGTTTTATTGCTGCCCCAAAGCGATTATGTTCCGAGGAAAGTTCGACCATTTCCAGGCGCCATATTGGTGACCAGACCAAGCTAATATTCACCGGACGCTGGAGCATCTGGCTGTTTTTGTGGCGCCCCAAACTTGCTATATTTCACGGGAAGTTAGACCATCTCCAGCCAGTTTACTGGCGACCAAAACCTGCTTTTTCACAGGAAATCTGATCGTATCCAGGCATTTTTTTGGCGCCCCAAACCAGCTATGTTTCAAGGGAAGTTGGACAAACTCCAGGCGTTATATTGGCGACCAAAACCAGCATTTCCACAGTAAGTCGGCATTTTTCTAGCGTCAGAAAACAGGTTTACCGTGTCCAGCAATTTTACTGGTGACCAAAACCAGCTTTGTTTTGAGGGAAGTTTTATTGTTGCCCCAAACCGGTTACGTTCCGAGCAAACTTAGACCATTTCCAGGCACCATATTGGTGACCAGACCAAGACCAAGTGACCGGACGCTGGAGCATCTGGCTGTTTTTGTGGCGCTCAAACTGGCTATTTTACACAGGAAGTGGACCGTCTCCAGCTGTTTTATTGGTGACCAAAACTTTACTTACCTTTACCTGCATCCATGATGAACTGCTACTGAAGAAAACTTGTGAGATGATTCTCAGGCAAGTTCTGAAGCAATCGGATTATTAAGTTGATTTCCAGACATTAATGTGCTGTATACATCAGGGGAGGAGTGTGTTTTATTATCTGAGCGGTGATCAGGCACTAATTACTCTACAGGACATTAACTTGGCTCTCTGGGCTGTGCATCACTGCTGCAGCCTCAACTCGTCACCAAATCAGATGGTTGAAAACACAATAACTTCTGAGTTATTGCTTCAGAACAGCAGCTCGACCTCATTCAGTATCTGTCTCTCAGGCCTCCCGTACCTTCCACACCTCACAGGTCACAGTCACCTCTGTTTTACAGAGTTGTGTCTCAGACTTTACGACAACAGTTTACTGACATAAATAACACCCAGCAAAACTTTTCTAAAGTTTTAAGTGAGAGAGTGTCAAAGTTTAGGAGCTGCAAATTTCAAAGTCAGTCTGCTTTAAGCCTGGAGGGAAGAACGAGCCCCGATCAGAAATCACACAGATTCAGTGCTGATAAGAGTTGGCCGCCGTCCACAAGTTCAGCACAGTGTAGATGAAAAGAAAGGTAGGTAGGTAGGTAGGTAGGTAGGTAGGTGTACAGAAAGGTAGATGGGTATTTAGGTGTATAGATAGGTAGTTGGGTAGGTAGGCATATAGATTGGTTGGTTGGTAGGAAGGCAGATGTTTGGAAAGATAGATAGGTAGGTAGGCGTGTGTGTAGGTAGGTAGGTAGGTAGGTAGGTAGGTAAGTAGGCGTATAGATTGATTGGTAGGTAGGTAGGTAGATGTTTGGAAAGATAGATAGGTAGGTAGGTGTGTAGGTAGGTAGGTAGGTAGACAGACAGGTAGATGGGTATTTAGGTGTATAGATTGGTAGTTGGGTAGGTAGGCGTATAGATAGGTAGGTAGGTGTACAGAAAGGTAGATCGGTATTAAGGTGTATAGATAGATAGATGGGTAGGTAGGGGTATAGATTGGTTGGTTGGTAGGTAGGTAGGTAGGTAGGTAGGTAGGTAAATGGTTGGAAAGATAGATAGTTAGGTAGGCGTAACGATAGGTAGATGGGTATTTAGGTGTACAGATAGATTGGTAGGTAGGTAGGTAGGTGTATGGTTAAGTAGATAGGTAGGTAGGCGTGTAGGTAGGTAGGTAGGTAGGTAGGTAGGTAGGTAGGCGTATAGGTAGGTAGGTAGGTAGGTAGGTAGGTAGGTAGGTGGTAGATGTATAGATAGGTAGATAGTTAGATGTATAGAAATGAGGTTGGTAGATGTATAGATAGGTCTGTAGGTAAATAACTAACCAGGGTGGTTTTGTAGCTAATCCTAACGAATCCGTTAGAGTCGGATCAGAAAATGTGCTTCATTTGGAGAATTTTCCCAGAAGTCCTTTTAAGGATGCAGTTATTTATTGCTGACGTAAACAGGTGTGTTTAGCTGATGTGTGCAGGTCATAAACATGGGATGTGTTACAGAAATGTGCAGGTTGAATGTAGTTAGGTGTTAACAGATGATTGGTGACAGGTGGAGCACAGGTTTGTCTACAGTCAGGTGTACAGGTGTGAGTCCAGATGTGTGTCATTACGGCGTAAAGCCGTTAAAACAAAGACACAATCAGGACTTTCATCAGCTGATTGTCACTGACGTCTCTGCACTGAAAACTACCGATTTGTGAAACACAAACACACACAAATCACAAGCGTGCACACAATTCATGTTTGCCAGGAGATGCTCTGAGTTTATTCCTATCAGCTGTCTGTTAATTAAAACAGACAAACAAAGGAAAAACACTGGAAGAGGCTCAGGAAAACAGATTTACTGTCTTCATCTGTTGATCTCTGTCTGTCTCTCTCCCGCGCGCTCATTAATTCAACCATATGCAGGAAGAAATAGCTCAGTATGTGTTCGGGCTGGCAGACAGCGGAGTCAACACACACACACACACACACACACACACACACACACACACACACACACACACACACACACTCCCAGAGGACCTACCACATCCCCTTTACTCACATCCTAACCTCCACCGGTTAAGATCACAGCTACATATCCAACCATCAACAAATTCAAGTCAGTTTTATTTATGAGGCCCAGAATCATAAATCACAATTTGCCTCAAGGGGCTTTTACACTCTGAACAGCACTGAACACATTCTGTCCTTCGACCCTTTGATTCAGATCAGGAAAAACTTCCACGAAAATAACCCTCCGGAAGAGCAGCAGAAGAGAAATCCCTCTCCCATGACGACTGACATGCAAAATATGACGTGTGTACAGAAACAGAAGAGCAGAAACATCACAGTGTCTCGACCCAGTCGGCAGAATAAATGTTGGCAATCAGATGTAGATCTTTTGTCTTTTGTGCTCATTTTTCTATTTGATGTTTGTGCTAACGCTCTCGTTACGAACGAAAAACACTAAAACAGTTCCCATCAAAAATATCAGGTCCTAAAAGGTCTGAAGGCAGGTCCAAGGTCTCTAGAATGGGTTCTAGAAGTTCTAGAGGAGTTATTGAGGAGATTTCTTGAGATTTTGAAGGTTTTAGGGAAATATGTACTAAATCAGGGGCAACTGAATTTGCTGTTGCAGACATTTCAGTGCTCATCCAGCAGCCGTCTTCAGTCCTTTGATTTGACTGGTGTGTTAGGAGATACTTTATCACCTGGATGACTGAGAATCCTCACAAACGCGTAGTTCAAGAGGAATCTGATGTTTCTGTAAAAGCCTTCTTGCTTTCTGCGCTTCAAAGTCAGAAACAAAGATGACTGACAGCTCAGCGAGAGTTCTGTTCTTCCAATTAGGAGTAAGAGCAGTCCTGCTGATACGTTGGAGACGGAGATAGATCTGTCAGTCATCGCTTTTACAGCCTGCTGTCACAAACCCGCTATTATTAGTGCTGCTGATGTCACGTCAGCTTTCTGGTTACAGCTCTCCGTCTGGTTGGAGGAGCGAAGCAACACTCTCATTCTTATGTTGATGGAAAGTCAGTAGTCCAGAAAACTGGAAGACTTTCTGGAGCTTCACAGTAAAACAGAGTTGCAGCGTTCTGCTGAAGCAGCTGGAGACTTGATTTAAAACAGAGAAACAACCAAAGAAACATCAAATGGCTCAAAACAGCTCATCCGATGTAATCCAATAACATCTTTTCAAATAAATGTGGGATCTCGGGGCGTCCAGACACTTGGATTACATCAAAAAAACAAACAAGCGGCAGCATATCATCAGAATAACCGCTAACTGCTGCTAACTGTCAGCTGCTGTTAATTCAGTTAGCTTTGCAGCTAGCAACCCAGACTGGGAGCTCAAAGCAGCTTGGCAGTGGCCAGGCTAGCTGGTTAGCATGCTAACGTCTGTAAGTGTGTCTGACACAATACATTGATGTCTTTACGCCAAAACTTAACATTCTGTTGATAACTTCAGCTAATTTTTCTCACATATTGCAGCAACGAGAATCAAAATGTGCTTTAAAACCAAACTGTGTGAACATATTAAGAAATCAGACATCTAGTTTTATTGCTGTTAACATGTTCAGGTTTGAAAAAAACGGCCTTGAGCTTGTGTCGGTCGATCAATACTGTTTGGAACATTTAAGAGTAATTGTCTGCTGTGTATTGATTACCTGGATGTGTGACCTTCCTCGTCTGCTGACAGCCTTCATGCTTCACACTTTCTGTCCGAGCACATCTTAATAAAGACTTTAAATCCTGCTCATCATTCTTTTTAGTTTATGAGCATAAAAACACTTTAATTTCAGTTTTAACTTCAGTTGTCAGAACAGGCTGATCGCTAACGCTGCATTAGGCGGTGCGACAAAACCCTTAAAAATACGTTTTACAGGTTTGTGTTGAATGTAAACTCGGTCCTCACAAGGAGAGGAGTACAAACACACACACACTCTCTCTCTCTGTTGTGTGTGTGTGTGTGTGTGTGTGTTGCAGCTGTCAGACTGTGTGTTTTTCTCTGCAGTGTTTTGCTTTAAAGTGGATAATTTATTACTGCAGACCATGTTTGCATAGAGTTCATTAGAATACAAGGAGCCATAAATCATCTCATTGTTCACTCGCTCTCCCTACCTGTCTCTCTCTCTCTCTCTCCTGGCTGTGTGTGTGTGTGTGTGTGTGTGTGTTTTATATCTGACTCACGCTGGCGTCCTTTCAACCACAGGTGTGTTCGGTCTGCGTTGACCTTTGCCCGGCGACCTCCTGACTGTCAGTTGTGATTTAGTTGATCTGGGGAGTCTGAAGAAGTTTTTAAAAAGTCAGAAATTGTTTTGTTTTTTTGTTTTTATCCACCATATTCGGTCGGAGTGAGAGCTCAGAGCACCAGAGACATGTTGTGGTTTTCGCTGCACAACATTTTGAATGTTTACAATCGTAATTTTTACATGTTTTTAAATCGTTGTGTTATTGTTACCTGGAGACGACGACTGCACCGTTTGTTTCTATGACTTCATCATTACATGCCACTGTATTTTACACACTGGTCCTTTAAACAAGAGTGAACATTCAGCTCCTGACAAATCTGCTGAAGCAAATATTGAAACACTGAGGATCTGTTAATGTGCAAAGCTTTACAGTGTTTCTGACAGACTCACAGTTTACGCGCGGCGTTAATGGCAGTTGGCACTGAGTGTGATGCCGTGTCGTGTGACAGTGTGGAGTGTGACAGACAGCCAGTCAAACAAAGGTTTATGAATAACTCTTCAGCCTTTAACAGTTTATAATGTTTGTACCGCTGTAGGGTCGGGCGGCTGAGGTCAGCATCTGGAATCTTTAATTCAGGAATCTCCATCTAAAACCTGAGCTACAGTCACTGATATGGACAGTCAGAGAGGCAAGTAAAGTCTATGTGCGGGAAACACTGAACTCCATCATGTCCATTGAAAAGAAAACATACGTCTCTGCAGAAATATCACCAAAAAAAACACACACGGTCATATTCTTGTCGTCGAGTTACCAATAAACACACGTCTGGCTACATTTTCAAAATAAAGGCACCAAAACTTCCTCCTTACAACACTCGCCAGGACCTTTGGCTCCACTTGGGACTGGTGGTGAAAGCCTTATGAACGAACCACCGGACTGTCCCTGATCTCCTTCTGACACGGACTTTCTGCCTCCTTCTGCTCTGTTTGTCTGTACTGCTGGTCTTGCACCGTCAGTAGCTGTGTTTCCATGAAGCATTTAGAAGAAAATCGCTTTAGAAATGTAATGGAAACTGCAAAATTCCCCCAAAACATTTGTACGTTTGAGTTTGTTCAATTCACCTGACCGATCAGCAGTCGACACGCGTGGACCGACGAGGAGACCAAACAATTCTTCGGTCTCGTCCGCAGAGGAAACATCACAGTTAACTTCCATGTTCACGCAGCCGACACCACGTCATCCTCTGATGAAACTATGCTTCACGTAGCCAAGTTAATTCGCTGCTCAGATTTGCATTTTGAGTTTTTGTAAACATTCAAAAGTCTTCTCCACGCTTTGGCTTGAGACTGGGCTCACTCAGTCTGAGTTTAGAGAGATTTTTCTGGCTCATTAAGGTTAATTAGTTTTCTTTGTTCAGCATGTTAGCATGCTAACATATTCTCATATGCATCAAACACAAAGTACAGTAGAGGCTGCTGGTATTGTCATAATAGATATTTGACCATAAACCAAAATAACAGACAGCTAAAACATTTGACCTGCTTGAGTGAAGGTCAGATGTTGGCCAACGTCTGCAGGATTCATCCTACAGGGACCATGAAATCATCCGTCCACTGATGGTTCAGATATTTCTCTCTGCAAACCGACAAAAAATAACTCCGGCCTTTTCTCAGGGCCAAACTTCACACTGAATAAATATATTTAATAAAGGATATCTGAAAAAAAAGAAACAACACACAATTAAAATAACGTTTTTTATTCATCTCTTCAGAAATCTGATGTGAACTATTGAGAGAAATATTTTCTTCGGATGTTTTATTGAGCTGGACACAAACGTCGACTCACAGCCGTCTCTGCTGCTTCAGAACTGAAGGACAGGAGGGTTTAATCAATAAAAATGTGTGAGAGGAATACAGTTATATTTAGCTGTGTGTGTGTGTGTGTGTGTGTGTGTGTGTGTGTGTGTGTGTGTGTGTGTGTGTGTGTGTGCTGCCTCCTGCTTATGTCCGAGGCTAATTAACAGACCATAAACAAACATCTAACACCCTGAGTGTGTGTGTGTCTGTGTGTGTCTGTGTGAGGCTTATTAGTGAGGCTGAACACACTCCTGCAGCCAGTACACAGTCGGCGATCACACACATGCACACACACGCACACACACACACACACCATGCCCTGAGCTGCTATAATGAACCACAAACAGTGCTGCTACACTTGTGCTCCATCTGAGGTTGAAGCTGTGTGTAGCAGATATATATTGTGCATATGAAACAAAAAACAAGCACACAATGAAAATTGTCACTTGATTTTGTAATAATGGTTTTTTAATGTAACTAAATACTTCAACACAACTAAATCCAGTCAGCTAGCATGTTAAGCTAGCATGAAAAATCAGAAAGAGATTTCTTTTAAGAAGTCTGACCCACATTCCACTCAGCAGGGAGACAAAGTCGTCTCGTCCCCGGAGTCAAAGTCCTGGTCCGAGCCGCTGTAAATCGCCTCCATACTGTATCCGCTGTTGTTTAACTGACCTCCATCGGTCCATCGTTGCCCAGCCAGGTTCAATCCGGGTCTGGAGACTATTCCTGTGATCCGAGGTCTTCTTTAAGTAATCTGTGATCTACTGCGATCACAGCAGACGAGCTGCCTTCAAGTCTCCAGCTGCTTCAGTTGTTTAGCAGAATGCTGCAACTCCGTTTTACTGTGAAGCTCCAGAACTGTTCTGTGAACTACGAAACAAAGGCGATAATGACACGACTTATAAAGATAATAGTCTCTTTTATTTTCAGTTCAACTTAATGTCTAAGAAAACATAAAGAACGGTGATAAATCAGTATTATTGCGTATGTACTCTCCCCATACAGTTACCCTTCTACGGATTCCAAGCAGCTTGTAATTTATATATCGTGCTGCTGCCATTTCTACTCAAGAGAGCGCTCAAAGAAGTCCCAAACGCACGATCGCTTCTGTTTGTTGTATAAAACCTACATGAGGTTTGTCGGCAATAAGAAAAATAAAGAGCAGCACCAGCTTCACCCTTTAAATAATACAAATACTATTCAATCCAATGCACTTCTGTCATATTTAATTTAAAATCAGCTATCATTTATTTATGTTGTTTATACGATTATACATAGTTGAGTCGTTGTTGTTGTTTATATGAGTTCAGTTCAGTATTTAACATCCAGCGTCACATATAATGAGGATTTAACCTGAGACTCGCCAAACCTGCTCCTGTCTGCCTCTCGTCAGGCTGAACTGTTTTGTTTTTGTTTCTATTTAATTGACAGGACGCACCGAAGCACACCGAACACACACACACACACACACACACACACACACACTCACTTACACTGAGCTGTGTAGTTTTGTTGTTGTAAATCAAAGGTTTCACGGTTGTGACAGATTGGTTTTGCCAGCTGGCTTTATATAGCAATTTAAACATTACACACACGCACGCACGCACGCACACACACACACACACACACACACGTAGTGAATAATGGGAGTGCAGCAGAACTGTCAAGAAAACAAGAATATAAAGAGAAACGATCAGCGTCACGGAGCTGAGCACAGTAACTGTCTGACAAACTGTCTCTCTGCCGTCCAACCTCGTTCGCTCGCTCAGGTCACAGATCAACGTGAACATTTAGCATATCAGCTTCTTCTAAATGTGCATGTTTTATTAATCATAATAATTTCTTACAAAAGTGCAAAAGTATAAAACATCTTCTTGCTTTAGGCGCATGAATATTGAGTGCTTGGGTTGCCAGCAGCGGGGTGCTGACGCTCAGAGGTCAGAGCTTCTTGCCAGCATGCGAACGCACCACGGGGAGAGTTTTCAAGCTTATTTGCACTTTCAGCAGCATCGTCGCTGATGAACTGTTGGTGGATCATCAGACCTGTCAGAGGTTTTAACACCATGTGGGGATCAGCGGTTCACTCGTGTTGTTTACGACAAAGAAACACTGAATTAATATGACTGTGAGTTGTGTCATCGCCTTCTATTCTGTGACTGTGAAACGCAGGAGGATCCGTTCTCAGTGGATTTGTCATCTATGAAGGGTAAAGTTTGCCATTTTGGATACTGGGGCCTTCAGGAAATTAGACATTTTCATGACTCCAATTTTTGTGGAGTCAAAATGGGTTTTTTAACTTTCAAAGATAACAAATAATGAAAGCAACAAACCTCCAAAAACAAATTTATCCTTCAATCTAAAGTCTCAGAGAGTCCGTCCATCACAAAACTCATCCCGTCTGCAGCTGGTACAACTTATTTAGTCGAGAACTCTTAAAATGAAAGCTGAAGGCAAGAAACATAACAAAGTTCTGAACTCTGCAGGCGGATCATTCTGTAGTGTCTTATCCCAAACTGGTCCAGGTGTGCAGAACTTCCTATCCCTGGTCCAAGGACCTTAAGCTCATATTGAACTGGTCCAAATCTCTGCTGGAAGACAGAACTGAGATAAGGTTCTGTCCCAGGTCCAACTAGTCCAAATGCAGTGAAGTACTTGCCTCCTTGGTCCTGCTGCAAAGTCCAAACAGTCCAGATCTCTGCAGGTGGACCCAGCTTGTACACTCACTTGGTCGGTATTCCAAGTGTAAGTCGTCCGGGTGAAGATCGTTTCTTATCCCTGGTCCAACTGTCCCAGAAAGACCTGAAGAAAGACCTTTAGCTCACAGTGAACTGGTCCAGATCTCTGCTGGAAGACAGAACTGATCCTACTCATACTGATCCGACTGATACAAGGTCTTGTAACAGGTCCAACTAGTGCAGTGAAGTACTTGAACCCTTGGCTCTGCTACAAAGTCCACTGGTACGATCACTCAGTAGGTTTCCCAAAACTGGTCCAGATGCAGAGAGTTGGTCCAACTGGCCCAGAACTCTGAAGAAAGACCTTTAGCTCACATTGAACTGGTCCAGATATCTGCAGGAAGACAGAATTTATCCTACTCATACTGATCTGACTGATATAAGGTCTTGTCCCAGGTCCAACTAGTCCAAATACAGTGAAGTACTTGACCTCTTGGTCCTGCTACAAAGTCCAAAAGGGTCTAAATCTAACTGGTACAGTCACATAGTAGGTTTCCCAAAACTGGTCCAGATGCATAGAGTCAGTCCAGCTGGCCCAAAAGTCTAAAGAAATGCCTTTAATTCATGTTGAAGTTGTTCAGAACTCGACAAGCGGGTCCTTCCAGTTCAGATCCAGCATGTTTTTTATATCCTGGTCCAACTGATACAGACTGTAACAGGTTCTTATCCCACCTAACGGTCCTGTTGCAGTCTGTAACTCTGCAGCACTGTTATCTAAAATCCTCTCTCAGAACTTCCTACCGTTTGGCCAGTGGCCACCGTTAAATCCCCAACCTGACAGTCACACAAAGATTAATTAAGCATGAGGTTTGGGAGATTTTTATGCGGCTGTTGTTGATACTGTTAATTTGAAATTCGCCCAGTCGGGGGTGAAGACGCTGCGCAAGTCTTGATAGTTTCACAGATGTGTAGATGTAAACAGTGTTTGTGCCAAATGACAACCAAAGACTCGTATCTTGTCGGTCGTCGTGGAGCTGAGAGCAGCTCCATCCAAACAGAAAGTGAAAATCAGATTCAGTCCCTCAGCTGAAGAGAGAGGGATGAATATTTATCAGCGAGGGTCAGATGGAGGGAGGAGAGGAAGAGGAGGATGATCAAAGGCTCAGATCTGCTTTGTTGTGCGAGAGAGAGAGAGATAAAGGACGAGAGACAGAAAGACAAGAGAGGTGAAGGAGGGAGAGGATGGAGAGGTTTGTTTGGATTCAGCACGCCGTTGCATAATTAGCTTGGAAATTATTTTAAGCGTGTGAGCAACTTTAATGTAATTTCTAAAAATAAAAAAGTAGTCCATTACACTGCAGCATCAACTGTTTGTTGTCTCACTAGAAGGAGGATTCTCCAGAGGATCCTTCGGAGGAAGACACCCGCAATAACTGCTGCTACGAATACTGATCTACACGTAACACGCTGCAGATTTAACGGCGTTAAGTGGTTTTTGACCGTTGGGGCTCAAAGCAAACAGAGAAAGAACCACAGCCCTGATATCTCCCTGGGCTGCACGCTGCCTTCCTGCTCTCTGATTTGTAGGTTATTGAAGCCGTGTGCACTCGGGGAGCAGGTGTGCACTCAGGCCTGAAGCACCTGCAGAGTGTGTTTTGAGGGACAGATGACAGACTCATGTTTGATTAAAATATTGAAGAAGATGCTGGTTTTGCGGGTCAATCAAAGAAAATGCAGGAGAAGAGATTTATTTTTGTGTGCACTCTGTTTGTGTTTGGCATCATAATGACCAGGATCCTGAAGATGTTGTCAGGTTTATGTAACTGTTCTACTTGAAGGCTGGAAATATTCTTTACGCAGCCAACAGCGTTTTCAGATATTCCTGCTAACCTGTTAGCATCTAACGATTCAGTTCCAGCAGACACAGAGAACATTAACATCCAAACAAAGTCCTGATTACATTTAATAGCAATATGTTCTGTTTTGTTTTGCTTTAAGAAGACACACCAAAACAGATTAGTGTAGGCAGACGTCACCTGTGCCTCGGCTGACAACGACGAGACCGATGTTCATTCTCCTTCGTTCTGCTCGTGCAACTCAACAACATCAGGAAGCTGCGACGCTCTGCTTCTGAATGATTATGGAACGGGATGTTAAGTCACGTGGAGGGCAGAACAGGAGCATCAAGGGAGAACGTGCAGTGATTCGTTTAGTTCAACAGCCAATCAGGGTGATTCTCCCACTAACGAGGGCTGACGAGCGCCGTCGTAACAACTATGGCCACAGATGCTCAGCGACTCTGCTCGATGTTGAAGAGCTGCTAAAAAACTTTGCTTGTCTTCTGTTTGATGCAGAATATAAAGCGTTGGAATATTAGTAGTAACCTCTTTTTTGGGAGCAGTGACCCAAACAGCGAATACTGTAAGTGTGTGTGCACTGACAGAGTTGAGTTGCTGCTCAGTATTCAGCTCTTGGTCTCTGGTATTTTCTGGTCTTTTCCTAAATCTTTGCAGGAGACCTCCCTCCCTCCCTCCATCCCTCCATCCCTCCGTCTCTCCGTCTCTCCATCCCTCCATCCCTCCGTCTCTCCGTCTCTCCGTCCCTCCGTCTCTCTGTCTCTCCGTCTCTCTTCTGACTCATCATTATTCTCCCTGATGTCGGACTTTTCTTCCCCTCAGCGGTCTTTTCTCGTTCTGCATCGTTCCCTTCTCGCCCCGCCCATGATGCGCGCCCGTAACCGCGGCAACGGCGGAGATGTCCTCCTCCCGACTTGGAGGCTCCGTTGTGTTTTAATGAGGCTGAAAGTGGATGAGAGATGACAGTTCGGCTAATGAAGACAAGCGAGGAGTAGAAGTGTTTTGTGTAGACTACAGAAGTCGTCTTTTCTAATTATCAGAGACGTAATAACTAGGATTAATTCTTCTCATTGAGTCTGTCAAGATGAAACCAAAAGTCTCTCCAGTGTAAAATTAATTATATTTTGTATTTGTCAGGAGTCGTGAGCATACTGTAGCAGCGTGAAACCGATCTCGCTGACCCACTTCTGACAGCAACAGCCGGCTGGATGAAGCCTGAAATCCTCTCAGAGCACGAGAACAAAAATCAAATGTAAAGTGTCATGTTTAATGAAAGAGGAACTCAGCAGCAGTTTGTCTGATCCACAGACAAATCAAAGAAGCAAAAAGTGATTTAACTGCGGAGTGGAGAAGCTGACTAACCACAGTGTCTGACCGGAGGTCGTTACTGCGCAGAGTGGCAGAGAACCGGCACAAGCAGCCACTTCGCTGAATCGTATGAGTGGTTTGAGGCGACGCAGCGTTGTTGTGAGACACTCAGTTGTAACGTTGAAACGACCTTCAGCTTCCACCTGTTGGATGCCAATCTGGGCTCTTACTTTGAAAGGGATGTCTGATTAAAATGAAACTCTCACCAAAAAGAAAGAGGCACCTTTAACTTACACTAGCATCAAAATCTCTATTTTTAAAACAGTGAGAAGTCTCAACACAACATGAAACTTTGCTCGTAGTATCACCAGGGTCTCTACACATGAACACGAGCACTGAGAACATTGTTTGTGTACGCAGAGTTACTAAAAAAGAAGGTTTTTGAACGACTCACGTTAGCAGCTGCATCTTCGGCGCCCCGTCACGAAGATACAGCTGCTAACGTGAGTCTGCTTGTCCAATTAGCTTGCCTGAAAGCGAATCTACGGTAAATCTTAAAAGTGCCTCTTTTGTCGTAATTATGCTTTTACACGAAGGTTTGACTTCAATCACGAATGAAGCCTCGGTTGCTTTGTGGCGAGAGTTTGAGTTTCAGGCTCTCCATCAGCCGGCTGACAGGATGGATTGATATGTAGATGGTGAATACGTGCTGGATTTGGCTCGAGGCCTCTTCTAATATTAATATTGTTATTTAGGTCTTATACTCACAACATATTTTGCACATCAGTCAATCCTGGAAGACTTTGTACTTACTATTTTTTCTCCTTATTGAAGATGTTTTAGAGTTTTTCCATATCTGAATCGACGATCTATGAATGAAGCATGTTGTGTTTTGGATTTTAGGGTCACTGCCCACTCCGAAAACTTGGCTGTTTGTCGGAGTGGGAAGTGACGGAGATAACTTCCCCCTCTAGGGACATTAACTTTGCCTACCATGATGCTTTATGGGCTTTTTGAAATGCTGTTTGAACAGCAGCAGCAAGTTTTGTGGTAGAAATGTTAATCAGAAGCGAAAGACCTTAAAGGAAAACACACTTTATACTGTTTTACTTTATTTATTGTTTACAGGAAGTTTCTGTTTTTCAACCTCTGCTGTCAAAAGAAACACAGTCTGACCTCGATACGTTGATAATTAATAAGACTAACTATGATATTCATACAGAAACAGACAATCTTTCTGTGAAGGTAACAACTCCTGAAATTGAGACTGTTTCATAACTAGTTCAACGTTCCCTGAATGACAAAAAGTGTTTGTCCGTGTCTTCTGGACCCACAAATCACAGTGTCATAATGTTTCAGTGACGATTCGTTAAGGTGAAGCAAAGATCGGGCTTCATGGACTTTGTGAGGGTTCGGGGACCTTTTTTTCGTCCACAATAAGAAAGATCGACTGTCTGTTTTGTAGCAGGAAATGAACAGTGATCTGAGATGTTCAGAACCGTCCATCCAGCTCATCCTCCCCCCTGTGCAGAGTTCTGCGTTGGCTCTGAGACTCACAGAGCTGTCATCCACACTTACACAGCTGTCCAAACCCAACAGTCTCCTGCCATGCACAGGGGGCCTCCAGCAGACTTTTTGTGGACTCCCAGAGAGTCCGCTTGGGGGGGCAGACTTCACCAGACTTCATTGATTTAATAACTAATAACAGACGTGACATAAAAGAACTCGCTATGAATGTGTCAAACAGTTATTTAAGTAGAATAGTACTTTAACCATGTAGGTCAGAAATGATTTTCCTGCACATCAAGCTGCAGGAACTCAATTCTGTGTCTGCATCCTTCGGAGGAGCATTTTAAGGCCAGTTAGGGTCACAACGCCGTGTGAAGGCTCCTCCAGATGCTCCTTCTTCTCCCTGTTTTTGGAGGATGCACCGCTACGATCCTTCGTGGCCTCACATATCCCAAGATTCTTTGCGAGAAAATGGCGACATCTCGTGCCGTAGATCGTCACTTTCGCAGGGCTGTGCGGCAGAAATGGTGATGTAAGGGTAAAACATCTGGTGACGCAACCAGGAAATGCTCCAAAGGCGAGACCGTCACATTTAACAACGGCTGACGAGGTTAACAAGGTCTCTCTGAAGGACTCGCCTTCAAAGACCACAAAGGCCGAGTCCTTCAGAGGATGCAGACCCTGAACTGAGACACAGCAACAGGCTGTAGAGGTAATCAAACACATTTCCTTATTGTAGACACCTGACTTCCTCCTTCAGGCCTGACAAAATGGCCACTAGAAGAGTTTTTGCAGGTATATTTCCCAAATAAAAGGAACTAGACTGGCGCAGGAATTCATGGGAAGTATCAGGATCTTGCAATGTTCACGTTTTCAACATCTCCATCCTCAGTGGTGCAATCAGAGAAATACCTCGATGATTTACTTTAGAAAAGTAAAGTGTGAGTTCAAACGCTATAAAATTGCTGTTATACTTCCTGTTCGTCCGATTCTGTGAGAGATTTTTCAAAAGTTTCAACTCCAAAATGAAGAAGAGGAAATGCTCACTGGTGTGTTAAATCACAGTTTGTGCGATCCATCTCCGCCTTCCTCGAAGCTTTCATGAAAAAAGATATATTTCCTTTTTAAAAAGTAAAGGTTTTGTGTTTTAAAATGAGTCCTGCAGGTTTTCAAACCATCTCTGAGCTCTTGACACTTTCCTGAGCTGAAGTATCGACCTCACACACCTCATCACGAAGAGGACGACTTCATCTGGAAGTGTTTCGTGTTTCAGAAACTGCAGCTTCTGCCTCGGGAAGTTGAACCAGCGCCTGTTGAGCCAGGCAGCAGCTGAAGAGTCTGCCAGCTCCCACAGGGTGGTGGGTTTGAATCCCTGCCCAGACACTCAAGATGCCAGAGAGAGTGGAAGAAGTTTGGATCCCTTTGTGTCTACAGGCACTGAGGTTTCTGTACAGACTGAGCAGGTCGATGATGCTGAGACGAGTTTATTTAGTTATTTAAAGGTAAAATTAAACCTGTGTAACAAATCACAGTAGTTCAGTTTGGTTATATAAAAAAGCGGTGGTCAATAGAGAAGTTTTTATTCAAAGAAAATCTATTTTAAATTGTGTATATAACTCACACTGACCTTCAGTAAAATCCATTAAATTAATGTCAAAGGTCCCGTTTTCACTTCGTCTGCTGTATTCATGTCAATCTGCTCAGCCCACACAGTGCTGAGGAGAGGTCGACCTCACGTGTGATGGTAGTAAATACTGGAAGGATTCACGTGTTTGTAACATCAGATAAATAAGATGGTTGGAAAGTTGCAGAGTAAATCAATCGATTCAGTCGTGGTGCAGCGGCCAGCAGATCTTCAAAGATATTCTGCATTTTTGCTTTTTTGATCAGTATTTTTTCACCTTGGTTGCTGAAACATTTACTGCCATCACCATCACAAGAGAAGAAATGAGTGTTTTGGATGAAGAGCAGCAGACTTCATGGCCCAAGAAGTCTTTTGACCATCGAACCTGATCGTTTGGACCGGCCCACGGAGAAAGACAGTCCGAGTAAGAGCCGTGCTAATCCAGCTGTGTGTAAAGTTCCTCCTGGCAAATGTCTGGTCGGAAACCGACACAATGGGGCTCAGACCACCACGACATCCAGAACATCTGTACAGAGGCCCGTCTCCACCACGACATCCAGAACATCTGTACAGAGACCCGTCTCCACCTCGACTTCCAGAACATCTGTACAGAGACCCGTCTCCACCACGACATCCAGAACATCTGCACAGAGACCCGTCTCCACCTCAACATCCAGAACATCAGTACAGAGACCCGTCTCCACCACAACGTCCAGAACATCTGCACAGAGACCCATCTCCACCTCAACATTCAGAACATCTGTACAGAGACCTGTCTCCACCACAACGTCCAGAACATCTGTACAGAGACCCGTCTCCACCTCGACTTCCAGAACATCTGTACAGAGGCCCGTCTCCACCACAACATCCAGAACATCTGTACAGAGACCTGTCTCCACCACAACGTCCAGAACATCTGCACAGAGACCCATCTCCACCTCAACATTCAGAACATCTGTGCAGAGACCTGTCTCCACCACAACATCCAGAACATCTGCACAGAGACCCGTCTCCACCTCAACATCCAGAACATCTGTACAGAGACCCGTCTCCACCTCAACATCCAGAACATCTGCACAGAGACCCGTCTCCACCTCAACATCCAGAACATCTGCACAGAGACCCGTCTCCACCTCAACATCCAGAACATCTGCACAGAGACCCGTCTCCACGTAAACATCCAGAACATCTGTACAAGCTAGTAAACCGTCCCTCTCAGCTGAGGGACGGTTTACTTCAGACACACTGAAAGCTGCCAAATATGTGCACACACACACACACACACACACACACACACACACACACACACAGCACTGAGCGCTTTAATGAAGGTCTAAAGTGGATTTGGAGGTAAACTTTTTTCTAAGATCGTCAGCCATCCTCGCCGCCGCCGAGCGTTCAGCCTCAGACACAAAGCTGGCAGCGACGCACGTTTGTTCCCAAACGTTACACCGTTTTCATTCAGGCTGCGTTGCCGGGAAACAGCCTGTGTCCAAATGTATTACTCTGGTGGCCGTACGTCTCACTATCAGCACAGTTCAGTCTGCACTCCATTTTTTACGTGCGCCGCCTTTATTAAACTTCTCTGCTGCTTTACCCTGAAGAGGCTTCAAGCCGCCCAGAGAGAAGTCGCGCAATCCTATTCGCTGGTCGCGGGCCACATAAACGAGCGCCAGATTCTTCCTCCCCTCTGGTGCCGCTCATGAGCGAGAGCGGCTTCATCGTGTCGGCACACGACAGACGCTCGGCTGGCCGCCGCCGCCGCGAGTTTGGCGTCATCAGGCGGAGACAGTCAGTCCAGGAGCGACTGGTCCCTTCTGTCGTTATCCAAAGAGCGACTCTGTCTGGGTTTAATTACATTTCCACTTTTTCATTATTATCTCCGACAGTGTGTCTTTTCACAATAAAGTGTGTTCTCGCTGCCTGTTGTTTCAGTTTGAATGTGAGCCATTCTAACACCAACACTCGGATGTAATTTGGGAATAAATCTCAGTGTCTGTTTCTCCGAGAATAATAGTTTTTTGTTTCATGTTGGAGGGAGAGAAAAACTTTAAACTTAAATATGGAGTGATGTCACTGAGGAATTCCTTCCTCAGTGTCCAAAAGGTCTAAAAACTTGTGAACCAGTTTTCTTTTGTAAATGTTTTCAGATACGGTGATTATAACAAAACCACATCAGTGAACGTTCCTCTCTGTGTTTCAGTGGTTCGGCGACCTGGTGACGCCGGTCTGGTGGGAGGACGTCTGGTTGAAAGAAGGTTTCGCTCATTTCTTCGAGTACGTCGGCACCGACTTCCTCTTCCCAAAGTGGAACATGGTGAGTAAAACCGTTACACTGATCTAACTTCAAACTTCTTCTTTAATTTTTTGGAACAAATTCTTCTCCAACTCCAGAAATAACAGCGCTATGGTTAGCTAACTGCTAACGTCGGCAGCTGTTGTGGATGATTCAGCCAGTCGGACTCCTGCTTCATTTCATTTAAACTGTTTTTTTCTCCTCCTGTTCAGCATTTCTCTTCCTAATGTTTGTGTTTCAACCTTTAATCATACCGTCCTTTGCTAACTTATCACAGTTTGAGTTTAGCTCATAGCTAACCGTTGTAGCTAACCATGGGACGTGCAGACTAAAACTAAAATACTACAGGAAAGACAAAACGTGTTATAAATCACATTTCAGTCTTTCTTTTATTTTGAAAGGATTATATGTTAAATTTCTTTTTCAAACTACATTTGTGGGATTCAGACAATGTTACTGTCTTTGTTATATAGTTAATTTCTTTGTATATTTTTATCAGTATAATATATAAAAATCCAAACTCACTTCTTTCTGAACTTTTATTGCTTGAACGCTACAAACTCACAGCTCACACATTGAACTTTATCGCCTCTAATCAGCTTTTTGATTTTCTTTTATGCTCTTTTTCAGGATTGATTAGAAAGACGTAGTTGATGTTTTACAGATTTTAACAGCTCTCGCATTATTTAAACTAAACTGTTAAACAATCTGAGCTCAAAGTCAGTTTATCAGCTCCTCAGATGTTGAAGCGGAGGTGCAGGTCAGATCTCCTTCAGCTCCTCTGAGGTGAAATAATGAAACGCTGACGACATGTTTGTGCTGACTGCAACCTTTCTGTTAATATAAAGCAGATATTTTATTCAAGGCGAGCAGGAAATAAAGCTTTCAGTTCGGCGTGTCGAGGCGAGTTCAGATATTCTCGACCTCCGTCTGTTCACTCATCAAATTTGATCTTTTGCTTTTTTGTTTTCAAGGTTTCAGTCGAGCGTATATGAATTCATTAAGAACCTCACGACACTAAATACAGCACAGACGGAAAACAAGACACAAACTGCGGATATCAAATCAAACTTATCAACATGTTGTTCAGAAGTGGAGGACGTCTCTGCGGACGCGTTTCATTGGCGGCTGTTGTTACTTTGGCAGAAATGGTTCCCGATGGAAACTGATGATGGTTATAAGGAGTAACTGGGACACGTCGGGCGCTTTGAGAACTTAAATAAAACCCAATTGTGTTGGAGCGTGTTGGCAGAACAAAACCCAAAATGTCAGACGCACAACAGGACAATAGAGAAACATGTTCCTCGTTAGTAATTTGGTTAAAACTGACCCATTTAAAATGTGGCTCAAATAGACAACGGGATGACTTCATTCAGGTGACGTCCCAATTATTTTCTGCACTGAAAAGGTTTGAATTTACATAAAAACCCTCCTGGATGAGTCACGAGTAGAAAAGATGAATACCTGCGTCTGTGATAGAGTCAAAGGTGCAAAGCTGTGGACATGAAAACTTAATGGATCCGTCTGCTGATGCTCTTTATTTCTTTATTCCAATTGTTAAAAAGAAAATCCCCTTCACAGTGTTAGTCAGCGCTGGGAGTCATCACATTACACTTACTAACGAGCAATTAAGGCCCCGTACGCACGTACACGGGTGATTCTTCCTAATAGCTTTTGGAAAAAAGATATTCAGAAACGTCTTTTTACAGTGTTGATGTCGACTGATGTGTCTTTTTCAGGGCCGATACTGATTATTAGAAATTAAGGAGACTGAAATATTTATTAGATGAATGAATTTGCAGTAAAAATCAGAAAATAGCACATTTTTGATTTGTTTATTTTGTCTGAATCTGACAGAAAAGTCTGATATTTGGAAACAGGCTGAATATCTGCCAGATCTGATAATTGGTCTAAAATTACTACGTACGCTGATGACACGACTTTCAAACATTGGAAGCGTGAGAGACGGAGATTCCTCCAAACAATCTTTTATGTCTGCGTGGCAAAAAAGATTCTTTGACATCTGATGTGAGCGTCCAGACTGAGACAATCTGCTTTGAATCACACTTCAGTTCCCCTCCAGAAGGAAAATCTTTTGTTGTTTTGCCTTCTTAAACTCAATCTGGACGTGACAAACAAACAGATCCGGGCTGTTTGTCTGAATATAAGGAGGAGCAGACAGTGTGAAAGACTCCTAATGAGGTACGACCGACGCTTAAAGGCCTTCAGTGACAAACATGTCAGATAAGCTGGACTGTCTGCTGCAGGACTGATCTGTTCCATCAAACACAAAGAGGTCCAGTTTCCTCACGCAAACATCCAGAACGTCATCATCTCTAACACGTGTTGTTATTTAGATTCTGCCATGTGTGATGTTTTATTTCACGCCATCTCACTTCAGATTTGAAGGTTTGTTTGCTCAAAGCTGTGGAGAAGTGGCGCCTCACATTGAGGTATCTGAATAATAATGGAAACCTTGAGACGTTCTGATATCGCAGCAATGTTTTCACTTTTCTTTTCTGTCTCTCCTCTCGTCTCTCGTCTGTGTCTGACTCGAATCACGACGCTGAAGCTGAAACACTCAACTTCAACCTAATTTGTCCCCAAAGGACAATTGGTTCTGCGGCGAGACATAAAAACAGCGCATGGAAAATCAAATAGACGAAATGAAAAAAGTTGGCTGATACACAGATTCGATCACATGAGGGATTTCTAACACATGCCGGCGATCTGTGAGCGTCCTGAGCTGCTGAAGCTAAAGCTGAAAGAGAAACGCTCCCTCAAAACGTAAAAATTTATCAGTAATTCATCAGTTATAGGTCCAGTTTATAGTTAAGGTTTATTTCTGTGGAAATTAAACATAAATCTTTACCTCAAACAGCTGCTGACTGTGTTCACTGCTGTTTAAACTAAAGGTACATTTGTTGTGGACTATTTTCAGGTGGAATAATCCATATTTGGTGCGTTTGTATCTGTGGAAGGATGAAATAATTCTCCATAGTTTCAGTAAATGCTGCTTTTTCTGAAGATAAATGAACTCAGTGGGAAAGTTCAGAACAAATATTCTTATCTCAAGATCCGTCTGCGGCTCAGCGTCTGCACAGCGTCTCTGTTCTGTTTACTGCGTGTGTCTTAAAATACCGTTTGGACGCACAGTGTGTGCATAATGGGAAAGTTAAAACCGGCTGTTGAGGAGGAGGAGGAGGACGTCCTGACTGCGAGGTCTGCTCCTGAACTCTTCCACCTTCCTCCACTCGCACCGATCGATATCTGATTCCTCCTTTTTTTTTTTTCTCCAGTGTTTTCCTGCAGTTCAGCGGATCGTTTTCAGCCCCTAAAAACCTGCAGCAGGTGAAGAAAAGTCACTGTTTTATTTCATTCTCCTCAGGTCGCCAAACAAATTGACGCAGAGTGAGTCAGCTCAAAACGCAATAAAATTAGAAATGAATTCTTCCTCAAATTTGCTCAAGGAAGTCCTCCCCGACAGAGCGAACGCTGCAGAACTTTAAATTACAGCACACACACACACACACACACACTTCCTGCTTTGTTTCCACCGGAGTACGTGGTGATTTTCCTCCAACAGAGAACGTCTTCCACCACAACACCTTATCTCCTGCACGCACACAGTCTGTTTCCGAGCGACACGGCATTTTTTTAAATCCCCGTTACTGTGTTTCTGCTCGGCTGGACACTTTAATAGAAACAAAGTGTTTCTCCAATAACAGGCACAACGATGATAAAGCGTTTCTGTCCGTGATAAAGCAATTTATTTATAATACGGGATTTTTTATTTAAAAATTGGGGGTTTTTTCCCATCAGCAGTGAGTCAGGCGGCCGGAGCTGCAGGGAGGAAATGAAAACAAAGACACATGTGACGAGGAAGGAAAGAGCAGCAACCAATCAATCAGTAACCTATTAATGATAATAATAATCTGTGAGGGAGTCGAACCGGATAAAGGTCGAGACAGCTGAGCTTTGGTGACTTTAAAACAGATGAATTTAAAAATAATTCTTCAAGAAAATAAAGTCAGTGTGTGCACAAGAAGTCTAAAGGACTTTAATGAATGTTAACGACTGATGTCATTAAGTGTCATCTGGCTGATTATGTCACTCGTGAGACAAAGTAGAGACTGTTGAGATTCTTTGTTGTGACAAACACACAGAAACAAGTCGTTACTCTGTCAGGTGAAGCTGCATCATAATTACGTCACTAATCAAAGAATGTATCTAAATAAATGTACTCGAGTTTCGTGCTTAGGTTCAATTTTGAGGTAGTTTGTAACTGAGTTAGCGGAGCCGCTTTGTAAGAGGTGAGAATCTGGGGAATCGAACCAGCGACCTTCCGATAACAAGACGCAGGCTCTACCCGTGCAGCCTCAGGAAGGTTTTCCTCGTCTTCTTCCCGACCCAACCGATCTTTGCCAGAACGTTGTGAAGCAGCAGTTTGTCGCGTGAAGTCGATTTCACACCACGAAAATAAAAAAAATACTAATTTCTGTCTTTTAGTTCAGGTCTGTTTCATGTTTTAGTGATTATCAAGAGCTGTAAACATGAAGTCACATGAACTCCTTCAGTGCTGGTGGCTGTCATACTGAAACATCAGAGACATGAGAGGGAAAAAAATCAAAGGTGAGAGTGAGTCACGCTGCGTTCATCGAGCCTGACGGGTCCTTTTATTTTATCTGATGGTCTCAAAGAGCCTGAGAGAATAATTGATTTGGAGCTGAATTAGTCACGACTGCAGCGAGACCTCACATGTCATAAATACAGAACACACACACACACACACACACACACACACATCAGACTCCATTTAGAAATCATACAAAATAGGTGTTTATAACTCACCTCACCTGTTTTATTTCACTAACTATTTGGAGTTTTTTATTTTACATGACATTCAAAACACATTATGAGAAACGGGACTTTTTCAACAGCAACGGTCCAACATTTTAATTAACTTTGTGTGACTCACCAAACACGAACACAATGTGTGTTTTTCTATTGTGAGCGAAGACCCGAACATTTGATTTGCACGGACACAATAGAGCAGTAATGAGGGGCGGACAGGGCGGAAACAACGGCACCTCAAAGCAAACGTAATTAACTTCTCCTGCACGGCTCGTGTTCCCAACTTTTAAACACTTGTACCGAGCTAAAATACTTTTTAATTCGCTGGTTCGTTGGTTTATTCGACAAGGACGAACACACGTAAGCATTCGTTAAATCTCTGGGACAACCTGAACTTTCTTGAGACAAATATAAAGTATTGTTTCGTTGTTTTCAGGGGAACAACAGTCATGTTCAGTGATTTGCAACATCGCCCATAATGGTCTTTTTAATTGTTACAAGCCGGCACTCCAGGGGGAAACAGACAAGAAACCAAATGGATGTTGGTGAATAAGTTATTTATTGCAGGATTGATTGCTTCGTAACTGAAGTTTAGAAATGACAACAAAAGAGGTGGAATAGTAGAGGAGGAATGGCCCGAGGCTGTTGGTGAATCAATAGGAGGGTTTTACCTGCCTGACTCTAAACTAAAACAAAAAGAAAATAAACCCTCAGCTGATTGAAATTCCGACCGCTCACCCATTTATATGAAAACACGCTTGATGCAACAACTCTGCTGCTAACGACTCTGAGGCCGAATATAGATTCAGTACAATAGGAACAAAACAAATACATGAGACTTTGTTTCTTTTCATCTACAACGTAACTGTAAAAGTAACTCGTTATGTTGTTGGCGTTTCTAAACATCTGCAGCACATTTGTGACACATTTTTACCTTCATGGAATTTGGATATTTCATTTTGTCATGTTGAGATTTCTATTATTTTGCGGTTAATTGTGCAGCCGCCATTTTGCAGCACAGTCGGTAACTCTCAACAGACGTTATATAACATTTACCTCGTTATCCTGCTAACAATCTGACAGCGAACTGGGCTTGAAAACAAAACAACAAGCACTTCTCCTCCAGGCACAACTTTACATTCTCGTGCTTTTTAGCCATGAATTTCAAAATAATGGGAAGATTTCCTCAAAGTTAGCGCCGTCTCGCTACGTTGAATCAGCGAGCTACAAGCGCACTGACACGACTGCAGCAAATGCTTCAGGGGTTGTATTTTATTTTGGTGGCATCAAAAGACAAAGACAAGCAGTTTTAACTAAATAACAGATTAGTTGAGCTGCAGAACTCACACATCACTGGTAGCAACACAGTCTGGATCGTCAGCACGGCTGCAGAGATCGCTGTCAGTCTAATAAAGAGGTTCAACTTTATTTGATTTGTGCCTCCTGACAGCTGATGGATTAGCATTCAGTCTGAGAGCGAAACACAATGAGAGCTGTCTGTCACGCAGACCTGCTGTTTACATGATGAGGAGGGAGGAGAGGACGGAGACGAGCAGGAGGAGGATGGAGGAGAGGAGGGAGGAGAGGAGGGAGGAGGGAGGAGAGGAGGTGGAGGTGGAGGAGGAGACGAACAGACGTTTTAAAGTTCAGCAGCTGCTTCTGAACGCACCCCGTCCCTCCATCTGTGTGTGTGTTTGTGTGTGTGTGTTTACTGGCCTAATAGCTGTCCCTCCACATGTGGGTCCATCTGGATCCTAATGACCATATGGGCCAGATGGACCTCCCCCATCACCCCCCCACTCTCTCTCCCTCTCCAGGTGACTTAAAGTGTCTCTTAATTAGAGCTGATGTCTCATTTAGTCTAATTTTTCTCTCAGTTTCATCCGAATGTGCCGTTTAACTAATTAACTGATTGTGTAATTTGTGGCAGATTCTCCTGATTCTTTACCCCTGTGTGTGTGTGTGTGTGTGTGTGTGTGTGTGTGTGTGCTTGTAAACCTATACAACAGTGGACGTTGTAACACTTCCACCAACAGTGGACTTTAAAACCAACAGGGGACGTTTTTATCGTCTGATTTTTACCGTCACATTTCACCTTAATGACTTTGAAGTTAAAAGAAATGACACCAGGTGAAAAATATTCAAACCACACTCCAAAGATTTAATGGCTGTTTTTATGGTCCTTCAGATGGAAATAGTCTTGATGCCTCAGATTCACTTTTCCTGAAATTGAGCCTCAAACTGGCAGAACATCTGCGAGTGCAGACGAGCCGCAGCTGCTCAAAACTTTTAAAAAATAGACAAATATGCGACAAAACTGAGCCAAAGTGCTGCCAAACCTGCAGCCAGTGGAGCTATTTTTCCGCTTTTGATGATTTGAAGATGTGAGAAAGTTCCTGCTCATTCGTGTGTTGGAGGTTTTACTGACGACTTTGTGAGGAAATTCATCTCTTATATCGGAACAGTTTGTGCACTGAGTGAGGAAGCTCTCTGCCTGTATAGATAGATTATTATAGATTAGTTTATTGTTCCAGTGAGGGAAGTTGTGATAACACGCAAAACAAAGCACAGAGCAAAAACAATTTGATAGAGCAATAATAGAGCTATAAAGATAGTTAGTACCACTGCGTATGTGATAAAAAGGGTCATCCAGCGGTTAAGCTTCATACTTCAGTGCATGTTTCAGGTATCTGTACTTTTACTCTGTTACTTTCCTTCTCTACATCTGAACACAAATATCTGGGAGGGGAATTATGGGTTATTTTTATTTGGTGTCATCGCACGCCGCCCTCCCGACATCACAAGACTGATTTCAACATCACGCGTGGCAGATGTAGCGAGGCTAAACAAAGACGTAAACCGGCAGAGAGGGAAGCTGGAATGTGGAGAGAAAAGGAGTGTTCGTGTCTCATATCTGCAGAAACCCTGCAGCTCTCTGCCTGGATTTCTTACTTTCTCACTTTGTTGCTGTGGCGTACGACATTGTAAGTATTTTTGGTGCCTAAACCAAACCAAACAGCAGCGGAAACCAAGAAAATAGTGAGTGAAACTACTTGGAAAAGATGGTAGATGATGTTCCAGAAGCGACAACCAACACACGCAGCGCCCATATGGCTTTTGTTTGCCTGTAAAAACAAAGTATAATTATTTTTAGACTTGTGGATGTGCATAAAAAAAAGGCGCAGTATGAACTATGCCTCCTCTACTGTTTACTTTACAGTGTTTGCAGATAAGCTGCCGACTTTCACGCTCTGTACTTATTTATTTTAATGAAGGAGGTGAATCAAAATAAACAGAAAACGAGAAGCAAGTAAGAACGAGTCAGAGACGCAAAACAAAGAGTCTGTACTCGGTGTTATCGAGGCCGTTTCTCTCGGTCTGATGATGTAGATTTCAGGGGCCGGAGGACCTGTAAAGATGAAACATCGATGGCCCATTAAGTGCAGACAAAAAGGTGCACTCTGATGCTAATGATGTGTTCGGGCTCAGAACGAAGCAGACTGTGAGGACGCTGCCGTCTGCAGCAGCGCCATAAAATACATTATCATTCTTTTTTTATGCAACGTTACAGCTTCATCCTGCAGAATCAGTGATCTGTTCTGACCAACTTTACACACAGTAATTACACAGAGGATGACAAACAGTTCAACACAAAAACAGCATAATTATGGACACTTAACGAGAGAGACAGAGAGAAACAAATAATGAGAAGTAAAGAACAGTAAACTGAATGTTTTTGCACATTTCACACCTGGGATCTCACTTCCCTCGCTCTACATCATTGGGACAAATGGATATAACGCCATTTTTTTACACAAATAAAGACAAACTTTATGTTTATATTTACATTTATCAGACGTTTTTGTCCAAAGTGACTTACAGTAATTCATACATGCATTCAAACACTGATTGTGGTGCCAACCAGCACATCAGGAGCAGTTTGGGGTTCAGTTTCTTGCCCAAGGACACTTCAATATGCAGACCAGGGGAATCAAACCAGTGACCTTCCAATAACAAGACGCTGGCTCTACCCCCCGAGCCACAGCTGCCCCATAACTAAATTTACAAGAAAGCCAAAATGTAAAGTGTTGGCAGGTCAAACACAGATACAGCCAACGTTTTACAGGGAAAGAAACATCTTAATGGATTGAATGTGATGCTGAATTTACAAGAAGTCACCGATGAGTTAGAATTTGCTGTAGCAAAGTTTCACAAAGTTCGTTAAGTTCGTCCTCACTCAACAACCTTTTAAATCGTGTGATTTGTGAAGGGAGTCTGGTGTTATTATGGTGACTTGTTATCAGAAACAGACCGTGTGTGTTCCATTCTGCCTGTTGATGTGGCTTCTTCTTCTTCTTCCTTTTCTTCTTCTTGTCTCACAGAGGACGTCAGCTGAGGCGACTCCAACACTAACACCCAAAACTGCATTATATTATTTAACGAGATGATAATTTCATTCATATAAACAAAGTCGTAGCTACCAAGAAGTAGACCGATCCCAGCAGACGTGAGATCTAAATCTCACTAACGTTCATTAAAAATGTAATATCTCAGGAAACTTTTGTTTAACTAGATGTAGATTCATTAAAAACCAAATCTGCTTTAATCCACGAATTACACGGAGCCACATTGGGCCAAGAATTAGCCACATCCCAGCAGATACTGTTAAAGCTGGCAGTAATTTAAAAAGGAGTTCCTGTTCATTCTGTTCATTAACGACCGAAACTGAATAAGCCAACAATCACATTGCTTAACAAGATGGAGGTTCATTAAAACCAAATCTCCATAGTCAACACTGTAATCCATGAATTAGACAGAGCCGCACTTCTCCGGATTTAGCCTGATCCCAGGGGTAATTTAGGCAGAGCTTGTTATAGCTCGACATGTTTGCAGATATCTATTAAAATCCTGAATACAGGCGAGGAGAAGAAGTGTGGGGGGAACAAAGAAAAGAAAGACTGAACGAAAACAAGGAGAGGAAACAAAGGTGGGGATGTAAAAAGAGGTGTGGAATAAATGAGGAGGAAACAAAGGAGAACACTGAGGGAAGGAAACAAGGAGAGGAAGGAAACTACTGGATTAAACTGTGACGAGGCAAAACAACAAATCAATGAATAAAGAAAACAAGAAGAGAAAAAACAAGAACAGACGATGAACAACAAAGATCACAATAAACAAGGATTAACCAGACGATTACACAACTAAACCTTTGTTTTCTGCACCAACTGTTCCACTAAATGACGATTTGTTGACCGACTTTGTTTTACAAACTTAATTATTTATCCGTGTAAAGCTGAGCTGGAAGAAAACCAAAGTAAAAACTAACATGGGAATCCAAAAATCACAGGGACGGATATCTGGATAATTACTTGTTTATCCTTCAATCTAACAGTTTTGGGTCTTTACTTCTTCTTCTTCTTCTTCTTCTCTGTGTTTATTGGCGGGTCGCAAAACCAAACTTAAAGGTGAATGCCGCCACCTACTGTATCGACCAGAAGCCAATTCTATATATTTCCCTAAATCTGACCCAAGAAAACCAAAGTAAAATCCAGAATTATAAAACTTTTAGTATTATCGGGTACAAGCTAACACATCTTATTACAGGGACTCGCCAACCATGTGGGGACAATCACCTTCCCTCTGGTTTTATGTTCAGAGCTCTTTCTTCGTCAATACAATGTCCTTTTAAATGACAAAGACAAATGTTTGTGTGTTTTCAGGAGAAGCAACGCTTCCTGACTGACGTCCTCCACGAGGTGATGCTATTGGATGGACTTAGCTCCTCCCACCCGATCTCCCAGGAAGTGGAGCAGGCGACGGACATCGACCGAGTGTTCGACTGGATCGCTTACAAAAAGGTAAGTCGCTTGTCGAGCCAACAATATTTTCAAGAGATGTTTTTGAACCGAGGAGGCCTTTCGGATGAGTGTTGGCGAGGGCTAACGCTAATATGATAGCTCGCTACATGTTGGACTTTCAAAGACAAGCACTTAATAAATAGTTTCCCAGCATTTCCAGTGAAAGCAATCGATCGATGTCAACAACTGGGAGCATATTTTCACTTGATATCGTGTCTGAAAGCGTGCGTCTCTGTGCTGTCTGTAGGGGGCGGCGCTAGTCCGGATGCTGGCTAACGTGATGGGACAGACGCTGTTCCAGAAAGGACTCAATGTAAGTTCCTGTCGTGCTGCAGGTCCAGCTGTACACACAAAAGGTTTGTGTATCTGAGGACAGCAGGGAGAGCTGGGTTTGGCTTTAAAATGGATTCAGTGGGAAGCTGTGAGTGTGTGTGTGTGTGTGTGTGTGTGTGTGTGTGTGTGTGTGTGTGTGTGTAGCCATATTTTGAATAAGCCCTGACTGTTTGGAGCACACTGAGTATACAGATGGGCAGCGTGTAAGTGGATTTGGCTGCAGGGGCAGTTTGAAAGGAAGTTTCTCAACCTGTTTTTCTGCTGTAAACCTTCACAACACACTGTAAGCGACCTGGATTCAAGCTGAGCAGAACCGCTGTTGTCCAAGAGGGAAGGACATCAGAACCCCAACAACCACTTTTTTGAGCTGAATTGAAAAGAGCTGATACTCAAAGAAGCGACAGCTCGGTCGCCGGGGTAAAATGTTAGTGTCATATCACGTTCGCATTACACGTCCGTGACCTAGCTTCATATCTGGAGGTGCTGAAGAGAGTTGGTGATGCAGTTACAGGCGACAAGTGTCATACAATTAGGTATTTTTAAGGAGAATTTACAGCCTGTTCATGGCGACAAAACTTGGTGTTTTCAGTGAAAACCTCGGGACGTTTCCGGCTGTGTTCGTCGTGATAACACCAGGTGTTTTTCATCGAGACCTTGAGACGTCTCCATTTGTGTTTCTGGCAACAAAACCAGATATTTTTGACGGGTAGTTGGACCATTTCCAGTCACGTTTGTGCTAACAGTACCGGGTGTTTCTAACAAGACCTTGGCACGTCCCCAACTGTGTTCGTGGAGACAAAACTAGATATTTTTTCGCTGGCAGACATGAAAAACACCTGCTTACCACCAAACCAGGTGTTTTTCATGAGACCTGGGCACACGACCAACTGTTCATGGCTGCAAAAACCAGATATTTTTGACAGGAAGTTGAGATCTCACATTTGTGTTAGTGACAACATGTTGGGATGTGAAATCAAGACATTTCCAGCCACGTTTGTGGTCAGAATACCAGGTGTTTTTAAGAAGACCTTGGAACGTCTCCAGCCGTGTCTGTGGTGTGTTTTCCTGACCCTAACATGAGGGTTTTGTTCCCAAACCTAACAGTACATAAGCAAAGCGTTGTGACAAGAGAGAAATCTGTATCATAAAGAACCATGAAGGTTTAACTTACCCTTGGTTTTAGATACACTGCTGCATTTCTTCTGTTGAAAGGGTTGTAAAGGACAAATTTATGAGTTCAAGTCAACCCGTCGGAGCGTCTTTAGCAAAATACTAAACCACAAATTGCTCCTGATGAGCAGGCAGCCTCTGCCAGCCGTGTTTGGATGTGACAAGTGTTGTAAAGCGCTTCCAGCAGTCATCAGCAGGCTGGAAAAATGCTATAGAAATGCATTTAGCATACTTTATTTATTCATCTGTTTAAACGCACCGCCAGGAGAGAAATTTATGGCTGGGAATGAATAAATATTTCATTTATTGTCGTCCTTAAACTAGTTAAAGTTAAATGTATATTTTATAAATACTGGAATGAGACTATAAAATATCCACATTTGTATATTTATGAATGCAGAATATAGACGTTAGAAAATTCCCCCTCAGAAAACACTGAATGCCTCCTGAAGGCAGAAGGTTTCAGAGGTTTGGGGAGTTTAATTTAATTTTCTCATGCAGTGTGACAGGCTGCTGTAGCGGTTAATGAGGAGCCACACGTTCCCTTAAACCGGATCGTAGTTCCCTCACAGTTTACTCAGGGACAAGTTCAAAGCAGAATTCAATGAATTGATCCGGGCCGGAGCGGCACCGGCTGTTGTAGAAAGAAATGAAACATGAATCAGAGAGAAAACTGAAAGTAGTTTTTGCTTTATGAATATTGATCACCTGTTTTCACTGCAGGTGGGTTAATTTTGGTCTTGTTGACTTTAACCTTTAGAACATAAAGTCGAGCACATAACATCAGCGGCGTTAATGACGGAGTGTGTTGCATTATTTATGGTTCAGCTGCGTGTGGCTCAACTGGTGAATGTCTTTGGAAACATCAGAGCCGCAAAAACTCAGGAAGCTCATTTTAATCCACGAATATGGACCTCTCGCTGTAAAAGTGATGTCATATGATGTAAGGTGGAAGTGGGTTAAATATAGGATCTGTTCTGAGTACAGTCAGGAAAGTATCTACACACATCCACCCA
>CAEMYA010000213.1:403506-422159 GCA_903131615.1 Diplodus sargus
ACACACACACACACACACACACACACACACACACACACCATGTCCTGATTCTGCTGCAGAAACTGTCGTTGACCCGGAGCACACTGAGAACCAGATTCTATATAAAAACACTGCTGATCCAGCAGCAGAACAGAGAAAATACTCTGTGTGTGTGTGTGTGTGTGTGTGTGTGTGTGTGTGTGTGTGTGTGTGTGTGTGTGTGTTACAGCTCCACATACAATGTGCTGAACATTACGCCACACTACCCAACAACTTTCAGTCCTCAGCTGCATGAAACATCTCGAGTAAATCTTGTCCTCAGTCGTTTTCTACATATTAACTCTGTAAAAACGCTAAAAAACAGACGTAAGAAACATTTAAGAGATCTCTTCTTGTCACAACGCTGTACATTTAAGGACACCGCAGGACATAACCAGCAATGTTTGTGGCGACAGACCCTGATGGTTTTAATGAGACCTTTGGAGATTTCTGGCCACGTGTGCTGCAACAAAACTGGATAACCTGATAAATCTGACAGGAAGTCAAGAGATCTCCAGCTGTGTTTGTGATGACAAAAGCTGGTGTTTTTAGAGGAACATCAGTTCATCTACAGGACATTTTCAGACATGTTATAGCGACTGAAACCAGGTGTTTTGAAGAAGACCTTGGACCAGTTTTTTTCTGTGGCGTTTCCCAACGCTTACCAAGTGGTTTTGTGCCTGAACATAACCAGAGCATCGTGTCAAATAGAAAACACATAAAGAAACATAAAGTTTTAGCTTATCTGTGATTAAAATACACAATTTAAATGTACATTTAGACATCACAAGTCGTGTTTTTTCAACATCGCCTCGGGACGTTTCCAGGATGGTCTGTGGCGACAGGACGGGCATTTTGAAACCACAATGTTTTCCTCATCTTGTTTCCTGGAAACAAATCAAGAGGGAAATTGTCTGTTTTCTCAAATGAACCCTTTGTTTTGTATTCTTGATAAATCAGTGTTTCCCAGAGATGTGAATAAAACATCTGCAGGTCAGAAATGGTCAATTATAGCAGCTCCGGCACGACGCGAACGTGGAAGAAATTTCCTGAACCTCATTAATTATTATGGATCCGACCTGCGGTGGATCTAAATATCAGAATAACAAACAGTGAGTTTGTCCGTCTGGCTGCAGAAAAAAGGCTGAATTAAAAAGTCACGGCGGTCTGTCGGGGATGTGGATGCGTCTGCTCTGCTGATGGAGAGCGGAGGCCAAGGTTCACCTTCAGATGTGAGACAACAGGCCTCATTACCGGCCCGTGTGCTCAAACAGAACCAGAACCTTTCACCTCCACCCTCACAGCAGTTACAACAAATGTCTTTTAATGAAAGTATCATCACTCTCGCGCCGCGTCTCCCGACAGCAGGCTTGTTATCGCTGACAGCCGTTTGGTTTGGGTGGATCAGGCTGCTAAACCCGTGTTGGAGTGAGGATCAGACGTGTGTGTGGTGTTTTATCTCCGCTCACGTCGGCTGCAGTGAAGGTGACAGGTATCAAAGCCACACACACACTCGGGCTGCTATCATGTGTGTCATCTTGTTCCGATAAAGAGCTCCTTCGTGCCTTATCAACCTTCATACATGGCGAGACGACTGAGCGGCTGCTGGTGAGGACTCGTCACTGAGGAGTCAGCGAGCAGCAGATAGAGTTGTGTCTGTGTAGGTGTTATCTCAGAAGACTCTCCAGCCTTTTTCTTGTTTTATCGTAAAACCACAACAATCCAGAAACCTCCCAGTGCAGCTTTTCTCCCCTGTGCTGGAAACCGCTGGCGATCAAAGGAGACAAAAGCGTCGCTGACGAAACGCGGGTTGGAAAACCGAACGCCGCCACACCACTGAGTCCCGTTTGAACTGGGAGATTCTCTCTTGGAGCTTTGTTTTGTTCTTTAAAACCCTAAAGTTTGAAGTCAGAAAGAAGTCCTTTAACCTCACTTCAACACGAGCCGACAGGTCTGTAATCACACTGAGACTTCTGACAGTCATTTAACACTTTCAGCCCTGCTCTTCTTTTTATTGAACACATGCAATGCAGAGCGCGTTACTGCAGCGCCGACGGTGTTTATTACATACAGGAAGCATCATAACATACAAGTTTCTGCCTGTAAATCTAAACATGTCTCCTCCGACTGTTTATAATCATGTGGATGCTGTTATTAAGTGTTGTGATTGAGATCCTGACCCACCATGCATGGTGGAAAGTCCAACAAGTTACATCACATGATAATCATCAGTAAAGAAGGAGACTGTCAGTATAGAAGGGGGTCATGGGTAGAAGGATGCTGTTTTCTGGGGGAAACTTCCCTGAAGTCTGGGTCAGGAGGGCTGACGGGTGTCAACAAAACAACATTCGAAGACGTGGTGAGCTAAAGTTTTTTCTGTAATCCACGTCACGTAATCATCAGACAGACAGGATGACAGAGACTCCTCTGCGTATGAATCCTGTCATCACATAAGATGAAGACGCCCTGTTTCCACGTTACTGTTCGGTCCTGTAAAGACGATTTGTGGGCTGAAGTACTGAAGGATCGGATCAGCTTGCTTACACTCTCACACAGACGTCGTCTGTTGCGTTTCCGTTATAACCTTTTGACAGTCGACCTGAGGTGAAAACTGATCTGTCACCACGTCCGTCCTCCGTAACTTTTACACAGATGACCAGGAGAACGTTTAGACCAACCAAGGTGTCACTTCCTGTCACGTGTTGTTTTAAACATCTGCACACTGATCATTAACTCTCTTCTGTCGCTTGTTATTTTCAGGATTATCTGCTGAGTCACATGTACAGCAACGCGGCCAGAGACGACCTGTGGAGCAAACTGTCTCAGGTAACGCTCACCTGTCCAATCATCTGTCACCTCACCTGGCTCGGAGGCTTCGAGGCAGAGCGTTCAGACCTGTCACCGGGCTCAGCAGGGAGTTAAACCTGCGCCTGCTCACACGTGACTCTCCCGGGCTTCAAGCAGCCAGACTGACTAAATTATTTAACGGAGCGTCTCTAATGAATGCCGGAGAGACGCTCGTTAAGACGGGCGTGATGAGACAGACATGAGAACAGTTGCCATGGTGACAGGACTGACCGATGGAGGCGGGGGTGTTTAATTAGTGTCGTTAGTGTTCTTCTATACTGCTCTTTAATTAGCTGCCAGCCAATCAGAGCATGTTTTTTCTCCTCATTAAAAGGTTATAGATGGATAATTAGCTGATAAATTATCTAAAGAATGATTTCATGATGATTATTGGTTTTGATTGATTGTTTGTTGCGCAGGCGATGCGCTCAGAGGGGCGGGACATCGACATCGGAGGGATGATGGACAGGTGGACGCTACAAATGGGCTACCCGGTCGTTACCATCAGCAAGAACCAATCAGAGCAGCTCCCCACTCATTACATCACCGTCAACCAGGAGCACTTCCTGTATGGACAGGACGTCCGGAACAACAACAGGTAAGACCACAAAAACACTTCCTGTTCCGACCTCAGGTGCTACGGAGAGTTTAGGTGATTTATCTCTCTTTTTTTGGACAAAGTTTAAACAAAATGGAGCCTCAACAACTTTCAATCCTCAGAATTAAAAGCTTTTGTCCAACTGACTCACAGACGAGACGTTCAACTGGATATAAGTTGTTGCTGGTTTGGTTGAAAATCTTTACAATAGAAGAAAATAGAATAAATAGGCTTTGCTGTCTGTCCCAACAGTGTCAGAATATTTCCTTTGACGATGCTCAACAATACAAATGATTCACATGATACATAGAAAAGTGGGTTTTTCAAAACAGCAGCTGGTGTTTTGAAGCCAAAAAAGCTCAACGTCCCGGCTGCAAAACAGAGCTGGATCACCGAGTAAGCCGACTAACTTGAAGGAGGATAAAATAATTTAATTGTGCGGCTCTTCTAGACTTTCCAAATCTTATTGGACTGACAGTGAAACAAGTCATTTCTGTATCCATTGTTTCACAGTCGCTTCTTTCTAAATAGGTCTGTTGTTGTTTTCTCTGCTGTTTCGACGTTTCATCTGTTGGTAGTGAAAATGGAGTCAACAGGCTTTGTTGTAAAAAACCCGTTTAGAACCACTGACTTTGGGTTTTAGTCCGACTCTTACAGCAACTGTAGTTTATCTAAAACAGGGTTCATCTTCCATCCGAGTGCAGCTGAATCAGACTTGAGGACGTTTTAGAGAAAGTAATAACTGCACAGTAACTGTATTCGCCACCAGCCGTCCTTCAGTCAGCTGCTCTCCGGTGAAGCGATCCTCCTCTAAGTCTTCGCTTCACGCCTCAATAAGCACCAAGTTTAGTTTGCCCTCCGTTTTCTCCTGAAAAAGCACTTTTTCAGCTTTTCTTCACGTTCTTTACCACCTTTACATCATTTATATTTCATTTATATTTGATTCACTTGATGTTTTATTCACATCCTTCACTACGTCTGGAGTTTATTCTCTTCGCTGTTTTATCGACCCACTTTCTCCTCCATCAATACTTCATCAGCTCCCTCCCTCCTTCTTCTCTTCACCTGTTGTTCACTTTGTTTCTTTGTTTCTTTCTCTTCTTCTTCCCTTCGTTCTCTCTCTTCTTCCTGTCATGTTTCCGTGCTGTAGCTGACATTTACAATCACTCTGACCTACTCAGTTTTTTACTCAGAAAGTTTCTTTACCTCTCTCGCTTCATCTTTCCCTCCTCTTGTGTTCTGCTTTTTTCGTCTTTCATCTGGAGTCTTTTGTGTTTCGTTGAGCTGCTCTGCTCCGCGTCGCTCCCGCGGTCTCCTCAGCTGATGAACCGAAGCTGTTTGTTGTAGGAGGAGCTCGCCTCTTTCTTTCTCCCCTCGCTGGGTCACGTGGGGCTGCGTTCAGACACTCCGCGGTCCCCGGGTGTTCACCGGCGCTTGTAAAAAAAGAAACTGTTGTTGTGTTTGTAGCCGAGCCGGCGTCACAGCGGATCAGAGGCTGGTGCTGCTGTTTGATCACGCGTTCAGAGGCACAGCAGTGATATTGACTTAAACTCCTGATTGATTTATATTTATATTTCTTTATCAGCACGCAGGGAGACGCAGGATTCTTGGAAACATACAGGAAGAAGTTGAAATCTCCCTGTCGTCTGTCGTCAACCCTCCAGTAACCACTCAGCTTGTAATAACGTGGCTCTGTGGAGGAAATAAATCCGTCCTCGCTCGCCGCTCTCAGACTTCAGACCCTCTCACGGCGCAGTAGCTGCTGCTGCTGCCTCGCTGGATGACACCACTCGTGCTCCAGATGAAAGCAATATTGTGCAGCGCTTGAAAAATCTGTTCAAGCGCTTTTTTTTAGTGGAAAAAAAATGTAAATAAGCTGCTTTTAACAGTTTCATTTGAGGGCCGAACACACTGAAAGTAATAATTGTGGCGCCTCATTTGATGCTCCTGTGGCGCTCTGCGGGCGTCAGATTTAAAAATCCCAGGAGCTGCAGAGAAGCAGCAGCGTTTCATGGAAAATTACTCTATTTATATGAAGTGCCCATATTCTTCTTTAGCATTTATCAGGCCAAGGAGGCCTCAGCTGATGGAGTCAGGAGGCGAGCAGGATAATAACGACGGCAGTTAAAGTTTCTGGAACCACAGATACATCCGAGGTTGTTATTCGTACCAAATCATGTTCACACCATATGATTATTGGCTGACTTTTAAACTGCGAGGTGAAGCAAGGAGGCATTATTATAGCCAACAAGCTCGTCACGTGATTTTAAGGACACCTGGGTGCAATTTTCCGTGTTTGTAGCAACAAAGCTGGATATTTCTGACAGGAAGTTGGAACAAAACAGATCCAGAGCATCTGCATCTGTGACCGGGTCGACCAAGTCTCGTCTTTTACGCCAAACTTTTTAAAGCCTTTCTTTTCTGGCTGAGAGAAGTGTTAAGGTGACATTTTAAAGATCACAGTATATTATTTACATTCTGCCCTTCTGGCAGCTTGAGGGAGACGTTTCAGATTTGTGTGGTTTTATTTTCCCACCATCAAACAGCAAACGCAGCGAGGCAAATAAACGCTTTTTAAAGAAGTGAGCTGACAGCGAGAGAGACGAGGCGACACCAGAGGACAGCCGGCGCTAACGATAAGGTCGAGCTAATGATACTGAGAATAAATCAAACAGGATCTCAGTCGACAGCGACACACAGCTCGTCTCTGTGGCCGTCTGAGGAGAAAAGACGCCACCTGACAGGTAAACAGGGACGTGATTGGAGGACGAGTGACTGTTTTATTTAATTGGCTTTGAAGTTAAACATCACAGTCGTAAATTATTCTGCAGGAGCTGTTGTTAGAAGGTGAAGTCTATTTATACACCCATTTATTTTTCAAAGCGGATATCACAAAGTGACACGAGTAGTAAACATGAATAATAAGTAAAAACGAACATTAACACAAACTACAACACGGCAGGAACTGACATCAAGAAACGGAAACTAAATTATTAAGTTCTTACACTTTCTATGTTGACAATGTGATATATTATAAACATACATCTGAAGATTTTAATAGCACTTCTCATTAAAAACTTGAATGAGAAGATTAAATGTCTTAAGTTTCCCTCGATGACGCACCGACAGTCACTCTGCCTTTCTGTCAGCGTGTGTGTGTGTGTGTGTGTGTGTGTGTGTGTGTGTGTGCAGAGTTAATAGTTTATACATCAAAGACAGAAACCAGCTGAACACACACACACACACACACACACACACACACTCCCTATTGTCCAAAAATAAACAGGCGTCATTTCGATCAAATATTAATAAACACACTCTGCTGTCCATGCTGCTGACTGTGTGTGTGTGTGTGTGTGTGTGTGTGTGTGTGTGTCACACTGAGGGGCGCGCTCCTGTCACTCACATTAATATAAATATCAGAATTAATATTTGGTTGCCAGGCAGCGGTATTGATCCACAGTTGCCCGCGGCGACAGGTGGTGTGGGATCGTTAAATCGGTCTCTCTCTGGCTGATTGTGTTATAGTGACCCCCGTCTCACACACACACATACACACACACACACGCTCTCCTTAAATGGAGGAATTAATTGTTGATTGTTTGCCGCCGGTAATTAAAATCCACTTTGATTAAAATATGAATCAATTTGATCGAAATGAGTCCAATTAAAAGCTGAGCCTGGTGCTTTTAAAGAGCAGGTTCCCCTTTAAACACTGTTATTAGTACCCACATACCCCAACTGTTTACTGTGTGTGTGTGTGTGTGTGTGTGTGTGTGTGTGTGTGTGTGTGTGTGTGTGTGTGTCGACAACATACTGGTCACAAACTAAAATCAGCGGGAAGCCAAATGAGCTCTTTAGAGTCACTAGCGGGATTGTTTACTTGTTAAAAGCTCTTTGTGGTTTTAAGTGTGTGTTCACTCTCTCAAACATACTGTAGAAGAGCTTCTCACTGCAATCACACATTCTGCCTCCAATATGTTATTTAAGTCCAGCTGTATTATCAGCAAATTATATTTTATGATCAAAAAGTAAATATGAAGATGGTGTTTTTGTTTGTTTTGTAAAATGCTTCTAGCAAACTGAGGAATTAGAATGTGACTCTGTAAAGTGATCTGTTATGAAATAACTATCAAATAAACATAGTGCAGTAAAAAGTGCAATATATGTCTTTTAAAGTGGAGACATACAACTTTTATCCACATAAACTATCAACAACACAAAGCAAAACACAAATTTATTCATTCATTTAGTCTCTCATAGATAAATTAACACGTATCAGTGTGAAAAAATCAGTGTGACGAGGCTGAATATTAATGCAGTATAGTGTGTTTTGTGTAAGTGCAGTATTGCAGGCAATGCACTGGACCGTCGGGGTAAAGACGGCGCTGAGCCTGAAGCCAAAGCCTTCGATTTACCAGTTGATCTATGATCCGCCTCACCGGCGGCCATGAGCTGTGGGCAGTGACCGAAAGAACGAGATCATGGACACAAACGGCTGAAATGAGTTTCCTCTGCAGGGTGCCTGGGTTCAGTCTCACAGATGGAGGGTGAGAAGCTCAGGCATCCTTCACACTGAACGAGCCGGTTCAGGTGGCTTGGTCAACGGATAACATTCCTCTGGAGGTTTTTCAGGGTGGTAGGAGGCCCCACGTTTGACCCGGAACAGACTGGAGAACCCCCCAAAGAGAAGCTGGGAAACACTGCTGAGAGCTCCTTTCTCAACCTTCTCCAACTGTAATCCATCCACAGACACGAAGCAGAACATGGATGTAGTTAATGACATGAATGTAATGAAAGTGCAGTGTGTAAAGTGACCCTGTTAGTCTTGGACTGAATGTTTTTTTTCTTGGACTGAAGGTCACATTAACATTGTCCACACAGGACGGTCATTGTGAGCCTGTTATCTGATGTTCATCTGCTGGAACAGACACCAGCTAATGGCTACATGGCCTTTACTCACATAACTGTCTGCTTTTGTTCTCATCGAATCTCCTTTGTTCTTTATTTAAGTATGTTGTATTGCTGTGAATACAGTCGGCACATCTGTTCTGCGTGGGGAAGACGGTTCTTTTGGCTGTGATGTTACTTGAAAACCACTAAGACAAGAGGCTGTTTCAGCCCATTATTAGTGTTCCTTCTTTAAACGGTTGTTATCTTCTCTTTGTCAACAGTGATGTGAAAATTAACTCCAACACTGGTCAAAACAGCCTGTTGTTAACTGGCAGTATAGTGAATATTAACTCCAGCTGGAACCATAATCTCAACACATACTCATTAGTCCTCACAGCGACATAATCACCATTTAAAAAACAACATGACTGTTGCAGCAGACCTTCGTCTAATGCTTGCAGTTTTGTTGGGCTTGATTTAAAGCTTCTAATCTGAATATATTCCGTATCTATGGCGTGCACCTCCCCAGATATGTGACTTTATGTCACAACAACATGGACCACAAGGACTGTGGTTGGTCGGTCCAGTAGAACTGCATTTACAGCTTCTTCTCTGGTGTTAATATCAGGGATTGTGTTGTGTAGTTTCCCCAGTAAACACACCGCCCTCTTCGGCTGTTGCAGTCCCAGCTGCTGCTCTTATTGAGTTATACGTGAGTTATGCTTTTTACTGCTGGAGTGTCTCTTGGCTATTGAGAACAGACAGGCTGGATGTACAAAGAGCAGGACCCCCTACTCTTGATATGTCAGAAACAAGGCTGTGAGACGAAGGAGTTGGTGTGTTTAAAGGGGAAAGTCCGGCTGGTAATATGCTCACCGTCACCAGCAACATAGATACACCAGTGCAACCATAAATCCTTTGCAAAAAACAACGTGGTTATGTTAAAAAAAGATTGTGGTTTGGGTTCAAATCAGCAGGTGACTTATGTAATTACAGTTAAGTAAGCAGACATACTTTAACTCAGGCAGGGTTTGTCTATAAAACATCTATAACACACCTGTATTATTTTCCTCGGTTCTTTTCCTACACTCACATTACTCTCAGCTCTGCTGGGTTGAACTTTGTGAGTAATCCTCATTCTGCGAAGCTGAGTTCCTCCTCCGTCATTCAGTCAGTCCGTCTGACTTTCAAAAACCACTTATCTCCTCAACATCAGCTGCTGAGGATCGTAGAAAAACAACCTTGTGTGAGCTCAGGTGTGATGCAATTTTGAGATAATCGGGGAGTTTTTTTGAAATACACCATGAGTCTGATATTTGGGAAACTCTCTCAAGCATTAAAGGAGCCTCTAACGGAACAGAAAAAAAGATTCAGTCATTATCTGCTCGCCCCCTTTTACACAGTTTAAACAGAAAACTTTCACGGTAGCTGTTAAGCCTAAAGCGTTAGCGTGCACCCCTTCTGAACTGGTTGGTTGAACCTGACCACGCATCAGCGGTGTAAATAACGTCTTTTCAAATCGATCTGAGATCCTGATTTCTGACACCTTTCCCTCCTTCTGGAAAGAAAGGTTAGAAGATTGATTTTTTTCTCTTTGGACTGAGCTACACTAAAACTAAACTCGTCTCCCCAATCTTTCCTGCTTAAGATAAAGCAGTAGTAGCTTTGCACAATCTCTGACAGCACTTATAAATATGAACTCACCACAGTCAGCTGATTCGGGGTCTTTCGGTGCCAGAAGCTTACGTTTTGGAGGGATTTTGTTCAAGAGTTGGGGAAACATAGACGAACAGGTGGACTGATCACGGAAAAAGCGAGTAGTCAACAGTCAGGGTGGGTTTTGTAGTCCACAAACTGTCTTGATTGATTTGCAAAGACGTCATTTACACCCAAAATCTTTCCGAAGCTTCACAGCAAAGCAGCTTTGCAGCATTCTCCTAAATAACTGAAGCAGCTGGAGACTTGTTTGAAATGTAAAGAAACAACCCCAAAAAAAACTTCAAATGGCTCCACAAAGCTTGTCTGCTGTAATCTAAGTCTCCCGAAGCCCCGAGATCACAACCTGATCTGAAGACGGTGCCTGTTAACGCTTTTATCTCGGCAGCCGCGGTGATGATTTCGACTTAAAAGGGGGTTTAAATAACGTCTTTTCGGATCGCTGTGGATCTCTTTGCCGTGAAGCTCCAGAAATGTTTTGTAGACTTTCGCCCCTTAAAGCATCTTTCAACTGATCTGAAAGCCTAAAAATCAAATTCACCCGTCACACGGTATTCCGCGGACAGCACATTTAA
The DNA here is from genome assembly GCA_903131615.1 of Diplodus sargus. NCBI lineage: Eukaryota > Metazoa > Chordata > Actinopteri > Spariformes > Sparidae > Diplodus > Diplodus sargus. The sequence goes on from CAEMYA010000213.1 coordinate 414,154, forward strand.
CCTCTGTGGTTCTCTGAAGAAGACAATAACCCTCAGCCATCTCAGCTTGACTGATGTCGGCTGGCTGCTGCAGCTATTACACTCTCACTTTCCGTCCCTCCCTCTCTCTCTATAACGCAGTCAGTGTCGCTCGCTCCATTTCCAGCTGACTGATGTTGAATGATCATCGCTGACCATCGCTCTCTCTCTCTAATGTCTTTCTATCTGATAACTGAGGCAATAAAACTCAATCCAATTCCAGCGGCCATTACTGACATCACTCTCCCCTCTCTCCAGTTTACAGTGGCAGGTGCCATTGACGGTCGCAGTGGGAAATGAGTCCAGTGTTGGTTCAGAGAGCCTCATCTGGATCAACAACAAGACAGGTACGGTCCTGACGGCGTGCCTTAAGTCCTGACACACTGCTTTTCATTGTTAATTGAACGTCTCAACAACAGTTTATTCTGATCATCCTGCTTCACGTGAGATAACGAGCAGTTACCGTAGGGAATGTTTAGTTAGGTTAGCGGTGCAGATTAGCTCCTGCTCACATATTAATTATCTCGTTATCTTGAGATGTGTGATTTGTGTTCAATAGAGTGAAAAAGTCTTGCTCATAGGGATTTTACTTTGATAAAAAGCCTTTCATTTTTTCAGTGTTTGTCGGCTGAGGGAATAATCCTTCTTCTGTTTGTGTTGTTCTGGTGTTCATGGACAATGAAGCTCATTCTAGGTCTTCTGTTTTTAATCGTTTTCTGGGGATTCAAACTATTTTTTATTCTTTTATAGAGAGTGAAACCTACTGGCTCAGTTTTTGAGGAAACAGACTTTTAAGTTCGGTTTTTGTGTTTTGGAGGATGGAACTCTTTCTAGGTCTGATTTTGAAAAATAGTGCAAGTTGATTTTAAGAGACAACAGCTCGCTTTGTCTGTTTTGCGGGAAAATACAGTTTATTCTGCTTTAGTTTTTGGAGAGAGAATGTTCATTTCTTCTTTTTCTGGATTTTTTTGGGAAATAAAGCTAGATATGCTTTTATTTTTAGAGCTTTTGCAGTTTGCATTGTTTTTTTATAAAGTTTTTACAGTTTGCGTTGTTTTTTTCAGAGTTTTTACAGTTTGCATTGGTTTTTTTCAGAGTTTTTACAGTTTGCATTGTTTTTTTTAAGAGTTTTTGCAGTTTGCGTTGTGTTTTTTGGGGGATTTTTTACAGTTTGTGTTGTTTTTTAGAGTTTTTGCAGTTTGTGTTGTTTTTTTTGTTGATTTTTTACAGTTTGTGTTGTTTTTTAGAGTTTTTGCAGTTTGTGTTGTTTTGTTTTTTTTGAGTTTTTACAGTTTTACACTTTTTTGGAAAATATTTGTTTTTTAGATTTGTTTTCAGAGTTTTGTGTCTGTTCATGGGCAATGAAAATCTAGTTCTTGTTAGAATTTAGGTTTTAGAGAAAAAAGTTTCTTCCAGTTCTGTCATGGAAGTTAAAACTCATTCAGATGTTTTGTTTTGGACTTTGGAGGCTAAATATAGCCCAGGTTTGAATAAAGTTGTCCTTAAATCTGTTTTTGGAGAATACAGAAGTTTAAAGCTGGTTTTGCTTCAGTTTATGGAGAATAAAGCTAATTCTGGTTCTAGTTTTGGAGATGAGAAGTCTGTCTGGGTCTGATTTGGGAAAATAAAGTGTTCTTTTTACCATTTTGTCTGTTTTTGGAGAATAAAGAATATACTGAATATGTACAAGGAGAATAAAACTCTTTCTGGTTTGTTTTTTAAGGAATAAAGCTGGTTTGAGCTTTTGGTTGTAGTTTCTGAGAAGAGAACTTTTTGGGTCTTTTTTTGGAAAACTGGAATGAAACTAATTCTGGTTCTAGTTTTGTTCTGGAAACAATTATTATTATTAAACAATAGAATTCCTGGTTCGTTTTTGGAAACTAAATTGTTCTAATTACCTTTTTTTCAGTTTTTGGAGCAAGACTGCATATACTCTTGGGGGAAAACACTCGTTCTGGTTCTGTTCTGAGGAATAAATCCCACCCTGGTTGTGTGTATTTACAGCTGTTGACAGGTGGTGGACCTGGTTTTGGTAGAACTCCACCTACTTGCAAAGTACATGGTGAAAAAAGGCAGTTTCTAAGTGCAAGACTTCAAGAGAGTTTAATTTCAACCAGTGAGAAAGAAGTTGAGAAAGTGGTCCAGACTTGTGTCAGAAGCTATTTTCCTCTCTTTCCTCACTTGGCCGTGATAAAAAGTCTGAAAGCTCCTACGAGATGTTCTGTTGAAGCTGACAACCTGAACTCAGAGGATTTTTTTTTTCCGTGATGCTGCTGTAATCCACAGTCTTTGCTGTCAGCACGATAGGTGTAAAAGATCTCACAGTTAATATTCAACTTTAGGTTTTACATTCTCTCCTGCATTTTGTTAATAAATGTAACACCTGTCAAAGTTTTGACGTCTGTCAGGTTCTTGTTTTTATCAAGCTTGAATAAATGAAGTGTGGAGTGCAGCTGTACAGAGATTTTGCTCATCTTTTACTCACAGACTATATCCAAGATTACATTTGGTTCACTCTCTGCTGACACGTGACCTTCTTATGGCTCAGAAGTGCCATCATTCCTCCTGGTATGATGGACCAGATCTGGACCACATACCACCTTGTAGTCGCCAATAAAGGATCCATTGCATCGACATGAGCCCTCCATATTTGCTTGACTTTTTAAGGACTTCTTTTTCTAATATTGTTATTATTATTATTATTATTTCAGAATCCCACATGATTGGTCAGATGGATGACAAAACCTGGTTGCTCGGCAACATCAACCAGACGGGCTACTTCCGCGTGAACTACGACCTCCCGAACTGGAGACTGCTGATCCAGCAGCTCCACAGAAACCATCAAGTATGTCTGTCTGTCTGTCTGTGAGGGAGTCTGTCTGTGTTTAAAGGGGGATTCCAGTGTTTTTAAACCTTCAAGGCTTTATATTTACACGTTTTGTAGTCTAAATGATTCATACTTACAGAAGGTTTTGGAATCGGTCCTTTAGATCGATTAAGATGGCAGCGATGACACATCTGCAACGGCAACTCCGCTAAAAGTGCCTGTTTTGCCACTGACATGATAATTTTGTTCTAAGTGTCATGACAGGAATGACTCGTATGAAGATACACCCTTGTGTTAAATAATAAGATCCTCTTTGAGACCCAAAACACAAGTCTCGTTCAACGAGAAGTCTCTCTCCAAAATCTGGTGAGAGGTGAGTCGTCGCAGGAGGGCGACGCTGGAAATGTGACTCGAGTACGTCGACGAACCACCAGCAAGACTTTATATCCAAACACATGGCTGACAAAGTGATTCTGACAATCTAGATGAGGTAATAACTGTAACAGCTCATCTTGTGAGATTTCAGAGCGAGACTCTCTCCTTGAAAGAGACTTCAGGTGCTTCAGGATCTTTCTCTTCAGATTAACAAACACAAGCACTTCTGGCGGACGTAACTTTGGCTGTTGCAGTTGCCCCAAAGGATTAGATTGCGGTCGTTGCAGCTGGAGGATCTGCTGGACGGATCCCAAAACGTCTGAATGATTTACACACCCAGACATGTAGATATAACGCCCAGGTTTAAAAATACCAGAATTCCCACTTCAACTCTCTCTGTTTCGTCCGTCTCACACTATGCCTGTTCTCTCTCAGATCATCTCCGTTGGAAACAGGGCAGGACTTATCGATGATGCCTTCAACCTGGCCAGGTGAGTCTTCCTTTGACCACAAAACATACATAACATGATAACATGTTTCTGTAGACAGATGTAAGATTTTGGTTTCCATTTCTAGTCCGAGTGCTGTTAATGAAACATGATTGAGTGGACTTTAGTTGCATGTACTTCATGTGGAGGCCGACTGCAAGACCTGAATATGATCTTTGAACCTGTTTCATGACCTTTTTATCAGCTTGTTCATGTCTCGGCGATGGCAACAGTCACAACCGGAGGCATTATGTTTTACATCCCATTCTTGTGAACACGATATCACAAGAACCCCTCGAGGAAATGTCATTAAATATGGTGCAAATGTTCACTTGGACTCAGCATTGAACCGATTAGAGTTTGGAGTCCAAATGTCAAAGTTTAAGGTCACTGGGACCTCATGGCGCCCTGTTGTTGTGAGCGCCATATCTCAAGAACGCATTGTGGGAATTTCCTTCAGAATTTGGACAATTGACATGATAATTACAGTTGAATGTGGCTTAAGACTGATGGGATAAATTGATGAGGTTTGATGCCGAAAAGGTCAGAGGTTAACTTCACTTCACCGGTGCGCTGAGAGCTTCTGTAATTCTAGTTAGCATTTCTCTGGATTCATAAACTCGTATCTGTTTATAGAGATTAGTCGTCTCTCAACCTCCAACTCCAATTTAATGTCTCGGGTTGCTAATCTGACTGTAAACACACGGAAGAGGAAGTGTTTGCTCAGACCGTCAGTCCAGAAACGTTGGCCTTTGCCCCCAGAAGCTGAATCATCATCAGACGAAAGTTAATCCGTTCAAAGACGGATATGTTCTGTCTTCACAAACACACAGAGTGGAGCGAACGCTGTATTATAACAGAAGACTGTGGTGGACAAAACAATCTGTTTCCTGTTCAGACAGCCTCATCTGTCTCTGAGCCTTCTGAGACATCTGGACACAGAGGGAGACTCCAGCCGGCCTGATCTATTGTTTCTGTCTCTTTCTGTTGCTTTTTAATTGCTTCACTTTGAGGCATCTCTCTTTGTTGAAGAGGACGGATGATGCGTCTGCCTCCCTCAGATACGTCTGCTTTGACGGAGCGGGGTTTTCGGAACGGACAGATACATTTCAGAGTTGTCGTCGTTTGTTCGGCTGACAGAACCGATGAGGTGCTTTTGAGCTAAGACCTTTTGGATTCTCATACACAGATTTACATTCACACGCGAGTCGTCTGGACGGAGCTGATTCCCTCACATCCACAACCTCGTCGGCTCCGGGATTAACACTCTCGCTTTTGCAGAGAGAGTTTAGCTTCTCTCTTTTGCATATTCAACCCTCAGTCGCGCAGCCTCGCTTTGTATAGAAGATGAAAAGCGACACAGGAGATAACAGACGCCATTATAAATGTGATTTTACAGCACTTTTACACCTGGAAATGTATCCGAGTCGGCCATTGTTGTGTGACATCAGACTTGAGTGGCGTTTCTTTGTACTTTTTCCCGTAAGACGTCGGAAATGTTCGAGCCCGACGTCTTGAAACGCTGCATTAGGAAACATGAGCTGCCACTCACACTCACAGGAGGGTGATTGGCGTTTCTTGTAATGTTAAGTGACGCTTAAAAAGTCAAATCGTCGGCCTCCTGGTGGGTTTAAAACCAGCCATACAGACGCAGAGTGTGTGTGAGTTAATGAGGGCGTTTCATGTGGCTCACGTATTGAAGCAGACATAAATAACCATCAAACACTCAGCGGATCAACTTGTGATGTTCGGGAGACTTCGGTTTCAGTTTCCTCCTCTGATTTTTCTACATTTCATCCAGTCATCACATCCGTTCAAACACCAAACAGACGCACAAGTAAATGCAGCAGGATCGCTCTTGTTTTTGTTGTGATCGGGCTTCAAATGCCACCATTATTTCTTTAATCCGTCTGATTTGTCTTTTCTTACCGTCAGTGAAGTGACATTTAGCTCCCAGCGAGGCGGTCGGGCCGACTCGCGGTGATTCAGACTTCACCAGTGGGAACGACACTCTGACAAGACAAAATGTCATCTTGACTGGTTGTAATCTTAAAGGTCTTGTTTGTGAGGAAGATGATTTTTGAGTCTCATTCTCAAATCGTCAGTTACAGACGCTTTGGGATCGTTGGTCGAGAAAGCATCCAAGAAAACGTCAACATTGACTTCAGTTTTCACGAGTTGGGGACGTTTAAAGAATATTTATATGTTCTGCAGCTGAGAGCGTTCGTTACTAACAACCCATAACATCAGTTTTTATACATTTCCATACATGTTTTTCAGACACAACTGAAAACACAGAAATGGATGATGGAAAATAAAGACTGCAGAAGAGAGATTAGTTGTGTGTACGTTATTTTTTTAAGTATACAAATCTGTAAACATGTCGACTCTTCTGCATGTTGTAAACAGTACAAGCGGTGCAAAGACATGAAGAATAAGTCCTGACAACATGTGTGCACTGTGGATGGATTATGTACATTTCCTGCATGTGTTTACTGACACACACGCGTGTTTAATGTACATAATCCATAAGCTGTTGGGTTTAAAAGGGTGAAGTGTGCTCACCATTTTAGTTTTTTGCAATCTGGAGACTCGCAGGCACAAATCATGTTGCTGCCTTTCGCTCTTCTTGTTGAAAACAAACTAATGGACAGAAAAACATGTGAATCGGACGGAGTTGACTGTAGTTTCTGTTCCCGGAGCTTTACAGCGCCGCCTGCACAGGAAGTGACAGAAGCACTTCTGGACTGTGAGATGACCGTCCTCGCCGCTGCATTCAGAGCAGACTACCTGTGTGGAAAGAAAAAAAAAATGGGGGGGAATTCAAAAGCAACCTGAGCCGGACGGAAACTGTGATGATGAACGAGCGACCGGCGAGGCTGAGAGAGAGAGGGAGTCGTTTCTCATCGTGATGTTTTCAGCCCGAAGCTTTTTTGAGCGCTGTGACCAAAATCTACTCCGACACAAACCCTACAGCTCAATCTGCCCCCTCCTCTCTGCTCCTTTCTTCTCTGTCTGCCTCTCTCAGCCATCTGTCTGCTGTCATGTTGAATGAGCAACAGCTAGACGGCGCCATGGCGTCCTCCTTTTCTTTTTTTTCCGTGTGTGTGTTTTCACAGTTGTGTTCGTGGACTCGTGTGTGTGTTTTTGCGTGTGTTGATGAGTTGGGCGCTCAGCAGGAGGTTTGCGTCGGGACAGGAGAAAAGACACACAGATCCGTTGATGTTCGCTCTGGCAGCAGACGAACGCTCGTACTCCAGCCTGTATCTGTCGCTATGGTAACAGCGAACATCACAACGCCGCATCAGAAGACGCGACGGCGAGGCGTTGTGGTTCTGATGTGGCTGTCGTCTGGGTTTTGTAGGCTTCACAGTAGTTCAGAGAGTTTGGTTTTTTGTTTTTTTTTTCTAAAGAGGTCAAAGATGTGTTTTAAGTGAAGAGCTTCACTTTTAACGGTTTTCATGACCAAAGTGAAAGAAAGTCCCTGTTGGCGGAGCGTTGTGTGGATTCTTCTGATGTTCGCACAAACTACATTTCACTCAGCGCCGTGAAGAATGATGCTTGATGCGGCTGCTACCAAAGGACGTTATATGAAACCTCGATCTCACAGTGTTGGAGGTGGAGCTTCGTTCAGTCCTGTAAAAGCTGCTCAGCGGCGTTTTGAAGCTCGTCTTCCCGGCTGTGGAAACACCTGGATCCTCCATTTTTACGCAGGACTTCCCTGGACCGAGCTGGTTAACATCCGGTTTAGCGCTCTGCTAACTTGAAAGAGGATAGAATAATTTAATTGTGCTGCTCTTCTAGACTTTCCAAATGTTATTGGACCGACTGGCTCACATTCTGGGGTTGTGATGCTCCAAAAAAAGTTATCCAATGTTTCACAGATGCTTCTTTCACAGTGTTTGGTTGTGTGAAAGGCAGACGTGCGTCCTTGATGCTGCAGAACGACTCGATCTCATCTGGGACGAACGAATCAGCCGTCAGCACGTGTTCACATGAAAAGATGTTTAATCTTCTGTTGGCTCCACAGATCTTCAGCCTCCGTCAACACAAAGACTTTCTGCAGGGAAACGCCTCCCGAGCGCCGTGACAGAAGTGACAGAACACACCGACGTTATTTCAGCGTTTTGCTCCGATTGTGATCATTGATTTCACTTCTGCGGATCTTTAATCTCTGAATTAATCTGAGAAATGCTGATTCCGCTCACACTTCGACCGGCTGAAGCTGGAGTAATTCATGGGGCGCTAAATGCTTATTGGTGGTGGCGGGACTGTGTGTGTGTGTGTGTGTGTGTGTG
>CAEMYA010000213.1:435276-447896 GCA_903131615.1 Diplodus sargus
TGTGTGTGTGTGTGTGTGTGTGTGTGTGTTTGTGTGTGTGTGTGTGTGTGTTGAGGCTTGCTCTTAAGTGGAGCATCTCTAAAATGATTTCCCAGGTCGGTGAATGATGTAATTGTCCCTGCATCACTCACTCTGCACACACAGAATAAACACACACACACTCTGCACACACACACACACAGGTTGTTCAGTATATAATTTCTGCTGCCAGCTGAGCACACTGTATTATGATGAAAGTTTTTAGTTTTGGTTTACTGACAATTTAGGTCAAGTACACCGACACACACACACACACACAAATATACACACAAACACACACACACACACACACACACACAAACACACACACAAACACATTATAGTGTGAAGGAAACGTTCACCTTTTGCCTTACTGATGATTCAGGCCAGTAACCAGCTGGGGCACCACAGTGTGTGTGTGTGTGTGTGTGTGTGTGTGTGTGTGTGTGTGTGTGTGTGTGCTGTACCTCTGCGTATAAAACAGCCATCAACAGCAACAATAGTCACCTGTAGTAACTCCAGTTCTATGAGTATCTGCCCCTGTTGTTCAAACCCGTTGACATCAAGATGGCCGACGCGTCTCTTCTTCCTCCTCCTGCACACTGAAGACGTCTCGTATCTGGGTTTTTTGGTTTTGTTATCATCCTGTCGACTGATCGTTGGATCTTGTGTCTTTGCAGGATTCCTCCCAACATCAGAGACATCGTTTACTGCACCGGGGTCAGCCTGATGGACGAGGACGTGTGGGAGTTCATCTGGATGAAGTTTCACTCGACCAACGCCGTCTCAGAGAAGAAGATCCTGCTGGAGGCTCTGACCTGCTCAGACAACATCTTCCTCCTCAACAGGTACAAACAGAGCGCTGTTGAGCTCATAAATGTGGCGTTAAAGTTCAAATCACTGTGTTCAAACAGCTGCTACATGTTTGGCAGATGAGCAGGTACAGACAAATAATGTTAATTAATCTATTAAATTTAATGCCGAATTTACAAGAAAGCTCCAGTTATTTAGAATTTGCTGTTTCAAAAAGTTGGCTTTTAATTGTCTCGTCTAGCAAAAACTCTTAAAATCGTGTGATTTGTTAAGGGAGTCTTGTGAGTCTTCATCTTCTTAAACAGAAGAACACTAAATCTACTATTTTGAGTTGGTATATTGAATGTTTTACAATATCGCTTCATTATAACACACAAGTATTGTTTCCTTTTTCCAGAGAATAATCAGCAGTTCTTCCCTAAAAGTCAATAAAGTCTGGCTTTGTCTTCAGTTTCTCTCCACAAAGTTCCTCCATTGTTGTTGTGGAGTTTTACTGCTGACCTCACTTCACTCGCGGATAATCTTCCTCCACAGTTCATCTGCTTAATTGCATCTCGCAGAGACGCTTACACATTAATTTATGAGGACACACAACAGCGCTGGGAAAGAACGCAGCTATAATTTATCTTGTGCCGGCGGAACGAGCAGCAATCACAACACTGATATATTATCACATCAGAAACTTGCTGTGGGGAACGTATTAGCAAACTGTCTGCTGTTTACACATCCAGCTAACACGGAGCAACATTATCGTTCATTCTTAGTCGTGTTTGTGTCTTTAAGTCCAATATTCGCCCCACCTTTGAGCTCTGTGTTTGGTCTCCACCGCCTCCCGAGGGAAATATCAGTCTGTTAAGCTGCTAAACGCTCCGTCGTCGTCGTCGCCTGCTTCGCTCTCTGACGGCGTCTGTCTGCAGGGCAGGTAGCGCTCAGAGCCTGTCGGCTGGAAACAGCCGCCGGCTGCTGCTGCTGCTGCCGGCAGAGATTAATGAGAGCTGAGAGACTGAAGCAAAACAATAAAGTTGCAGGTTGTAAAATTAAAACAATACTTTGAGAAACAGAGCTGAGAGAGCTGCGGAGTCGGACGACTCTCTGGGGTTTTGTCAACCTCGTTCGTATTACATGGAGAGATTTTAATAGAATGGATGAGTGCAGCTTTCTGTCATCAGCCTGAATGTTTCCAATAAGTCTGTAAGAGGTTTGTGGTTCAGTCCCAAGAGGTGGACTCTGGATGTTGGACTTTGAGGAGCATTTAAATAAAAGTCACGCTCGGCTGCGTCACACGTGATAATAACACTTTAACAACACGTTGACTTCAGGGAACTAAATGCTGACTGTCATGGATTTTTTTTGTCAAACTGCAGCAAGTTTCAGTGTCTGTGGTGCAGAAACGTGCAGTTTAGCCCGAGGCCACACATGTGCATAAGTGTGTGTGTGTGTGTGTGTGTGTCTTTTTATCAGGTCCTAACTGCCGCTATCTCTTGTTGAGAAAAATAACGGCAATGGATCTCACACACACTCAAAGCTGTACAGTGAGACCGATTTGGCCTGTGTGTGTGTGTGTGTGTGTGTGTGTGGTGTGTGTGTGTGTGTGTGTGTGTGTGTGTGTGTGTGTGTGTGTGTGTGTGTCAGGTATTGATTTTCCAACCACAGTAAACTGTTCTGCAATCAGAGAGGTAGTACTGCACGTCCAGATAGATGCTCACACACACACACACACACACACACACACACACACACACACACAAACACTCACACAGATATAACAAACAGAGAAGTGGAAACAGTCAAAGGTACAAACTCAGATTAATTTGTTCACTCGTCCAAATTATCAGGATTCTGCCAACAAACACTTCGTGTAATTCCCTAAATCTCTTCACACGCCGGAGTAATCAGATTACCGGAGCTCACTGAAGTGTGGAGGCTCAGTTTCAGAGGAGAAGTTAGTGGTTTGACAGAATCACCCAGCGGCGCAACAAAAACTGCAAAATGTCAGTTTCCATCAGAGAACTTGACCTTTTCTGCCTGTTTTACATAAACAGATCTGCAGCCTTGTTTTGTTTGTTTGGCCTCCCGAAGACAATAAAGAGGTGAAAAAGAAAGATGTCCTTCCAAACGGACACTTCTGCTTTTCTTTCTTCTTTTTTGTTCACTTGCAAACCTCCGAGCTCTGTCCTCGACCAACGCCTCTCCAGGTGTCACGATGAATGCACAAATCTTAAATTCCACACACAGGCTAACAGTGTTGCATACTAACAAACATCAACATGGTAAATTAGCATGTTAGCATTATGAAATATCATCCTTTTTGTAAGAGTAAGACCCAAAGCTTATATTTTAAGGCTAATGCAGCATGCTAGGAGAATTTGTAGCATGCTAACATGTGATAGCGCACATCGGAGTTCCCCACTGTGGCTCCAGTTATAAACAACTACTACGACTAAACTACTACGTTAACTGTTTAATGAACCCGGTTGTGTTTCTGTGTCTCCCAGGTTACTGAACCTGTCTTTGACCTCCGACCTGGTCCCGGAGCAGGATGTGATCGACGTCATCATCCACGTTGGCAGAAACCCGCAGGGTCGAAACCTCGCCTGGAAGTACTTCAGAGAAAAGTGGGACGTCCTCAACGCTCGGTGAGCGACTGAGAGAGTTTCTGTCGGCCCACGTGGAGGACGTTGAACGTGACCCAGTTAACTCTGTCTCTCTGTCTCTGTGCAGCTACGGCGAGGCGTTGTTCATGAATTCAAAGCTCATCGGTGGAGTCACGGAGTTCCTGAACACCGAGAAAGAACTGAATGAGGTAAAAACACACGAACATACATCGTTAGTGAGTTTACGGTTTGGCGGGCAGCTATACGAGCTTGGCTAATCGGGCTAATCCAACTAGCATGCTTCAGCTAACAATTGATATAATTATTTGGGTCACAGGACGAACGAATCTGCTGAACCAAACATCCAGAAACCAAACGGTCGTTACACCGCTGGATCCTACTGAGATAAATCGATGCGTTTGTTGTAGCAGCTTCTGTTTTCTGTCTCGTTAACGCCACTTCTCAAACAAAATTGTTTCAACTAATCGACTTTATGCAAGTACGAGGATCATATGAGGGAAACGTGTCAATGAAAATCATCTTTAAATATAAATGCAGCCACTCCTGATCAACGCATATCAATTTCCGTCAGTCTTATCTGTTCACATTTCGAGTGCGTATGTATGAACACATAATGGTGAACTCACTCATCCCTGTACGGTGGTTTTCATGAAACTCGGAGGTGATTTTCTAAAAAGAGAAGTTAGAAATGAGAAATAAAATGAGAGCAGAAGTTTGTTTTTAATCCATCTTCCTAATGTTCCCAACACCACATTTTCTACATGCTGCACAGAGTTGCGGGAGTTTCCGAATCAAACTCTCACTATTCATTCCTCCTTTGTGACGAACACTTTTGTGATGAAAGCATTTTGATTCTAACGTTTCTGTTGGTATGGTAACAAAAACACTGCCTCAGCGTGGGCTGTGGTGTCTGTGAAGCCTCTGAACACAATCAGCGAGAATTAAAATGGGACCCCCAAATACAAAAACTGCCTGAAAGGAAGCGAATGATGCGCCTTTTATTTCTGCTCTCACTGTGGAAAGAGAACAGAGAGTGTAAGTGTAAGACAGAGGATAATTAGGCTGGAAGAGAATAAGGGAAGAGATAGAAGAGTGAACTGAAAGTAAAGAGGAGCAGAGGAGCGCCGTTAACAATATGAACTGCATTAAAGTCAGTACAGCCGATGGATTTTCACCATTTCGCTCCAGTGAATCTGTCAAACTCTGACCAACACTAAGTTTCCTCTTTAGTCTTTAACTTTATTAATTCTCTTTCCTTTAAAGTTTCTCTTTGGACAAAAAAAAAGAAAGTTTTCTCTTTCATACTTCAACCTCTCGCACTGGAAAACCGTTTCCTCAGTGGCCTTTAAGACGAAGCTCCACTGGAAATGTTACCTCTAATTGTGAACCTTTTAAAGAAGCTTTCTCTTGATTCATCAACCTTTCAAAGGACAGTTTAACTTTAATTCACGTTCTTTTGCTTAAATGTTACAGTTTATTGAACGTCACTGAAAAAGGAAAGTCGTCTCTTTGCTAAAACATCAAGCAGCCTTTAGTTTTTGACCCGTCGGCTGTCTGACGATTTTGCGTTTCACTTTGGGCTCGAGTGAGATTCATCTTATGTCCCAAAGTATGTGGACACTCCTTCCATTGGAGTTGATGATTGATGATAATCCAGAATGTCTTTCCCGACCTCCTCAGTGAACTCCAGGGTTAAGTTATATGTGTCTCAGCCCAGAATAGATGACACTTTTGGTGCGGGTCCAATAAAAGGGGACGGATCTAGAATCTTTACAGCAACTTAACTTTGCAAGATAAGTCGTTTTTCAATGTTTTAATGTGTCAATAATGTAATAACAAAGATAGTATTATGAACAGGTTTTGGGGATCTGCCACATGGTGGTTGGGACACGATACATCAACCTGAAGAAGAAGACGTATCTTCAGACTGAAACACAGAACTATTTCCACCAGTTTGATGATTTCCACCTCATGTTTTGGGAATAATGTTTTGTCCGTCTGTTATTTCCTTGTTTTCCTGATCTTGGTGTCACAGTCGGGTGTAAACTTCCTGTCATCTTCTTTCTTTCCATTTCCACCTTCCCTTACCCCGCCTCCCTCCATCATTTCCCACTCCGTCTCTTCCTTTCCTGTCCTTTCTTTCCTCAGTTAAAAGAGTTCATCCAGTCCAGCGGCGTGGGGGCGGGGCCTGCGTGGCCGCGGGCGCTGGAGATCGTCGAGGGCAACGTCCGCTGGCACCGCCTCCACCGGCGGCAGTTCTACCAGTGGCTGCGCAAACCTCCGAACCTCGGCTAACGCTGCGGCAACTAGCTAGAGGGAAGCGACTGCAAACTGACTGCTAAGCTAATGCTAATGCACTGCTAGGTTACAGATGCAGTCGGAGAGAGTGAATGAAGAGAAGGACTGACTTGACTGGTCGCTCAGCTGGTTTCTCAACTTGGTTCTGCTTTTAAAGAAATTTGTTTTCAAGCTTTTTATTTTCCGATGGATTATTTGTGTGGCTGATGTGGTGAAACTGGTTTTCTGTAAAAAGTAGACAACTTTACGTGACTAAAGGTGCTAGCTAGCTAGCAGTCACTGCTTCAGTAATTGCAAGCTAGCAACTAGCCTCATAACCTAAACATTGTGATTATGATCAGAACATTCTTGAAATTAGCGAAATGAGATATTACAACAGCAGATGATGGTTGGTATGGTCACTTCTTGATTTAAGAACCCAAACTAACGTTTATTTATTAGGAACTTTTCTGCAAACTACAAAAAAACAACTTTATACATTAGCAACATGCAATTTAAACTATGTGGACCTTCCTGACACATGAAATACTGAAAGTTAGGAGTTCAATATGGACTTACGTCAAGTTAGACTGCAAGCTGTCCGGCTAAAAGTCTTTGTAGGTCTGAAGATCAGAATCTGAACAGAACAGAAGCATCGACTTTCTAATTTGATTCTCAAATCGAGCCGAAATTAAATCAAACCAGGGAAAACATCCAGACCAAACTTTATCCCACTTAAAGAAACATAAGATAATGTTTAATTGGCTGACTCAAGAACAATCCTGTGTTTTCTGATCCAAGTTCCTCATCGAACAGTCACCCAGAACATGTTAAATCGGACCTTCCTCAGTTGTCTGCATGAAACCAGCAGACAGCAGAAGGCAGATCTCCCAGCAGTCAGCGGCATGTCGATCACTGAACAGAGCTGTAATTAACACGACATGGACTCAGTGTCCTCTGATCACAGCACTCAGAGGACTCATTCAAACTCATTAACTCTCCACAACAATCAAACCGCTTCAGCCGCAATTTTAAAAGCAGCTTTTTTTTCTTTTCTTCTTTTTTTTTAAGATCAGAAACTACAGCAGTTTGGAAAACATCAGCGGGTTTGGGAGGCTTTGCTGGGACCCTCCACAGAACTGAGTATAAAAACCCACAATAGCTTCAACACTTTGCTCTAAAACACAGCGAACATCACATGTGGAAGAATTACTGAAGAGCACTGATGATGTCGTCTGTTTTAAACAGCCTAGAAACTAAAAATGATGACGAATGATGTTCTCACATCACATTTTTGTTGGGATGTATTAGAGGTATAACAGAGATGAATCCTGACTGTATTATACAATAAGATTCTAATACATATCATAGTCTCCTATGTGAGATACTATAGTCGAAACCAAACAATTAGTGAAATATATAAAATAACTAAAACTCTTGGAGGAGTTTGTTAAAGTGCAACACGTGTAAAACCATAAAAAAGAGCACAAAACTCATATATATCTAAAATCCATCATAATTTAATATTGTGTAAAGTTTTATGAGTTTGTTTAGTATGTTTAGCCCAAACAGAAGAAGAAAAATAACATTTCGTTCAGCTTCCTTCCTTCAATAGGGTTGTCACACTAGTTTGTTAAAGTAAAACAAATCTAAATCTGCAAAAATGAGCATTAAATTCAAAGTGGATGACTTTCTGATGGTTATGGAAGGTGGATTCTGTTTAAGTTCTAAGTGTGATACGTGTGTGTACCAAATTCATAGATGTAGGTGAAAGTAGTCCCTCAAAAATATGATTCTTTTGGAAGAAAAATAATTAAAAAATACTAATAACAAAGGGCCTTGATCCAGTTCACGCTTTGGCTCTCATCATTACATTTTGAAAGCAAACGGAAAAAAAGTGCAGCACAGTCAGAAGGAACATTTTGTAAAACTAAATGGTTTCAGATATAAAATTAGATTTTAAAAAAGACAACAAAAAACATTGATTTGACTACACAAAGAAAGGCAACGTTTTCTTTCTTGCCAATTGTCTTTCTTCGGTTTCTTATCACACATCTTCATCCAAACGTTCAAAAGTTGTCAGAAATCACTTCCTGCTTCACTCGTATCCTTTTCTTTCATAGTCATAAACTTTGTAGAGAACTGAGATTTCAGAAAAGTACTTTGGGGTCGACTGACGTGGTTTAATGTCAAATGAATAATGCAAAGACAAAGCCGTGCGTAATGGAATGTTTAGCCAAAACTATTAAAACCATCTATAGATGCTGTAATTCTGATTTATCTGTAGGACACAAAGTAAAACTTAGACACTGAAACAACAGAACCCTGCAAAAAACAAAAATAGAGAACGATTTTGACTCAACTCAAGTTAAAAACAGTTTTTAAATTTCACCTACCTGCAATCTGCCAGCCAATAAACTTGCTTTTTATTCAGTGGCCTGTAAAACTTGACAGTTAAGAACTGGCTGAGATTAAAACTCTGACCAAATGAAAATGAACAGATCTCTTTGGTTTCGCAAAGCACAAAACCAGGAAGTTGTAAGTTGAACGAAGCACATCGGCTCCTGGACAGAAAGATACTTTTATTTTTAGCCAATCAGTGGTTAGCTTTTAGTCAATCCTTTCTCCGTCCCCAGATTTACAGATAAGTGAGTGGAGGGCAGTAAAATTGGGGCAAGGAAACGGCTGACGAGACAACGGAGACTCTCTGGGTGCGATTATATGCAGATGATGTGACTTTTTACACGAGACTGTTGGTCAGATCGCGACGTGACAGTTCATCGTCAGAGGACTTTTACGGACTGTGTGACAAGACTGGACATATGTGAAGGAATTTATAGCATGACAGATTCTGCAGCATGATGGATTCTGTGGTGTAAAGTCCCACAAGTCAGCAGGACGGTAAACTGGATTAATTACATTTCACAGCCTGACGGATCTTACAAGGCGTTTAATTTTTAAAATTCTACGATTCGAATGATTTTTTTGCCGAGATGGATGGAAGTCGAAGGTACGATGGACAAACGTCTCCACACTTTGACGGATTTGACGCCACGATGGATTGTACAGTGCAACAGGAGCTTCTACGTGACAGAGCGTACAAACGTAAAAGTGTTGAGCGGTTTGACAGAAAGTATGACGGACTCTACAGGTCAACAGCTTCTCCAGCAGCATGGATTGTACAGTTTAATGGGCTCTGCTGCTCTGTGGATCCGACAAGATGGATTTTTACAGGACGATGGATTTTACAGGGTTTGGATGTTTGTTTTCTCCCTCAGCGTTTTGGACTCTGGAGTCTTGGAAACGACAAACGGGGAACTTAAAGTTGCATCTGTGTGACGTTTCTTGGGGACCAACTTGGAAACTTTTAGGTATTTTGTGGACGGACTTAAAAAGAAACTAATTAATTGTATGAACTGAGGTGTGGTGCGTTGAAGTTTTTGAAGTTATTCCTCTTCTGCTAGATCCGGCATTGATGTTTATAATTGAGCCATATATGAATTAATGGGCCTGCCTGCTTCTATACACAGTGTGTCCAGTGATGTGTGTGTGTGTGTGTGTGTGATGAAGACGATTATGAAGATAACAGCAGCACTCGTGGCGATGAAGACTGCTGCGACTGTCTTGATTAATTAAAAATTGCTATGATTATGATCAGGACGCAGGATGATGGCAGATTTGATGACGACGGTCGAGTCAGTAATTATAATTGTTGATGATGTGAAAAAGCTAATTAGTATTATTATGATTATTATGCTAATTATTCAGTATTTTCCTGTCAGGGAAAATTTGCTTTTTTTTTTAAGAAAACACAACAAATCTGCCCCGTGTACAAACTGTGTTAATCAAACAAACAGAATACTTAAAATCAAAATGTGGAACTTGCAGATGTTAACGCAGAAAATGTAAAGTGTGTTCATGATGGTTATAATCATAACGACGACGACGGCGTGGGACCAAAAGGTGACGGAGACAGGAAGTTGCAGAACAGAGTTTAATCCTACTTCCTGTTTGCACTGCTGTGGTTTCCTGTGTTTTTCTGATTGGACGATATTAAAATGGTTAACCTTGAGTGTGAGCCGGTCTTTTTCAGTTCTGAGTCGAACGACGAGTAACGAGGAAGCTCCCGAGTCAAGAGCTTTATCGTTACGGTCTCTGACAAAACAGTGTTTTTAATATATTTATTCGAGTGTTTCACCGCTACTTGAAAAAACACAGATATGCTTTTAAACTGAATTCCTCGTGTTATTGAACTTACAATCAAGGTCACATGTTGAACTGTTACTGTTGCTCATATGTGTTTACGTTCTCCTGCCGGTGCTCAGCCTGCAAGCTGCTGCGTCCCTCTAGAGGACGCGGAGCTTTTACGATGGCAAACATACGATGATACGTCGGCGAGCGAGGGAGCAAATGTGAACACACACACATCACCTTGTTCGTGAGCGTTTCTGTCAGACTTCATCGGCTTCAAGTTGTGGCGACAACTTCCAGGATCCCGCTGCGCTCCGTGACGTCTTTTGTTTTCACTGTTTTGACTGAGAGACCCTGGAGGCAGAAATTACATCCTCTGCATTTAAATAACGGGGGGAAAAAAATACATGAATTAAAAAATCACTTTGATGTTATTTTTCGCTGCACTACGGGATGATTCATTACAAGTAAACTCTTCCTTTAAAGTCCTTTGTTAGAGCTTGAAGTGGTGAAAGTTTAAAAGTGTACAAAAACATTTTTTCATGGATCCCGTGAGTCGTGTCTGTCACCGTGGAAACGACGTGAACAGTCAGGTGGCCCACATTTCCAAAATATATCACAAAAGAAACCTGTGAGCTCTCGTTATTTAACTCCAGGGAGGAAGAAGCCTGAACAGACTGTCGGGATTCAAACTAACAACCCTCCAGAACCGAGTGTGATTTCATGTGTGTGTGTGTGTTTGTGACGCGTCTCTAAACTTCATCCTCAGTGATGAACGACTTCATTGGTTTTCCCAGGGCATCATGGGAAATCTCGCCGCTGATACACACTGTGAGTTTACACTGTGTGTGTGTGTGTGTGTGTGTGTGTGTGCGGGGAGATTAATGGGAGTCAGAAAGGATGTGACAGAGAGAGAAATGAGCTCAACAGATGATAGAGAGAGAGAACGAGGGAGATAAAGGAGTACTTTTGGTGTTTTGTGAACAGAGAGGAGACAAAAGAGAGTCGGCGTGGCACTTTAATAAATCGAATCTGAATCCGATGAAGGGATGAAAAGGGGACGATAACACGAGGAAATGAAGAGAGAGAGGAAGAGGAGGGAAGACGAGAGCTTGATAGTGCCGTCAATCAACTATATTCACATTTATAACGCTCAGATTTAGCCAGTTAATATTTACTAAACACCGTGACCACAGGCTAATGTCAATGTCACCACCAGCGAGCGGTTGTTACACTAGAGGACGTTCTTAATTACCTTTACAGTGGGTAAATAACGACAGAGCGCCACAGGAACGAGTCCAAACCAAGGACGTCTAATTATATCTGGACGCTCCTGGGAAGCTGCTAAGTGGAGGATGAAGCTGAATTTGATCAGATAAAAATAGAGGGGTCTTGCGGTTTAGCGCCCGGCTAACTCGAATTAATTATGCTGCTCTTCTTGACTTTCCAGATTCTCTTGGACCGTTTTCCCAAATTCTGACAGAAGCCCCCTTTTAGTTAGAAACTGCAGCACATTTGCAGGAAAGTAAAAGCTGCAATCTGCCGTCTCGTCTGTCTCCGATGTTAAACACCGGCTGTTAAAGGAAGAATTAAAGGCGCGTCGCTCCCTCCGTTAGCTGCCTCCAGCACCAGACAGCTAACAGGAAACAGGTCGAATCTGTCTTCAAAATAAGAGCTTTACATTGCACCTCATTGGAGTTTAGAACTGGGTTCATAGCAGAGGGGCTTTTAATTTGAAAGTAGCGACCGTTAGTAGCTTGCTGCCACCAAGCGTACAACGAAGACAGCTCCAGAGAACGAGGAGACGTTAGCATCTCCTGCATCTCAGCAGCTGTCCAGCTGCTCATCTTTACGTCGAAGTGATGGACTGACTGCTGTGATCAGCTGTTTCCTGGTTTTAAAACTCCCCGGCTGTGTGTCTAGACGGCTCTGTGAAAACTGGCTTCAAAGCCTGGTGCTGACATAAGTTCGTATTTTTGCACTTCCTGTTCGCTCGTCTCGGGGTTTGAGGGAGTTTTTGTGGGTTTTGCTGTTGTTGGAATCCTTGAATGCCCTTTGAAGTGGTTCCCAGTCTGTTGCACTAGCGAATGTTGCTAACACTAGCTAGCTAAATTTACGGCAGTAGAACTCAGACATTTTCACTGGAAACCACCAAACCACTTGACGTTGACAGATACCAACGATGCACCAACGCCGTTATATTATTGGCTCACAAACCTTGTTGGCAGCTGGAACAATAAATTCTGACACAGAGATAAAAACAAAACAATCATGTTGTCGGGACCGAAATGATTGATTGACAATCGTCATGATGTTTTTCAGGAAAATTCAGTTGTGCACCTTTCTGCAAGATGTGTAGGTGATTTATCTACATGACAACGTTATCGATGTGACCTTCATATATAAAATACGTCAGTTAAACATTTAGATTGTTGCTAACGAGCGTCTAAATGAAACTACAGAGGTTGCAAAGAAAGAAGGAAGGAGGCAAAGAAGAAGTGGAGAGGGAGGTAATGAAGTGAAGGAGAAGAAGGAAGGATGAAAGACAGAAAAATGAAAGAGGAAGTCTGAGGAGGAAGTAAAGGAGGAAATAAGGACGGAGGAGACGAGTGAGAGCAGCAGTGTGAAGGTTGTTATTATTCTAAATGTCTTCTGTCAGTTCAGAGAATCTCATTTTAGATAACACACACACACACACACACACAC
>CAEMYA010000213.1:478685-500909 GCA_903131615.1 Diplodus sargus
ACCTGTGTGTGTGTGTGTGTGTGTGTGTGTGTGTGTGTGTGTGTGTGTGTGTTTAAAGGATTCCTCTGCTCTTTCAGTTTATTTTCTTTTGTCTATTCTCTGTGTTGCTCTACATTTTTTGTAACGGGTTAGCATGTTAACGTGGGTTTATGAGTTGTAGTTTCCCCTGTAAACACACCGACCTCTTCAGCTCCTTTCTGGTCTTCAGCTGCTCCTCTCGGGGTCAATCGTCCTCCAAGTGTCTCTAGACTCGGCTGAGGGTATGTTTGCTTTCAGGTCAAACTCATTTTCAATGGGAGTGCTACGGGCACTTATACGATAGCATCAAAATCTCTATGTTTAAAACAGTAAGAAGGCTCGACACAACATGAAACTTTGCTCGTAGTATCACCAGGGTCTCTACACATGAACACGAGCATTGAGAACATTGCTTGTGTACACAGAGTTACTAAAAAGAAGGTTTTTGAACAACTCACGTTAGCAGCAGCTTGTTCTGCTCGCCGCCGTCCTGCCAATGGAGAAGTGTCGATCTCAGAATGTGACGTAACCTGGAGGACAGTTAAGGTGGAACGCTCCTAAAGCTCAGTTCCATATAAATGCAGGATGATTCGTTGTTTTGTCGTTAGCGAAAAGCAATATTGACCTTGAAGGTGAAAAAGGAGCCTCATATAAGAAACAATACTAAAATAAAAAGCCGGAAAAGTCATGTGGATAGTTGTTGCTTGAAGACAGTAGTGTGTGTGTGTGTGTGTGTGTGTGTGTGTGTGTGTGTGTGTGTGTGTGTGTGTGTGACAGTTCAGGGTTTGATTGGTTCCTTTACTTTCATATTTCCACTGCAGCGTCAGTTCATATGTCACAGTTAGAGACCAGCAGGACGACATACACACCAAACACACACACACACAGCGGTGTTCATTACGTTGATAGATCTGCGCTGTGATTGGTGGCGACATTCTAATGCGAGGAGAGTCAAACCGGACGATCTGATTGGCTGAGAGAAAAGGAAATTAGAAAGCTTGATGGATGGATGGAAAAGAAGAGGAATCTGTTTTCTCTCTCATGTCGCTCGCAGCTCTTCTGACCTCCATCATGAGATTGACGTTAACATCGTTAACGGCTTCACGCTGGACCAATCACATGACCCGTATAACAAGAGGGGCGGGGCTACTGGATATTTAATTTCTGGACGAACAAAACGAGCAGCTAATGAGGCAGAAAACTTCATCTTCTTGCTGAGGAGAGTTTGTCCATTCGACACCTGTCTGTCTCTGTAACGAGCCTCATTAGTGGAAAATAAAAGGTCCTGATTGGTGGAAACCTCCATCGGCAGCGAGCCGTGTGATTGGTCCTGTCTGTTGCTGCTCAACGACTTCTGCAGAAGTTGTGAACTTTGCAGGAGGAAAACGGTGAATTCCTGCAGGAGCCAATTATATTCAATCACACACACACACACACTGTAGCCACACACACACACACACACACACTGCAGCTACACACACACTGCAGCTACACACACACACATCAACACTACATATATTTACAGGAGAGACGAGATGAGATTGACTTCATATGTTGCTATATTTAGAGAATAGATTCTGCCATATTCCGCTTGTGATTTAGTCTGAAACTGGAGGTGAGCGTGAAGAGAGGAAGTCGTCCTCCGTGACAACAGCCCAGTTTCCATCCGGCTCTGACGGCCTTCTGTTGCCCACGCAGCGGAGAGAACAACCACAAAGAACAGGCTGTGAGCGTTACGTCCATGTATAATTGCTGACCATGTCATTCCAACACCATAGGCAATAATCTGCTGCTATAACAACCTCGCTAACCTACTTTCAGGCTCTCAAACTGATTTTGGAGACTCGCTGCAGAGATTTTCTCCCCATCCCGACACGAGGACGCTGGTTAGGTGGATGATCACGATCACTAAAGTGTTGGATGGGGTTTTAGGTTTGCAACGTCCTCCAACTCAAACTGGGAAAACACTTTTCTCTTTGTTCCTTTACCTCTACAGAGATACAAAACACCTGGAAATATATGCCAAACACAAACTGCTTGATGTGAAACAAAGAGAGGCTAAAAAGAACTGCAGAGACACAAAACATCGACAAAGATTTACTCAACAACAACAAACCGACTACGACACAACAGTGACGCAAAAAACATCAACAAAGAAACGCTTAAAAACTGCAAAGAGACACAAAATCACTACAAAGATACAGTTTAAAGATGTAAAACATCTAGAAAGTGAAAGTTTAACAGCACCAAATCAAACACAAACAGACAAAGAACAATTACAGAGAGACGCAAAACGACTACAGAGACACAAAACATCTAAAAACAGATGCTAAACTAAAGACACACGACTATCAAGAGATGCAGAACAATTACAGAGAGAAGCAAAATATCTACAAAGAGACACAATTAAACCAAAAGTTCAGATTTATACAAAAAGACTTAAAAGACTGCAGAGACCCAAAACAAAAACAAAATGACTACACAACTTCACAAAACATCACAAAGAGTCGCCAACCACAATAAGGATGCAACAAAAAAAGTGCAGAGATGCAAAACGACAGATTACAAAGAGACAAAGAACAATTTTAGAGGGATGCAAAACAACAGTGACACAAAAACATCAACAAAGAGACGCTAAAAAACTGCAATCACACATGAAATGATCCAAAGCGTTTATAAAGAGAACTAAACAACTTCATAGAGACACAAAATCACTACAAAGATACACAGAATCATTAGAGGTAAAACATCTAGAAAGCGATGCTGAACAGCAACGAATACAAAGAGACGAAGAACAATTATAGAGACACAAAACAACTACAGAACGACTACAGAGACACAAAACATCTAAAAACAGACACACGACTATTAAGAGAAGCAGAACGATTAGAAAGACTTAAAAAGACCCAAAACAAATACAAAATGACAACACAACTTACACATACACTACACAGAACATCACAAAGAGGTCCTGACCACAACAAAGACACAACAATGACTAGAAAGAGATGCATAACAATTATAGAGAAACGACAACAAAGAGACAAAATGGCACTGAAAGTTTTCATCAATACGAAAACACACAAGATGCAAAACGACTACAAAGACACACAGAATCATTATTAGAGACAAAACAGCAACAGAAAGATGATAAACCACCACAAAGACACACAAAGAGACTCCAAACCGCACACAGTCAGTCTGGATCTCAGCGTATCTGAGGTTTCGTCTCTTTTCCGTCAGTTTATTTCTGCCTCTGATCGTCTCTAACGGCCTGAATTCAAAACTCAAACTTCGATTTCCGCGTTTCAGCGATGACTGATTCTGTTTTGTTGGTTTTTATTCTCATTTATCTCGTGTCGGTTTCGCAGGTTTCGTTAGGAACGCGCTCAGTTATGATTACCTCTGTCTTTGAATAATTTATGTCATAATTCCCGACCCTAATGACTCCCACCTAATGTTTTCTTCCTCTACATAATCAGCTGAATATTAATTAGCAGCCGTAAGGGGTTCCCGTCACTAATATACATAATTATTCTCCGCCATATTGTTTACACACAAATACATAAATAAATGAAGGATTCTACAGAGGGAGGTCGGCAGAGTGCTTAGCACCGCGTGACATTACACTCAGTGAACATGTGAGGCGACAAAGATGTTTAACGGACCAATTAGCTGCGTTTCAGTCAGACGTGTTCAGCTGCGGCTGCTCAGCACAATTCACAGCAGCAAATATACGTATTGATACGTTTTCTACACGTATGTTGTGGCGACATTATGTTAGAAAATGTTTCAGGCTGAAGAGAATCAGAGTCAGAACAAGCAGCAACAAGCGAGAGAGGCAGGAAATTGATCATTCGTCTGAAAGCAGCGGAGGATCTGTTTGTTTCTCATCCTTTTAGCGTCTTTTTCAGCAACATTTGTCAGGTCAGCTCCGTCCCTAAAGAGCAGCTGTCAGCCGAAAATAACACCTGTGTGCTGCGCGACGCTCGAGATGGAGAGAGGCTGTCTGACTTCCTGTCAGAGCTTCCCCCGGATCAAAGCCGGCGCTGCTCTGCTCAGACATTATACCAAACATGAAGGAACCGCACGGCGTTTTTTTAGGTTGTATTTCTCAAATGAGGGGAGCGTTGCTCACCTTCATCACACAGTCGCTGTGCGCTTTGACTCAGGCAAGAAAGCGACTTTGTTCGGTTTTTAGGAAAAGGTCGTGGTTTGGTTTGAAACAACATGAAACTTCACTTTTTATCACTCGCATCAAGACGAGCTGCGTCTCACCTGAACGTCTTCTTTCTTTGGAGACAAACTGGCCTCGGACTCTGGTGTAATGCTCCTTTAGCGTCATCGGCTTCTGTGAACACCAAATAAATATCTGTGTTTGGAACATTCAGGCCGAAACGCTGTAAATTGCTGCTCCTGTAGCTGCTGTTAGCTAGTTAGCATTCCTAGTTGCTGACTTGGTTCCCCAAGAAAACCACCTCAATACTGTATTTTCTTTCCTCAACTTCACCTCCATCTTCTCGGAGGCGCCACAAACTGTTTCATGGGAACTTTAACTCACAGAAGGACTCACCTTCTGACATTGTTTTCACAAAATCCACCGGGAAAATTCTGACCTCACCGGCCCACCAACAGCTTTCGAGCACTTCTTCCTCTTCCTCTTCATTCCCTCCTTTCTCTTCTTGCCTTCCATGTGTAAAACAACAAGCAACCACGCAAATCCTTAGACTGTCAAAAATCCTGTACTTTTCCTGGAACCTTTTATTCCCCTACATTTCTGTAAATACACTTGACCTGCAGTCGGTTCATTGGATAAACGCATTTCCCATTCTCCTTCATTAAAGAGCAAACAAACAAATTAAATTGCAAGTCGATTTTTTTCTATTTGTGACAATGAAACACCTGAATAAGAAGAATTAAATTAAGCTACACAGACATCAGTAGATGAGTGTGCAGAGCCAATGGTATAAACATTGGTTGGACTTCCACTTTGTTCTTGTCTAGTAGATCTTAGAGATTTTAAACACCGTCAGTAATTTAGATAATTCCTGATTGCCACTCCGCCGTGTTTCACTTGTGCTCGTTCGCTCCCTGCACTCCATCATCTGACTTCCTCCTTTGCAGCTGTAATGATAACATCGGCCACTAGAGGTCGGTGATGATACGTCGCTGTTCGCGGCTTGTTTCTGCCCCCAAGTGACCAAAACAAAAGCTCAGTCACTGCAGGTTTAAACCGTCTGACCGTCTCAACATTCTCTCTCTTCTCTCTCCTACTTTTTTTCACATTTCTCCGCCCAGCGAACCGATTTATTTTCTCTCCTCGACGGACGATCTCCTCTGATGCTCCTACATTCACCTGCTCTGATTCACATCACCTGCGTGTGTGTGTGTGTGTGTGTGTGTGTGTGTGTGTGTGTGTGTGTGTGTGTGTGTGTGTGTGTGTGTGTGTGTGTGTGTGTGTGTTGATAGCAGTGCTCCTCTGATAATCAGCCACAATTACGTCCCAACAGAAACGGAGAGAAGAAGTGGGAGGAAGCTATCAGAGGGAAACCATTGATATGGTAATATCTGTCACACACACACACACACACACACACACACACACACACACACACACAGGCCCACTGCAGTGTGACAGCGGGAGAATAGGTTGTTTCATATTCTGTCTCACAAACCTTTTATTTCAGCAGAAGAGTGAAGCTGCTGGTTGGAAACTCGCAGGACAGAATATTCTCGCTGCTGTTTGTCGTCGTGCTTCGACGTTCTGATCGTTTCTGATTACGTTTTCCTTCGTTTGCTCCGATTTCTAATATTCTCTCTCCATTTTAAATCTCGTCATGTCTCGTGGTCCCCAGTTTGATGATGTTTCCGTCCTCAGATTGATTTATCTGATGGTTTTAATGTCTTAAGACAGTTATTCTGTCAGTTTTGGATGATTTAATTTGACATTTATGTCGGTTTTATTTGATGTGTCCGTCTGTTGAAGAATCTTAAATGTGATGTTGCTCTCAGTCGTGTTGTCTTTGGAGAGATTTCTGACACTGTTTCAGTCTTGAATCAGATATTTTCTGTCAGTTTTACAATAATATTTTGGGGGTTTTTGTGAGCTTTAGATTGATTTTTCTGTCAGCTTCAAGTTTGTTACGTCTTGCATTTGTTATTTCTTGGCGGTTTTGGATTCTTTAATTTGACATTTCTGTCAGTTTTGGTTCTTAGTCTGATGTTTCTGTCATTAGGGTCGTTAGGTTGACATTTCTCTGGGTTAAATGGTCTTCAGAGAGATTTTTATGAGTGTTTTAGCTTGTAAAAGATATTGCTGTATGTTTTAAGATCCTGAGTTTGATATTTAATTCAGTTTTAAAGTATTGTGTTTGTGTTTGGTGGTTTTAGATTCTTTAATTTGATATTTATGTCAGATCTTTCTATTTCTATAGTCTAGAGAGATTTGTGAGACAGTTTTAGCTTAAATAATACGTTTTTGTGTTATTTCTTGTCAGTTTTAGTTTCTGTCACTTTAAGAGTCATTAGGTTGACATTTCTCTGTGTTTTTCGAGTAGTAATATGTTGTTTTTCTTGTTTTTGACTCGTTGGTCTTTAGAGTCTCGGGCTGTTTGTCTTGTTTCAGATTCTCCTGTTTACTGTCACAATTATTTAATCTATAAAATATCAAACAAATGTGATAAAATGCTCGTTACAATCTCTTATCAGCCAACGTTCAGCATCAAACTCAAACTCCTCGCTGAGAGCCGTTGCTGTCCATTAGAGGAAAGCAACGCTCATGTTGTTTTTCTTCTATTTCTTCTTCCTGTTACTTGGATTTTAGAAACATTTTTGGGGATTGTTTTAATCTTAAACTGCCAGTCATGAGGAAAAATTGTGAGTTCAGCATCAGACTTCATCTCTTTACTCACCAAGAGGAGAGCAGCGGCCATATTACCTCCTGTTGGCTTCTGTTTCTTCTTCTTTCAGTTGTTTGAACGAGCTTTGGGCAGCACGTCTTCTTCTTCCTCTCATGTTGGACTGACGGCAGCCGGACGCTACAGGGACTCACTATCACCTCTTGAGGTACACGGTGGTATAACGAGTTGAGCTGCTTGGTTGTTTTCATAATTGATCGCTTAACAGTTAATCAGTCCAAAACACAAAGATTTAATGTCATAAATAACAAAGAAAAGCAGCAAATCCTCAAATTTAAGAAGATGGAAGCACCAAATATTTGACATATTTGCTTGAAAAATGACTATTAATCGCTTATTAAATGTGTTAATTTTCTTTCAATCGACTAATTGATTAACGGACTAATATTGCAGCTCTCATTAACAGCCCAGGCTACAGTTAGCATGCTAGCTTCAGTAGCTACAGTAGATATCTCTGCAGTACAGCACACAGACGCCTGTGACCTGACATCAACAGTTAATTATTCACCTACGGTCATAAATGCTGTTTGTACTGTGTCTCAAACCCTCGAGACTGCTTTGCTCAAGGGCACAGAGGCAGCCGGATTCCAACCAGCTGCTGCGGTGATGGAGGCAGGCTTGTTACCATGGTTACCGCACAGAGGGAGAGTGAGTCTGTCATTCATCCCGCTCGCTCTCATGTTCATGTCAGTTCAGGTTTCTGAGCCTGACAGGATTATAACCTGACATGAAACCCTGAACACACACACACACACACACACACACACAACCACACACACACAAAATCAAGCACATGCACACACACGCACACACGAAGTCTGTGACATTGAGAGAAAATAGATTTGAAGGCTGCAGAGTCACAGTACAAATCAGACGCTATTTACCCTGGAGCTCACACACACACACACACACACACACACACACTCATAACACACACACACACACAGATAATAACGCAAACACACACCAGCAGCTCGCTGTAGTTTGGATTACTAGAATGTGTGTGTGTGTGGGTGTGTGTGTGTGAATCTGGGGATTCGGCAGCAAAGTGAATGTGCAGGAGGCTTTTACACACTTAATAAAGCCTTTTTAAACCCGGTTAAAGGTTCACACGCCCAAATAATCACGTTTCTCCAGCTTGAATCAAGCTGTACGAGCCGGGTCTCCAGAACCAGAGCCACGGACGCCGCCTGCATCCGAACTCACCCTCCTGAAAAGAGGGGATGAGTTTCAAAATAAGAGTGTGTGAATCTGTATCGGACAAAGAGAGGATGATACAAAAAAGCTGAGCTGTGGACGTTTGTTTATTCTTATTCTTTATTAAGAACATATTGATGAAAAGATGTTTATAAAGAACATGATAAATCATCCTTTGTTAGCTTAGCTTTGAATAAAGTCAGCAACAATGGGGAAACGGTTAGCCTAGCTCTAACAGAGGGTTGATTATTAGTAATCAATTTCAAAACCTGGAGAATGAATACACAAACTTTATGCCTAATGGAGAGTCATCATGTCTTTTTTTCCAATGAATTGTGAATTAAAATTATGTATTTTTGTCCAGCACATTGGTTTCTGACCAAATCACCAAAAAAAAAGAAATGACAGAACTGCTGAACTTCTGTTTCTAAGCGACATTTGTGGTTTTATGGAGCTCTGCAAAATAAAACCTTCAATAAATATCAAGCAGAACAGTCGCCAAAATAAAATGTGTCTGCAAACACTCGATACGTTCAGATGTACATGTTTCATAGCACATCAACACTGAGCCCGGAGGTGACAGAGAAAACACTGCAGGTGCGTCTTCACAGCCAAGTGATGGACACTAATCCTCTGTGGTTTACTGGCATCACGACATCAGAGCGAGGAGGATGTGGGTGATGACATCATCTGCAGGAGACGGTGAATATTATCTCCTGGGCCAGAAAGAAGGAAAAGAGCCACAGAGTCGCAGCAGTCAGCAGAGTTTTACTGTGAGTCTATAAAGCTGTGACAGTAAACCACAAGTCAAAGTCCTCGTCAGTGCAACAATACAGCTGCTCTGAGCCCAAACTACAGCTCGTCAACGGCCTGCTCGGAAATCACACAGAGCCACAGACACCCGGGTGTTTTCTCTGGTTTTAGTATGATAATTCATCAGGTAGAGGTGTTGATATTAAAATCCAGCTTCTATAAGATGTGCAGGACAGAGTTAGAGCATTCTGCTAACAACTGAAATAGCTGGAGACTTTATTTAAAAAGGAAAAGCAACTAAAAACATAAATCAAACCTCTAAAACTCAATTCAAAGTTTTGCAGAATTAGCTGTTAGCTCTTCCTGTTTTCAGCACACTCATGTATGTGCACACAAATATCACTGGACTATTGTGATACTGAAGAACACTTAAAATGTGAAGTTTTTAAGGCAAGTTCTGCACATGAAAGAAGTGTCTTTTTTGAGGATTTCTAGAGGATTCATGGAGTCATCCTCTGCTCCCTCCACGCTGATATAAAGTCAGGTGAAGTGTTGTAGTCCAGAAAACATTTCTGGAGCTTCACAGCAAAACAGAGCTGCAACTTAAGTATCTGGAGACATCAGATGTCTCCATGCAGCTCATTCTGAACTGTTTCTACTGGACCACATTCTGCACGGTAACTTTAGCAGACGTAGTTCGTCAGATTCCGGCGTGAAAAGAGACGTGAGCAGTGAAAAGGGAAACTCACCAAGGTCGCCTCTCAACGATCAGCATTCATTTCCAGCCTCCGCGCCTCGTCTGAAAGATAAGAACCTTGAAGACGAAGAAGTTTGACAATACGTCGTGCTGTTCTCCAAGTGTTCCTCGAATCCTTACAGACTCTTCTCGCCGTCTGGATGAATTTACATTCTCTTCACTGCAAAATATAAAAGAGAAGGTTTTTAAACACGTTTTCTGGGCCTATTTTTCCCTTTTCCTGGTCTAAGGAGGTGATATTCACTGTATATAACGTACGTGCAGCATTGTTTTCATCTCAGTTGGAGCTTTTCTGTCCGTAAACAGCACAGGCCCTCACGTAACGTACATTACACACCTGAATGTGTTTACTTTCCTTTCTTGTACTGGACCAAACAGTTTTGGAAACAGCGACCAGCACCTCAAACGTGGCTGGACGAGGTCTGACATCCAGTTTTCGCACCACTAAGTGGACTGGAGATGTTCTGAGGTCTCGTTGAAAATATCCAGTGTTGTCACCAGAATCGTGACAGCAGACGGTTCAGCTTCCTGTCACATGACTGGCTGCTTTTGATCAGCTGGAAACGTCTCCATGTTCAGTTGAATCATCTCTCAGTGGAGAATTGGTTTTGGTCGCCACAAAACAGCTGGGAAAGTCGCTTAATCACATGTAAACGTCGGACTTATCTGCGGTTTGCAGAAACATCACCTGAGGAGGAGATTGAATCTCAGAAGGTTCTCTCGGTTTCTCCAGATGTTACAACTTCACTCTCAAAGAATTATTCCTTAAGTCATTTCTACCTTCACTCTCAAAACCTCAGGATTCTTTGAAAGCTCTCAGTTATAAAACATTTATCGTTTTTAAACTGTGCCAGAGATGTTTCGTGGGCGTAATCTGCACACGGGATCTGCTCTCTAACTCCAATACTGCTCACTGCAGCTGAATTTACTATCTCACACACACACACCCACACACACAGAGAGAGACTGACAGTTATGATACTATAATAATTGCTACATACAGACTCAAACCGACACACACTCACAGTCATGATGTCAGATTAATGGGCACCTCAGGCTGTGGAGGGGAACCTTAATCATCCATCATCTCTGACGGCTGATATAATTATTACACAACACACACACACACACACACACACACACACAATAACTGTCATCGTGTTTTCTCCGCTGCTTTCTAGAAAACAACTCGTTTGCGCCGAACATTTAGATTTAACTCTCTCACTCTGCAGCTGATCGTGCACACACTCTCTCTGCTGCAGGAGAAGTTCAAATACTTGTGTAGAAACAGACGCTGGTAAAAAAGTGGAAGTACTGATTCATCTTGTTTCCTCCAGTAAAGTTATAGATTACTCTGACATGTACTCAGAGTCTCAGAGTAAAAAGTCTCCATCTGAAGGACATTTGTGGTCAAAGCTAACTGAAGCTCACGTCATATTAATAGAATTCAAAGACTATTAAATTTAAAGGTAGAATCAGTAGGATTTATCCCAGCTGTTCTTGAACGCACCACAAAGTATTTGATAACTTTAGTTACTAGTTACTTTGCGGATTACGTGCTGCATCAGAGCCAAAAGAGAGCATTTTTAATTTAATGTATTTTAACAAAAAAATGTGATATAAAGAGTAACTAAGTACAATTACTCAAGTTCTGTATTTCAGTACAATTTTGAGGTATTTATCATTTACTTCAGTATTCTGCTACTTTATCCTTTTACTTGACTACATTTTGGAGGCAAATATTGTACTTTTTACTGCATTTATATGATAACTTTAGTTACTAGTTACTTTTCATACTGGAAGCTTTATTAAATCAGACAAAACAACAAAAAATCTGATCTGATAATCATCCGGGTCGATACAGTACTTTACTTTTACTTTTGATAGTTAAATACATTTATTACCTGCAGCCCTCAGACTTCCTTCTTCACATGTACAGCAGCTGCTCTGTGTGCAGCGTCGGCGCCCTCTGCTGGAGCTTCTGCAAACCACACAGCTTAGAAAGACAACATAGATGAACTACACAGATGTTTCTGGGTCCTGGTTCTGTTCATGCCGGCTCACTGGATTCTTCAGAACATCAGAACCATCATTAATGTTGTTAGAAACACCTCATGTCGGCTGTCAGGAGCGCCTGCTGAGCTACCGGTACACACATAAGTAATATTACTGAATACGACTTTACATAATGAGGAAAAACTGCGTTCCATTAAAGTTACAGAAAAAAAGATGTAATCTGATTACAGCTACAGTTACTAACAGCACACATTTAAAATACAAACTGATATTCTACTCTGATACCTGAATTACGTTACCAATTACATTTTGTAACAGTTAATTAGTAACTATATCGGTCACATTTTTCAAGTAACCATCTCAACCCTGGTAATACTTGAGTTAAAGTAAAGATATCGTGTTAAAATATTACTTTGTAAGAGTGAATGTCACCCGTACACATTCTACTTGAGTAAAAGGATTAAAGTATCTGATATTAAAAATGTACAGTGTAAAGTATCAAATATGTAATGTAAAGTATCAAAATTACAAGTAAAAGTCAAAATTTACATTTGTGTTTTTATTAGATTGCAGATAAAATAAGTTAAAACTTGCTAATTTGGCTCTGAAGCAGCATGTAAAGGAAAAGCACATCATTACTGACACCACCCAGAAACAAACGTGGATTCATGTTGCAGCTCATTTGGACCGTGTTCAGGAGTAAAGCTGCTGTCAGCTGCAAAAACGCCACTCACCATCAGAGGAGAGCGACTGTGTAAATCTGCTTAAAACAGACTTTGGCTTTATGCAACATTAATGTGAAGAGCTGCGGTGGAAAGTCTGCTGACAATACACAGAGCTGTCGACCTGCTGACTGACAGCTGCATGTGTGGGGGAATCACTGATGCGGTTCAGACTGCAGGGTGAGTAACTGCAGAGGAAGGCTTTGATATAATAGTAATGAGAATTATTACGGTTTTATCGGAGTAATGTACATTTTTATTGCGGGTACAAGCAGAAGAGATTACAGGCTGAGGTTCAGTTTTACTGGAACGTCTTTGTGTAGATTGAAAGAAGAGACTGAGGCTGTTAGTAGCTCTCTGAGGCTCTTTGTAGACACAATGGTGCTTTGAGCTAAATGCTAATAACAGCAGTCATAGAAAAACTTTCCGAATACTTTACTTAAGTAAAAATATCTTCATATAAAAATACTCTATTACATGTAAAATTCCTCTT
Source organism: Diplodus sargus (assembly GCA_903131615.1). NCBI lineage: Eukaryota > Metazoa > Chordata > Actinopteri > Spariformes > Sparidae > Diplodus > Diplodus sargus. Next base: position 491,559 of record CAEMYA010000213.1, read on the forward strand.
TTTTTATTGCTACTGACAATTTTTGGAAAGTTTCTGAGCTGACGTCTGTTTGTGGCATCGTTTGACATTAATAGAGTTGTTTGTTTATGTTTTTAATTTGACAAAAAAAGCTAAGAGACCCTGTTTTAAGTAGCACACTAGCCGCTTTCGAGCTGGACTTCAATCTTGTTGGTTTCTACAATCTTACCAACCCATGTCACTGTGTTCAGAATCAGAATTTGTCCCACAAACAGGGAAATCTGTTTGCTACAGCAGCTTGAGTACAGAATAATAATACAAAAAACACATTAACAATAGCAAAAAAATAAACAATATAATAAAAAAGGTAAGAAATATAATATATTGTATATAAACATGATGTACAAAATTAACAGCAGTGAATTTAAGCTGTAAATATAAAACAGCAGCAGTCATTAGTTTATTGTTTACTGACGTACAGGAAAGATTATCAGAGGGGCAGAATTTCTGCCGTTGTCAGCAGGACCAGGACTGAAGAATGGGTATATTTTCCCAGTGAAGGAGCAGCCGGTGAAAGAGTGAAGAAGAACTGCACCATCAGCGTCATAGAAGGAGACCACACCCTCGTCGTAATCAACAAACACTCTCACCTTCTCAGGATGATCATTCACCGAGAGAGGAACAGGTTGGTTAGCAAGTGCAAAGTACTTTCTGTTCCTCAGGCTCACAGACCAGCAGCCGTTCTCAGGGTTCAGTTTAATGTCTCCCTTCCTGCTGATCGAACCTTTAGCCACTCCTAAAGTCCATCCAGTCTTTCCCTTAACCTGAACATCATAATAAAACCTTCCACAAGAGAAACCCTGCTTTCCCAAGACATAAGTTGCAGTTTCAAATCGTTTTGGGTTGTCTGGGAGTTTATTCCGTTCATCTCCGCTGTGCACTTGCTTCCCATCAGCGGATATGAGGAGGGCAGGATGTGCTGTATCAGGATCCAGCGTCACCTCCACGGCATTCTGCTGGATGTTTTTCAGCTCAGCCTCTTGCAGTTTCTTCATCTCCTGTCTGACTGTGTCCGTCAGCTGTTCCACAGCCATCACCAGAGCTGTCTTTGTTATTCCTCCATATGACGCTGGACAGACGCTGACCTCCGTCCAGTCTTTGGTGACTGGAGCAGCGTTCAGGGACGGTAAGCTCTGGAGGAGGTGGAGGTGGTCCTTTGAGCATGAGAGCTGCTCCAGCTCAGCCCGTCTCCTCATCAGCCCAGAGGTCTCCTGCTCCAGCTCTTGGATGAAACCTTTTGAATGTTCTTCTGACATTTCTTGCTTCTCTTTGATCATCCTAACGAGCTCTGCCCGGGTTCTATCCAAAGACTGTATCAAAGCGGTGAAGACCTGAACGCCGCCTTCCACCTCTCTGTCTGCGGCGTCCTTGCTGAGCTTTATCGAATGTTTGATCTCCTGTTTTTTCAGTTGTCTCTCCAGAATCTGCTGCTGAATATCTGCTTCTTGTTTCCATAGTTCTCTTTTCTTAATATCATATTCCTCCTCCAGAGGAACAACATCGTGAAATCTGTGACTTGAGTCAGCGCAGGACGAACATATCGGAATGTGTTCGTTCTTGCAGTAGAGCTGCAGAGGTTTGTCGTGCTCAGTACACATGTCTGCCATCGTATTATCAAACAGCTGATCCTTCACCAGGCTGGACACTTTCTGATGAAGGTTAACTGCGATGCAGATGGTCATGCATGCCAGGCCTAGCGCTAACAACATGTACGATCTCACGGCTTTCACTTTAGGTCGAGTGGGAACATCAACGGAAACTTGTCTGGGTTCAACAACATGTTGCTTTGAGCTGTCCCCGGATTTCTTCCCGGCGGACTGTCTGAACTGAAGAGCCATCTCAGATATGAAAGTATTGATCCCAAGTTTATATTTTCTGTCAACGCGCTCTTTGCACATTGGACACTGGCGCTGGGGATTATGATTCAAGTGCTCCGTGATACAGTTTTTGCAGAAGTTGTGTCCACATGGTAACGTGACCGGCTCAGTGAACACATCCAAACAGATGCAGCACAAAAGCTGCTCTTCGGTCAGCAGATAGTTTGCAGCCGTCATGTTGACGCCCTGCAACCAAAACACAAAAAAGTTTGGCACATGAGACATGTCATTACACAACACAGACCCGTATCGTAACACTCCAGCAAACTCAACAAAAACTGAGGGAAAAGGGGTAAACACATTTTTATAAACCAAAACCCTGTCATACAAAAACCGGATCATTGTAAAAGCGTTAAAGTCAGAAACAAATTCTACAATTACATGAGTCATTTTGACATCACATTCAGGCATCATCTACAATGAGCTTCTTACAGCTGGTATAAAGACTACCTGTAAACCGGAGGAGCAGCCTTTTAGAATTTTGCCCTTCAGCAATTGCTGGACTGGTGAATGATGAGGTGAGTTGAGGCAGGATGTTAATCCTAGAAGAGCAGCAGCCAAAAAGTAGGCGTGTTCACTATCTCTGTGATAGTACCCATACAGCTGCTTTGTTTTACAAGCCAACCGCATGCAAAACTACTCAAAAACAGTCTCTATGCGTGACTCAAACTGTTGAGTCATACATCTACGTGACAACTGATCACAGCAGTGCGTACCACCCTCCCTCACGCACTTTTATTTGTTTTTGGTTTTTTTTGTATCTCACACTCAAAACTCACATATAATTTGTCGCACATTTAAAAAACGTATATACATTCATTCACTGAATTGTGCTAAATGTTGTGATATAGGCCACGCCCATTTCCGCCTGCCGTTTTTTTTCCCGAAAATTTGCGAAATGTTGTAAACCTACTTTTTCGAACTCCTCCCAGGCAATTTCACCGATTTGCACCAAACTTTGCACACATCATCTGTGGACCCTCCTGACAAGAACTTATCAAAAGAATTGTGATAGTCCAAAAAACGCCCAAAATATAAAACAACAAATTCCTGCACATTGTGTTCCAAACAGACAGTCTTGCATATCTTTACCAAATACAGTCCCATTAATACAACAGTTTCGTTATTTGTGTTCCGTGGCCCGATGAGCGTTTGTGCAAAATTCGGTGGAAATCGGCCAATAGGTGGCGCTTTTATGGCTAAGTGACAAACCAAACCAGCTGAAATATCTTCACTTTTGAGTGAAGTTTTGAGCTAATGGATACAAATCTCTGTTTTAGAGTCTGTAGGGTAACACAGTGGTAGTCCTCTCATTATTTGTTCTTCATATAGATTGCAGGAAGTTCTTCGGACTTCAGCGTACATTATTTAATACAAGCGGGAGAAGGCCACCAAATTATAAAGAAATGACTTCCTCAACGGAGGGTGTTGCGTGAACAAGCCAGACGGCAGCATGGCCTGCCGGTCTGCTTTCTGTCCCTACAGTCAGAAGTAAACATGGAGAGGCAGCGTTAAGTTATTATGAACCACACATCTGGAACAAACTCCCTGAAAACTGCAAGCCTGCTCCAACTCTCACCTCTTTGAAAACAAGACTGAAGACCTTTCTGTTTAACGCTGCTTGTCACTGAAGCAGTTTCAAGGTTTTGAACCACACCGTGACTTTGATTTTCTAGTCTTGCCACTCTTGAATCTTTTCTATTTCAGCCTACTTTCCTATTTTTTAACTTGTTTTAATGTTTTGTTTCTTGACATATTCCTACGTGTTTTTAAATGTAGTTTCAATGCATTTTTTAAAATTTCTTTTAATGTTATTTGTATGCTCTGTAAAGCACTTTGAGTTGCCTTCTGTCTGAATTGTGCTGTACAAATACATGCCTTGCCTTACTGCTTGCCAAATACATGTCAAAAATGCCAAAAATAATCATTTTGAGAGCTCATTCACAAAAAAAATGTGCTCTAAAAACCAACATAAACTGGCTTATTTCTAAAGACATTTCATTGCTTAAAACTTCCATGGATCATTCAGTAGATGAATGTATCTTTATGAAGTAGTATTTCCAGTCTTGCATATTTATGTGTAGTTGGATTAGAAGGTGACTCACCATTCTTACTGGCAAAACACATTTTGCATCCACTGTCAAGGAGATAATACTCACTGTGTATAACACACGTGCAGCGTTGTTTTCATCTCAGTCTGCGCTTTTCTGACCAAAAAGAACACGGGCCCTCACGTAACTTACATTACATGCCTGAATGTGTTTACTTTCTTTTCCTGTACTGAACCAAACAGTTTTGGAAACAGCAACCAACAATAGATTACAGGCTCTGACATGTACTCAGAGTATCAGAGTAAAAAGTCTCCATCTGAAGGACATTTGTGCTCAAAGCTAACTGAAGTTCACGTCATATTAATAGAATTCAGAGACTATTAAAGTTAAAGGTAGAATCAGTAGGATTTGTCCCAGCTGTTCCTGAACGCACCACAAAGACAGTTTTTACTCCACTACATGTATTTGATAACTTTAGTTACTAGTTACTTTGCGGATTACGTGCTGCATCAGAACCAGAGGAGAGCATTTATAATTTAATGTACTTAAACGATAAAAAAAATGCAGAAGAAAAAGAAGGGGAAAAAAGATGTAATCTGATTACAGATACATTTACTAACAGCACACATTTAAAATACAAAATGATATTCTATTCTGATACCTGGATTACGTTAATGATTACATTTTGTAACAGTTAATTAGTAACTATATCGGCCACATTTTTCAAGTAACCATCTCAACCTTGGTAATAAAGTAAAGATATCGTATTAAATATTAAAATATAACTTTGGAAAGAGTGAATGTCACCCGTACACATACTACTTAAGTCTTAAAGTATCTGATATTAAAGTTTCAACAGTACAAGTAAAAGTAAACATTTACGGTCATGTCTTTATTAGATTGCTGATTAAACAAGTTAAAATGTACTAATTTGGCTCTGATGTAGCATGTAATCTGGAAAAGTAAGTAGTTACTAAAGTACAAGGAAAAGCACATAATTACTGACACCACCCAGAAACAAACGTGGATTCATGTTGCAGCTCATTCTGACCGTGTTCTGGACCGACGCCACACAGTGAGCCGCAGAGAAAAAGGAGTAAAGCTGCTGTCAGCTGCAAAAACGCCACTCACCATCAGAGGAGGGCGACTGTGTAAATCTGTGAAATATAATCTTAAAATACTCTATTACATGTAACCCCCAATTTCCACTGGATACGTCTCCGCTGCGTTGCGTCTCCGCCACGCCAGCGGAGCAGATACGTTTCACTTTACTCTATGAGTCAATCCCCACCAGGTCCGCTGCGCTGCGTACCTGGTGGAGCTGGAGCGTCCCAGCTCCGGCAGTCCGGAACCCTCCGGCACAAATACGCAGGACTTCTATTTCTGGCGGATGCCGGAGCACGATGCAACAATTTAGCGGAATTTAGCAGGGAGCAGACAGGAAGTCAAGCGCCAAAATAACAAACAGCATCCGGTTACCTTTCAAAATAAAACACTCCGTGTTGACACCAGCACACAAATCTCAAAAAAGAGACAAACACAAGCCCTTCTGCTGATCCCTCGGTCGGGAACACTCTGTGTTGTTGTTTTTGATAACACAGACCTATAACTGCGGTCGGGAGTGATTATGTGATTATCGCGGGAACTTCTCGTCCTCCTGACGCCAGCTGTCTACCGTACTGCGCCGTGGCGCACTCAAACCGCAACTGGTGGGGATTGGCGGACGGCGGACGCCGGAGCAAAACCGGATCGGAGCTGCAACGCAGCGGACACGTATCCAGTGGAAATTGGGGGTAAAAGTCCTCTTTTTTTATTGCTACATATAAGAACATTTTAATATTGTAGTTCATGGAGGACGGAGACGAATTGATCCCGAGAGAAAAAGACAAACTTAATTAATAAACAAATACAGTAGCGTTACATATAGGAGGCAAGAGGTGGGAAATAAGGGAACAGAGAAACATTTGAAAAGTTAACATTACTTTGAATTATTACTTTTGTAATTTTTAACCAGCACAGGCTACAGCAAAAACGCAATTTCTACAAAACTAAAGTATGGTGGTTAGTCAAAATATTAGAATAGCTTCGATGTAGTTAAACTACTTTTGCCATTTTGCTGTAGCTTAGCTTGCTATATTTCTCTGGGGAGTAGCTTCAGTGTAGTGAAGCTTAATTTAATGTAGAGTAACTTATAGCTTAGCTCACTACACTTAACAAGCAGCTTGCCCAACACTGGTCATAACGCAGCACAGACTCATAACTCTTCAGCGAATTCAACAAAAACTGAGGGAAAAGGGGTAAATACATTTTTATAAACCAAAACCCCATCATGCAACCAGGATCTGTTATATACAGGCATCATTATTGCCAGTAGTAAGAGTGTGCAGGTGTGTGTGTGTGTGTGTGTGTACGTGTGTGCGTGTATATATTATGGAAGGTGGGAGGGAGGGGCTTGTGTAAAGCACGTTGTGCTACATGTCATTGTATGAAAAGTGCTCTATAAATAAAGTTGATTTGATTTGATCATCAACAATGAGCTTGTTTCAGTGTGGTTAGTTGAATTATTCCCCTCAGTATAAAGACACTTCCTGTAAACCGGAGAGGCAGCTTTTTAGAATTTTGCCCTTCAGCAACTGGCAGAATGCAAAGATGTGTGAGGCAGTGAGGCAGATCTAAATCCTAGCAGAGCAGCAGCAGGCCAATCAGGAGCAGGCTGCAGCAGGCAGAATGTAGGTGTGTATACCAGATAATGACAGATTACAGTGGATTAATACCCATACTGCCGGTTTGATTTACAAGCCAACCTCAAGCAAAACTACTCATAAAACATTCTCTATGCGTGACAGAAACTGTTAAATGTTCATGACAATGATCACAATAAAGCGTCCCACCCTCGCGATGTTGCCTGCTGCGCATTTCCGCCTGCACTTTGTTTGCGATGGATGTATAAAGATCAAACAGACGGGGTAAAAACTACAACTCCTGGCGCCTGGTCCGAGCAACCGTAAATTAACATTTATAATTTTACATTAAGGGCATTTAGCAGACGCTTTTTTCCAAAGCGACAGTAGAGTACAGTAATTACAGCAGTTCATACATTCCTACACTGTTGGTGTTGGCTGCCATTCAAGATGCCGACTCGCACTTCAGGAGCAGTTTTTGGTTCAGTATCTTGCCCAAGGACATTTCGACACGAAGACAAGAGTATTCAAACCAGCAACCTACAAGACCAAACAAATGTGTTTCCCTGCTTTTTTAACACATCAACTGAAACCACACTGTACTCACCTGTGTGAGCTGAAGACTCTGCTGTGTTGATGGAACAAGTTCGACTGATCTGACCGCACATACGCCGTCAGACTCCTCTGTGCCGCAAGTGACACAACAAACAGGTTGATCAGTGCTATAGTCTCTCTTGTCCTTGAGGCGATCTTTCGGTCCCGCCTGTTTCACTATCTCTCACCATCCTCTCCTCCTCTCTCAGGTTACCTTCAGGCTGGGAGGTGAGGATGAGGAGGGGGATAAGAAGGTGATAGACAAGTCAGATGGAAAGAAGAAGAGGAGGTTAACTAGTTTGGGTAACTAGTCAGTCTGATGTCTCAACAGAGGCGGGAGTAAGTCACATACGTGCAAGTCATAAGCAAGTCTCAGGTTACTGTGATGAAAACAAGCAAGTCGAGTCACAAGAAGTTCGTATGAATGTATTCTTCATATCTGTAGACACGGTAAACAGAAGAAAGTGGTTAATACAAGAATAAGAGTAGATTAATATCAACCATGGAGCTGCACATCCTGACAGCTGAGATGCTCAGATGCATGTTTACACCTTCAGCCCGGATCGGATTTCTCATAGTCGGATTAAAACACCTAGATTATTCGATTGATAGTCACATGACTCCTGCATTTATACGTTCTATCAGACTGGATTCGGATTTTGCGTTCTGCACAGGCTCGAGATTTTTTTCCCGGGGCCGTGAGCAGGAAGTAGAAGGACGGCGGCGGCGTCTTTCCTCCGAAATAACCGCAAGCAAGAGCGCCATTGTGCATCTAGTCTGTGTAATTATCATGTACACCATATATGAAATGTAGAAAGATGAAGCTTCGTTTCACTCTTCGTACGCCATCTTTCTGGAACGTCGAGGCAGTTTGTTGTTGCTGGTGGTGTAAAGAGGTCAGCCGGAGGTGCTGACATGCTTCGGCCAGTAATTCGATCAAAGTATCAAAAAAACGAAACTAACGTCTTAATATGCGCAAAAAAAATAAATAAGAAAGAAAAACCGAGACTTAGTCATCTGAGTCAAGTCTCAAGTTATGAATGCCGAGTGAAAGTCAAGTCGAGTCTTTAATCGGTGTTAATTAAATCTCAAGTCCTCAAATTTGAGACTCGGGTCCGACTCGAGTTCAGTCATGTGACTCAAGTCCCCCATCTCAGGTAACTAATGATGAAGTAATTAGTATTTAATGAGTGTATTTGTGTTATTACTCAGTGTGATACTGAACTTTACTTGAAGGAGCACAAAATTACTTTATTGATCCCAGACTGGGAAATTATTGAAATGATAATAATAAATGATTAAGTAATAAGTGATTAGTGAGTCATCACTAGTTTCAGTGAACTAATAATGATTCAGTAATTCTCTAGTAACTCATCATTCATCCTTAAATAACAGTTATTCAGGAACTACTCATAAACGATTCATTGATTTGAAAGTATTTGCTGATTGATTTGTTACTCGCTCCTCAGAAACTTCTCACATGTTTGTGTAGCGTTTCCATTTTCTTTAACTTGCAGACTGAAGCAGCTTCCTGATCATATATAGAAAGCTGTTGATAAACAATCCCCAGAAGCAGGTCAAGTTCAGCAGAGCATCTAATTTGTCTCCATTAACAGCCGGAGAACAAGAAGCCGGTCATTTCCTGCTTCCTTTTCTCTGAGGGAATCTTTCTGAGGAGGTCACGACCTCTGGAGGAGGGAAACGCACTGAGCTCACAGTTAAAAAATGAACTAGTTCATAGTTCTTTGTTTTTTTCAATATGTTGCTGCAAGCTATTATTTTTCAGTTTTAACAATTAAGCTGCAGCGGAGCCGCTACTGTTCGCCATTAATGTGATTCGGGTGGTACAGGATAGAGTACAAATTAGAAACAAAATAATACATAAATAAGTAAGATAATAATTTCTCGTCCAGCCTCCTTTTTATTCACAACAGCCAGATTTGGTGTTTTTCACGGTGTGTTTTAGCTGGTTTTCACCTGGAAGGCTCGATGGAAATCTGACTGTGTCTTGAACGAAGTTAAACTGTGAGAACGCGCCAGAATGAACAAGTTCGCAATAACATTCATCAGGCAGAAATACAGTACGTTCAGTTCACGTTGGCCCAAAATATGAACGAGTTCATTGAACGC